>CM062296.1:570611479-571119213 GCA_031216915.1 Pictodentalium vernedei
GTCCCCTTTTGGTAGCGATCATTCAACCATGATGGCTGTTCCCCTTTTGGACGCGATTGGGCAACTGTGGCGGCTACAGGGGCTCGAAGACCGAAAACATTAGCACAGTCTACAGGTTGTAATTATGAAGGGATTTCATTGTAACTTGGTAGGATGGCTCTATATATGATCTGTCAACCGTGATGACTGCCCGAACCCAAAACCCGAAAATCTTTAGCACAGTCTACAGGTCATATTTATGGAGGGATTTCATTGTAACTGGGTAGGTTGACTTCATATAATGTCTAGATGAGAACGTCCCCTTTTGGACATGATTGGGCAGCTGTGATGGCTACAGGGGCCCGAAGCCCGAAAACATTTAGCACAGTCTACAGGTCATATTTATGAAGAGATTTCTTTGTAACTTGGTAGGATGACTTCAAATAATGTCTAGATGAGAACGTCCCCTTTTGGTCATGATCATTCAACCTTGATGGCTGCCTGAGCCCAAAACCTTTAGCATAGTCTATAGGTTGTATCTATGGAAGTATTTCATTGTAACTTGTTAGGTTGACTCCATATAATGCCTAGATGATGACATCCCCTTTTGGTCGTGATTGGTCAACTGGGACAGCTACAGGGTCCTGAAGCCCAAAAACCTTGAGCACAGTATACAGATCATATTTATGAAGGGATTTCATTGTAACTTCATAGGATCACTCCAGATGATGCCCAAATGAGAATTCCCATTTTGGTTGCAATCATTCAACCATGATGGCTGCCCGAAGCCCGAAAACCGTTAGCACAGTCTACAGGTTATATTTATGAAGGGATTTCATTGTAACTTGGTAGGTTGACCTCATATAATGTCTAGATGAGAACGTCCCCTTTTGGACGCGATTGGGCAACTGTAACAGCTACAGGGGCCCAAGCCCGAAAACATTTAGAACAGTCTACAGGTCATATTTATGAAGGAATTTCATTGTAACTTGGTGGGATGACTCCAAATAATGTCCAGATGAGAACGTCCCCTTTTGGTAGCGATCATTCAACCATGATGGCTGCCCGAGCCCGGAAACTGTTAGCACAGTCTACAGGTCATATTTATGAAGGGATTTCATTGTAACTTGGTTGGTTGACCTCATATAATGTCTAGATGAGAATGTCCCCTTGGACGCGATTGGGCAACTGTAACAGCAATAGGGGCCTGAAGCCCGAAAACCTTTAGCACAGTCTACAGGTCAAATTTGTGAAGGGATTTTATTGTAACTTGGTAGGATGACTCCAAATAATGTCTGGATGAGAACGTCCCCTTTTGGTCGTGATCATTCAGCCTTGATGGCTGCCCGAGCCCAAAAACCTTTAGCATAGTCTATAGGTTGTATTTAAGGAAGGATTTCATTGTAACTTGTTAGGTTGACTCCATATAATGCCCAGATGATGACATCCCCTTTTGGTCATGATTGGTCAACTGTGACGGCTACAGGGGCCCAAAGCCCGAAAACCTTGAGCACAGTCACATTTATGAAGGGATTTCATTGTAACTTGGTTGGTTGACCTCATATAATGTCTAGATGAGAATGTCCCCTTTTGGACGCGATTGGGCAACTGTAACAGCTACAGGGGCCCAAAGCCCGAAAACCTTTAGCACAGTCTACAGGTCATATTTATGAAGGGATTTCATTGTAACTTTGTAGGTTGACTTCACATAATGTCTAGATGAGAACGTCCCCTTTTGGACGCGATTCGGCAACTGTGGTTGTTACAGGGGCTCAAAGCCCAAAAACCATTAGCACAGTCTACAACCTAACTTGGTAGGTTGACTTCATATAATGTCTAGATGAGAACATCCACTTTTGGACGCGACTGGGCAACTGTGATGGCTACAGGGGCCCAAGCCTGAAAACATTTAGCACAGTCTATTGGTCATATTTATGAAGGGATTTCATTGTAACTTGGTAGGATGACTCCAAATAATGTCTAGATGAGAACGTCCCCTTTTGGTCGCGATCATTCAGCCTTGATGGCTGCCCGAGCCCCAAACCCAAAATCCTTTAGGATAGTCTGTAGGTCATATTTATGGAAGGATTTCATTGTAACTTGTTAGGTTGACTCCATATAATGCCTAGATGATGACCTTCCCTTTTGGTTTTGATTGGTCAACTGTGACGGCTTCAGGGGCCCGAAGCCTGAAAACCTTGACCACAGTCTACAAATCATATTTATGAAGGGATTTCATTGTAACTTCGTAGGATCACTCCACATGATGCCCAGATGACAACGTCTCCTTTTGGTCGTGATCATTCACCCATGATGGCTTCCCGAGCCCAAAACCTGAAAAACTTTAGTACAGACTACAGGTCGTATTTGTGAAGGGATTTCATTGTGACTTCGTAGAATGACTCAGTATAATGTTGAGATGGGACATCCCCTTCTAGTTGCAATCGGTCAACCATCATGGCTTCACAGGCCTGAAGCCCGAAAACCTTTAGCACAGTCTACAGGCCATATTTATGAAGGGATTTTAATGTAACTTGATAGGATGACTCGTTTTGGAATAATTTCATTGTAACTTGGTAACTTTCGTTGACATACGTTAACTGTGAGGGCCACATACATTAACTGTGAGGTCCACATTAACCCACCCCTCAGCTCTTTAGTACAGTTTACACCTCATATTATTTTTTATTAAAAACATAGTATACAGGGAACAGAAATTAACATATTCCCAATTATCACAATTCTTGTCTTATTTCATAAACCTTGAACATTATCCTTTTCATCAAACACAACACACATACAAGTTAAGCTACAGTGTCATTGACACTTTCATTTTTTTCTGCTGTCAATTTTGTCTGTTGCACTGCTCAAAAACAAGCTGTACGATTTTAACCAAATTTGGCATACTTATGTAATGTCATCAAATCTAGTGAAATGCTGTATCGTCATGTCTGTGAAAACGCGTATTTGCAAAATATTCTGCCAAAACTTTAAAAATTTCACTATTTTTCAAAAGTCTCTAAATTGTTTACAGTTATTTAGCTCAAATTTTCCATACACTCAGAGCATATTATGATACACCACAATCGCCCACTCAAATCTTTCAACATTAACCCCCACTGGCCAAAAACGCCATGAATGTAGCATTTGTTCTTCAAAATTGACCATTTCAAGGGCACATTTCTCTAATTCCAAGGTTGTTGTAACAATTCTTTTGGTATGTATCGATGCAACTGTGATTGCAGAATAGAGTTACTGTTTACATTTTAGTCTCAGATTTAACCCTTAAGCACAATGAGGGTGAGAATAAGTGTACTGTTTGAAAATGCCAAAATTAGCCATCTTTGGTTGCTTTCTTCTGTCATTTTGGAAAGGATTAATTTCAAACACTTTTCATGTACATATTCACAATTGCCTACCAAGCATATTTGCTGTTGTAAGTTAGGTTGTAAGGTTTAACCCTATCCCATTCCAGTTGCATAAAAGTAGGTACCGTCCACAAAAACTCCCATTTTTTCAGAATTTGGTAAGTGTAGGTGACGATTTACTCCATTTTTAATTGATTGAGCTCTGAATGTTTTCTATAGCTGCATGAAGTAGTCAAAGTATGACAAATTTTGTTTTATATGTTATTATTAAAAGTTTAACCCTTGGCAGATTTGAGACTTCCCATAAGGGTACTGTTGGGATAATTGTTATTTTCGCCAACTTTTACATGCAATTTCTCAGCACTGGAGCCATATTTTCTGAAAACGTTTCCCATGAGAAGATAGGGCATTCATCCAAGAACAATTTGGCTGTTATATGTTTTATTCCAAGTTTTTATCCTCACCCTGTTGTCAAGCCTTGAATTGGAGTAGCCTCAACTTGCACATGTTCATTCAAATACCAAGATTCAAGAGTCCTCCATGTCTCTTATCAGACACTCAGTCTGTGATTGATGTTCACACATTTAGAGCATAATATGATACACTAAAATCACCACACAAATTTTTCAAAATTAACCTTTATGAAGATAGCATTTTTTTTGTTTTGTTTTTGGATTTCCCTCCATTTAAATTCTTTCGAACTAGAGTCTACAAAAAGTTTTTCCTCACCCTCATTCGAGACATCCGTTTCTTGATTTACACCCTTTATCTTTTCTATATTCAATCTCAAATTTAATGTATTTTTTTTCTTCACCCAATTAGAATCGAACTGTGCCGATTTGTCAATTTCCATTTTATAGCTCACCTAGCCTAAAAGGCCATGTGAGCTTTTGCCATCACTTGATATCTGTCTTCGTCTGGCATCGGTCATAAACTTTTCACATTTTCATCTTCTTCCCTGGAACTGCTGAGCTGGTGTGGACCAAACTTGGCAGGAATGGTCTATGGGAGGTCCTCTACAAATGATCCTTATTTTGTTCCTGTCGGATGAAAAACATGGCCGCCAGAGGCATTCTTTGATTTTGGTTGGTGGATTTTCAAAAATCTTCTCTGAAACTGCAAGGCCAAATATTTTGAAACTTTACATAAATGATGACAGGGAACCCTTCTACCAACGATCATCATTTAATGTTGATCGGGTTGCATACATGGGCACTATTGGGGCTTATAGTTTCTATAGAAACCCTATGGGCAATCACATTTTCTTCTTCTTCTCTGGAAATACTGCAACGACGTGAACAAAACTTGGCAGGGATAGTCTATGAGAGATCATCTACAAACGATCCTCATTTTGTTCCCGTGGGTTTAAAAACATATCCGCTTGAGGCATTCTTTGGTTCTGATTGGTGGATTTTGAAAAATCTTCTCCTTTGAAAGCACAGGGCCAAATGTTTTGAAACTTTGCATGGTTGATGACTGGGACACCCTCTACCAACAATCCTCATTTAATGTTGATCAGGTTGCAAACATGGCTACAATTGCAGCTTATAGTTACTATAGAAACCCTACTCACAATTGTTTACAATTGGCTGTAACATAAGTGCAAGCCCTACTTCGGAACTAACTCAAGTTTTTAGAGAACTTTTCCAAACAAGTTGGAAAAGTAATAGAGTGCAAAAGCACGAAAAAGAGCGAAAAAAAGGGTCGAGCGAGACCAGCGCTAGAAATTACAGGTACTCTCTCGGCACACCTCTTGCGTTTACCGAACTCATGCGCAACAACCGTGACGTCAATTCCTTTTATTTCCGCCATTTGTACATGGTCGGAAATTTTTGTGACTCGTTCTACTTTGCTGTTATTCGTCGTGAACAACTTATTCTATGTGCTCTGCATTTCATTGTGTGCAAGTGGATTGTATCCTTTTATCAAGCTATCCAAAATTGTTTTTGATCAATGTTATTTTTGATCATTATTGCTTGTTTCTTCATACTTAATCTTGTTTTTCCCCCACGTGTGAACACGACCTTTGTGCTGTTTTCCGTCGCTGGGAAGCTTGATTCCATTTTCATTCTTATAATGCCAAAGACTATTCCTTGTACCTCTTGCTTGCAACTGAAGCATGTGGACGACTCTCATTCCACATGTGTCACTTGCAACAATTGCACTCAGGCCCAATCATGTGGTATTTGTGGGGTTTGGTCCTCTAAATTCTGGGCTTCTGTTAACAAGGTGGTTCTATCCAGAGCTAGAACCTCTCGTTCTCGGGGTAAGGGTAGCCATGCCGTAGCAGACATTTCTGCTGGTGCATGTGGTGACTCTGTCACACAGGATTCTGATCTGTCTTCTCTGGCGAGTTCCTCTGCAACTGTTGACGGTGCTAGTTCAGTGATACCTGACGTGGAGACCGTGGTCTCTTTGTCTTCTGATGTCACTCTTGAGGCGTCTGTTTTCGTAGAGAGCTTCTCCGAGGTCAGCTCGGTGACCCTCTCCGATCTGCCTCCTACGCCGTCGTCGGTTGCTGAGAAAGTTGTTACTACAGATCCTATTCTGTCTGATGGTGGCTCTTCCATCTCCTCTGGGGATGGTCTACAGTCTCGGGGGACCGAGGCGGTATCTGCTGGTGTGTCTGTGTGCTCTCAGCCTCCCATAGCCTCGCGGCGGGGCTGTGCGGGTTTGCTGTCTGCTCCGTCTCATCTGGCTAGGTTTACTCCTAGTCGGTTGAGCCGGTCGGTCGCTTCGGCAGCGATTCCTCGTCCCTCGAGTGAATCGTTTAATTGTTCCTCCTTCCCCTGCTAGTGTGCCGCCTAGCAGGATGGTGTTGGGACGTTGGCATCCAGGACTTGCTGTTCGGCAGTGGTCAGTGACAGCCCCTGTTAACTGTCATTCTCATCCGGTGATTCCTCACTGTGTTCCGAGTCTGGGTGTCGATGCTTGCCGTCGGTCTCAGAGGATGGGCAGTTGGGGCCGTCTGCCGTGCAGAGGCCATTGACAGGTTCCTGTCATTCTTGGAACAATCCTCCGGTGTCTTCTCCACCGTGTCCTAGGTCCAGCTACCGATCGACGTGCGCCGTCGATCTCTTTCGAGGATTTGCAGGCAGGACCTTCTGTTTCGCAGAGGTCTGTGATGGCCCCTGGGCGTGACAATCGGGACTATCCTCCGGTGTCTTCTCACCGTATCCCTATTCTGTCTGCCGATCGACGTTCGTCGTCGGTCTCTTCTGAGGATTTGGGTTCTTCTACCAGAAGGGTCCATTGGGAGGACACTCCGTTGGGCGATGCTGCTGCGACGGATTCTCAGGGTGACCTGCTTCAGGCCGTTTTGGCGGTCACCCGGTTGCTTTCTGGCAACCCTTAAGTTGGCCTCCCTGTGCCTCCTGAGGCACAACCTCCTTTGGTCAGTCGCCGAGATGTCTCGCCTGGCCCCTTGGATACTGCTCAGTCTTCCCAGGAGGTTTCTGCTGGTCAGCCCGAGTTGGGCTACGTCTCCTCTGCTACGGAGGATGATGATTATCTGGAAGGTGATGGGCCCTCCTCGTCAGTCTTGGGGCAGGCTTTGGATTTCGTCTTCGGCTTATTGCCGGACGTCCAACCTTCAAACCATCCATCTGTGACCGTCCGGCCGCGGTCCACTGTGGAGCGCTGTAACCCTGTTGACCCTTCTAGCTCCAGGGCTTTGCGTCCTCTGCAATCGGCTCAGGTTGTTGAGTCCTTCCAGGGCTTAGATGCCAATATGCATTCTAAGGCCCTCAAGGGTTCCTTCTTTTCTAGAGCTGATGCCTTTCTGCCTCCATCCCAGTTTCGTGTTTACGATTCCGTCTCTCCACCAGTCTTCCAAGGGATGACTACTGTGGATGAGGATTCTTCTTCCCTCGGGTTAACTAAGCCTAAGTCGGCAGTTCTCCCGATGTCGGTAGTTGAATCTATGGTGGGCCTGTCCCGGGAAATGCTGGGCATGTTATCTCTTGCGGACCATGTCGTCGCCGCTCTGGCTGAATATTTTCCACCAGGGGAATTTGATGATGCTCAGGCGCCTTTTCGCGTTTTGTCACAGGCTCTTATGAACTTGACACACACTCACGCCTGTAACACGGCTAATTTGGAGCTGGCATGCCGGGATGCGGTGTTGGATTCTTCTCCATCCCTTCCTTCTGAGCAGCGTGCTGTTCTGAGGTCTGCCTCTTTGGTGGGACCTCAGTTGTTCCATGGTTCCGTGGAAGCTGTTCGTGGCGAAGTTCTTCGTCATTCGAAGGACCAGCTTTTGCTGCGACAGCTTGACCAACCTGCTGCTGGGGGTGGTGGTCGTTCCTGGCCCGCCAAGCGTGCTACTGCGTCTGCCTCGTCGGCGACATTGGCAACGCCTTCGCCTCCGTCTGCTCCTTCTGCACATCAGAAGCGCCGACGTGGCCAGGCTCGCTGGCAGTCTCAGGCAGGAAAGTCTCAGGACTCTGTCACTTCCCGAGGTGGTTTCTCCTCTCGGGGGCCTCGTCAAGGCCGCAAGTGAAGGTTCTCACCTCGATTCGCCTCCAGTCGGGGGAAGGCTGTCGCTGTTTTATGACCGTTGGACAGAGATAACGTCGGACCCTTGGGTCCTCTACGTCATTCAATCCGGTCTGCGACTGTCCTTCCATCGGCACCCCAGTTTATCTCGGGTGCCCCTCCCGACTCAGGTCCCTTCCGATTCTCTGTGTCGGGACCTTCTGGTGCAGGAGATCGACAATCTCCTCTCCAAAGGGGCGATCGAGGTGGTCAGGAATACCCTTTCACCGGGATTTTACTCGAGACTTTTCTTGGTGCCGAAGAAAAAGGGCCAATTTCGTCCTGTCATCGATCTGAGTATCCTGAACGAGTACATTATAGCTCCTCGTTTCAGTATGGAGACTTTCCGGTCGGTTCAACGTTCAGTTCATTAGGGCGACTTTGCTGCCAGTATTGACCTGAAGGATGCCTACTTCCATGTATCCATTCATCTGGCATCACAGAAATACCTTCGGTTCTCGTTTCGGGATCGAGTCTATCAATTCAGAGCTCTCCCGTTCGGTTTGAACCTGGCTCCTTGGGCCTTCACCCAACTGATGTCACATGTGCTTGTTTTCCACCGTACTCAGTCGGCTGTGACTTCGTCAGCCTACCTGGACGACATCCTCCAACGGCACCACGATGCTGCTGTTCTGGAGTTAGATGTCCGGCAGTTTCTTTGCCTGCTAGCATCGCTGGGTTTCAGAGTCAATCGCGAGAAATCGGATCTCCTTCCTTCTCAGCTATTCCGTCATTTGGGGATGGATTTCGACACTCTTCACAATGTAGTGTCGGTCCCCATGCTGGGGCGACGATTCTTTCCACCTTGACTCGGAACCTGCTTCAATCTTCCTCGGTCGGGGAGCGCGGTGGCTCAGTAGGTAGAGGTGCAGGCTGCAAGCCGAGAGGTCCTCGGTTCGAATCCCACCTGCGGCAACCGCGTTGTGTCCTTGGGCAAGACACTTCATCCCCATTGCTCGCGTGGGGGCACGATGACGCCGTGTACTAAGGCGTACTGCACGTCGACGGTACGCATGTCTTCAACCAATCTAACCCTGCCTGTGCTGCAGTGCGGAGTTACGATGTTGGGGAGCTGACAGCTGCTCGTCGTTGCTCGGTGGTTCTCTCCGGGTACTCCGGCTTCCTCCACCCGTAAAACTGTCACGGTCATGATTAGCCATTGTGCATAAATATGTGACCTTAAACATCAATAAATAAATAAATAATCTTCCTCGGTCTCGGCCAGGACTTTCCTTCGGATGCTGGGCCTTTGCGGTTCGGTGACAGATCTCATTCCGCTCGGTCGCTTGTTTGTCCGACCTCTCCAACACTTCCTGTTGGATCATTGGCGTCCGAATGTAGATCCGCTGGACCTGGAACTCACTATTCCTCGGTCTCTGCTTTGTCACCTCCACCCTTGGGCCGATATTCCCTGGCTGACACAGGGTGTTCCGTTGGATCTTCCTTTGGCCGATCACATCCTTACTGCAGATGCCAGCGATCGGGGCTGGGGTGCGACGTTGGATCCTCTCGGTCTGTCTACTCACGGCGAGTGGGACAGTGAGCAGGTGGGCCTTCATATCAACCAGAAGGAGCTCCTTGCTCTTCTGTTGAGTTTTCGGCTTTGGATCCCTCATCTGTCTGACCATATTGTCCTACTTCTTTCGGACAATTCGACAGTAGTGGCCTACATACGGAATCAAGGAGGCACACATTCGATTCCCATGTATCGTCTGTCTCGGGATCTTCTGTTGGCGTGGGATGTGAACGCTCGGGTGTCGATTCGACACATTCCCGGGCATCTCAACGTCCTAGCAGACTCCCCGTCCCGACGCGACAGTGTCCTTCCAACCGAATGGATGCTACATCGGTCGGTGTTTCAGGCGATTTTCGAGCAGTGGGGCCGTCCTCAGGTCGACCTTTTCGTTACTCGCTGGAATCATCAGGTAGAGACCTTTGTCTCCCCTTGTCCAGATCCTCTGGCATTTGCAGTAGATGCTCTGTCTCTGGACTGGACAGGTTGGATCGGCTACGCCTTTCCTCCTGCACCGATTCTTCCTCAAGTATTAGCGAAGATTCATGCTTGCAGTTGCAGGATCATTCTGATCGCACCCCTGTCTCCACAGAGGGTGTGGATCAATCTGCTGCGGCCTCTGTTGGCCGATCGACCGATTCGTCTACCTCTATGTCGCGATCTTCTTTCCCAGGGTCGTCCCAGGAAGTATCACAACAACCTGGCGAGCCTGTCCCTTCACGCCTGTCTTTTATCAGGTCCAGTCTCCGACGTAGAGGTTTTTCGAGACGATCATTGGAGTGCATTTCTGCATCGCGGCGACATTCCACGGGCATGACTTATGCTGCGAAGTGGAAGGTTTTCTGCTGCTGGTGTGCAGATCACAGTGTGAATTACCGTGATCCGTCAATCGCTCATATTGTGGATTTTCTGGTATATCTTTTTGACTCTAAGGGCCTCCAGCCTATTACGATTAAGGGCTATCGGTCTATGCTGTCTGATACTTTCTCTTAAGTGGGAAAGCGGTGAATCGGTCGTAATCTTTTTCTCTCCAAACTCATTCGGCACTTTTCTTTGAAGAGGCCTCGAGTTTTGCGTCTTACACCCAAGTGGAACTTGGCATGGGTGTTGCACTGTTTGGAGGGGGCGCCATTCGAGCCTTTCTCTGAGACCGATATGCGTTTTCTCACCTATAAGACGGCTTTCCTTCTAGCGTTTGCTTCTGCTCGACGAGTCAGTGAGCTTCATGCGCTATCTGTTGATTCTGTTTTCTTCAGAAATGAGGCTAACAGTGTCACCTTCACTACTGATTGCTCTTTTCTGGCTAAGAATCAACTTCCTGATTCGGTACCTCCTCCCATCTGCATTCGGGCTCTCCCTACTGTCGATGGTCGGAGACCTCTTCTTTGTCCTGTTTGTGCGATCAAGACTTACATTACTCGCACTCAGTTCATTAGGAGGGGTCGGAAGAGATTCTTTCTGTCTCTCATTCCTAAGAGGCAGTCTATCTCTTCCCATTCTATTTCCAGGTGGATCTGTCTTGCAAGCTTATTCCTGCTTGTCTGCTTCGGATCTTGTTTCGAACCGGTTTAATGCTCATGAGGTTCGTGCCATTTCTACATCCTGGGCGTTCTCCAATTCTGTTTTGCTCCGGGATGTTATGAATGCGGCTTACTGGAGGAATGCTTCTACCTTCTCCTCCTTTTATCTCCGCCACCTACAGCAGCAGTCCGAGGACCTTTATTCTTTAGGCCCTCTCGTTGCTGCTCAGGCTGTTGTGCACCCTCGTTAAAATAGTTATCGAGGTTGTGCTTCGCTCAGCCTTGTTCTTTTCAGGTGCCTTCTCTCTATCTTCATTACAGGTTTTCGCTATTGTTCTCTGCCCTCCTTGCTCTTGTTGGTATTGGTTATGTGATTCACCTCCTCCTATTGTTTATTCAGCCAATTGTAAACAATGGTGAGTAGGTTGAAAAGAAATTAAAATTTTTTAGTAAATTTTGTTTCTTAACATACCTACCACAATTGTTTACCGGAGGCCCACCCTCCTTGGGGATATCTTTGATATCGATGGCTCCCCGCTAAATCACAAACTTCTCGTTGGCGGAAATACGGAATTGACGTCATGGTTGTTGCGTATGCGCTCGGTAAACGCAAGAGGTGTGCAGAGAGAGTACCTGTAATTTCGAGCTCTGGTCTCGCTCTACCCTTTTTTTCGATCTTTTTCATGCTTTTGAACTCTATTACTTTTCCAAGTTGTTTGGAAAAGTTCTCTAAAAGCTTGAGTTAGTTCCGAAGTAGGGCTTGCACTTATGTTACAGCCAATTGTAAACAATTGTGGTAGGTATGTTAAGAAACAAAATTTACTAAAAAATTTTAATTTTTGTTCCCATTGGTTGGAAAACCTGGCCACCAGAGGCATTCTCTGATTCTGATTGGTGGATTTTAAAAAAATCTTCCCCTCTGAAACCACAAGTCCAAATGTTTTGAAACTTCACATGATCAGTGACTGGGACACCCTCTACCAACGATCCTCATTTAATGTTGGTTGGGTTGCAAACATGGCCACAGTTGCAGCTTATAGCACAGAAACCCTATGGGAAATCACATTTTCCTCTTTTTGTCTGGAACTACTGAGCCTATGTGAACCAAAACTTGACAGGAATGGTCTATGAGAGGATGGAAAAACGTGACCGCCAGAGGCATTCTTTGATTCTGATTGATTGGTTTTGAAAAATCTTCTTGTTTGAAACTACGTTTTTTTGTTTGAAATTTTAATTTTTAGCTCAACTTTGAAGTAGTCAAATTTTTAGCTCAACTTTGACGTAGTCAAATTTGAGGTTAAGCCATGGCCCGTCATCTGTCTGTCTGCCTGTCCATCAACAATTCAATACGGCCATATTTATGAACCAATCTTTACGAAACTTCTTGGGTACCTTTGTTATCACCGTGGGACGAGAACGAGTATTTTTGGGTGCGGTCCAAAATTCAAGATGGCCACCAGCAGCCATTTTGTACCTTAGTGCAATCAGTTTTTTGTACAGAACTTCTGTATGAAAGTTCTGATTCAAATAAAGTTTTGTCTGAATGTTTAATAACATGGAATACATCACATATAATACAGGTTTTTTTCTCGTGCAGAAATTCTGCAAATTAGATGAACTTCGATTTTTTCAGTGCTACTTACACACAGTAAGTACACATGTCAATACGAGTCGGGCTAGGGGCTGTATTTATGAACCGATCTTCTCGAAACTTCTTGGGTACCTTTGTTATCACCTTGGAACGAGAACGAGTGTTTCTGGGTGTGTTCCCAAATTCAAGATGGCTGCCAACGGCCATTTTGTACCGAAATTAGGTCCAATCAGTTTTTTGTTCACAACTTCTATACAGCTCATATTTATGAACCGATCTTTACGAAACTTCTTGGGTACCTTTGTTATCACTGTGGGATGAGAACGAGTGTTTTTGGGTGCAGTCCGAAGTTCAAGATGGCTGCCGACGGCCATTTTGTACCAAAATTAGGTACAATCAGTTTTTTGTACAGAACTTCTATATGAAGGTTCTGATTTGAATAAATTTTTGAATGAATGTTTAGTAACATGGAATACATCACATAAATACGGGTTTTTTTCTCGTGCAGACAATATGCAAATTAGATGAACTTTGATTTATTCAGTGCTACTTACACACAGTAAGTGCACATGTCAATATGGCTCGGGCAAGAGGCTGTATTTATGAACCGATCGTCATGAAACTTCTTGGGTACCTGTGTTATCACCTTGGGACAGGAACGAGTGTTTTTGGGTGCCTTTGTTATCACTGTGCTATGAGAACAAATATTTTTGGGTTCAGTCAGACCCATTCTGGGACTCAAAGATTTCTTTTCTAGTTTAGCATCTAAGTGTCGCCCACCTTTACAATACTTTACCTATACATTTGTTACATGCTACTGTCAGCATTTATGTACAGACCGTTACAATACTTTATATGTACCTTTGTTATCAGGTCATTACCTAGATGTTTGTCATTGCTGTGTCACATACTATACATGTACATGTATTACACAAGTTGAGCTACAGTGTCATTGACACTTTCATTTTTTGAAAAATCTTTTTTTTATGGTTGAAAAAGCAATTTTTGGCTCACTAACGTTAGTTGTGTGAGCCTATGGCATAGCCCTCATGTCGGCATCGGCGTCAGCATCGGCGTCCGCTCTCAAATATTTTGAACTTTTGTGTACAGGTTTTGATTTTTTGGCTTTTTAAATTTTTTTTTAGTTTCTGCATATTGCTATGGTGGTTCACTATAACATTTAACTCTTTTCCAGGGTATTTTGTCTTAATTTTAACCCTTTGCATCAAATTTTAGACTTATTTTAATGTTTGCGTGCAGGTTTTGATGTTTTTTTTTTCCTTTCTTCCAAGTGGAGATTTACCTTGCAGCATATGTCCATGCTTTCTATTGTATGTAAACATACATCTTAGGGCTATGTTTGTATTATTTAACCCTTTTCCTGCTGAATTACTTCAATTTTGGACTTTTATGTACAGCTTTTGGACTTAGGCTTACAGCTTCTTACTTTTATGTACAGGTTGTGATAAAAAAAAAACAATTTCAAGTGAGGTTGACCTCACTGCATATTGCAGTGGTGGTTATTATAACATTGATATCTTTCCAGTGCATTTTGAAAAATTTTTTAACCCTTTGAATAGATTTTTAGACTTATTTTGACGTTTGCGTGCAGGTTTTCATGGATTTTTTTTTTTTCCTTTCTTCCAAGTGTTGAGTTTCTGCATATTGCTATGGTGGTTCACTATAACATTTAACTCTTTTCCAGGGTATTTTGTCTTAATATTAACCCTTTGAATCAAATTTTAGACTTATTTTGACGTTTGCGTGCAGGTTTTCATGGGTTTTTTTTTTTCCTTTCTTCCAAGTGTAGAGTTTCTGCATATTGCTATGGTGGTTCACTATAACATTTAACTCTTTTCCAGGGTATTTTGTCTTAATTTTAACCCTTTGAATCAAATTTTAGACTTATTTTGATGTTTGCGTGCAGGTTTTGATGTTTTTTTTATCCTTTCTTCCAAGTGGAGATTTACCTTGCAGCATATGTCCATGCTTTCTGTTGTATGTAAACATGCATCTTAGGGCTATGTTTGTTTTATTTAACCCTTTTCCTGCTGAATTACTTCATTTTTGGACTTTTATGTACAGCTTTTGGACTTAGGCTTACAGTTTCTTACTTTTATGTACAGGTTGTGATGAAAAAAACAATTTCAAGTGAGGTTGACCTCACTGCATATTGCAGTGGTGGTTATTATAACATTGATATCTTTCCAGTACATTTTTAAAATTTTTTTAACCCTTTGAATAGATTTTTAGACTTATTTTGACGTTTGCGTGCAGGTTTTCATTGGGTTTTTTTTCCTTTCTTCCAAGTGTAGATTTACCTTGTAGCATATGTCCATGCTTTCTGTTGTATGTAAACATGCATCTTAGGGCTACGTTGTATTCTTTAACCCTTTTCCTGCTTAATTACTTCAATTTTGGACTTCTTTGTTTACAGGTTTGGATTTTTGTGCTTTTAAAAAAATTTTTTTCTTCTTTGCATATTGCTGTGGGGGTTCACGATAACATTTAACTCTTTTCCAGGGTATTTCATCTTAATTTCAACCCTTTGAATCAAGTTTTGGACTTATTTTGACGTTTGTGTGCAGGTTTTGATGTTTTTTTTACTTTTATGTGCAGGTTTTGATGTTTTTTTTACTTTTATGTGCAGGTTTTGAGGTTTGTCTTTCTTCTCTTCCAAGTGACAACTTAGCTTGTAGCATTTTGCCATGGTTCCTATTTTATGTTAGGATGCTTCTTGGTGCTATTATTATATTATTTAACCCTTTAGCTGCTTATTTACTTTAATTTTGGACTTTTGTGTGCAGGTTTTGTACTTTTGTGTGCAGGTTTTGATATTTTTTTTTAAGTGGAGTTTTACCTCACTGGCATATTGCCATAATGGTTACTGTAACATTTTCAGGGTATTTTTTCTAAATTTTAACCCTTTGAAACAAATGTGATACTTTTATGTGCAGGTTTTGAGGTTTGTCTTTCTTTTCTTCCAAGTGGATATTTTTCAAGTAGACTTTCACCTTACTGGCATATTGCCATTGTGGTTACTGTGACAGGGTATTTTTCTCAATTTTAACCCCTTGAAACAAATGTGATACTTTTTTTTTACTTTTATGTGCAGGTTTTGAGGTTTGTCTTTCTTTTCTTCCAAGTGGTGACTTACCTTGTAGCATATTGCCATGGTTCCTATTTTATGTTAGGATGCTTCTTGGGCTATTTTTATATTATTTAACCCTTTAGCTGCTTATTTACTTTAAGTTTAGACTTTTCTGTGCAGATTTTGTACTTTTGTGTGCAGGTTTTGATATTTTTTTAAGTGGAGTTTTATCTCACTGGCATATTGCCACGCTGGTTATTGTAATATTTTCAGGGTATTTTTCTAAATTTTAACCCTTTGAAACAAATGTGATACTTTTTTTTCTTTTATGTGCAGGTTTTAAGGTTTGTCTTTCTTTTTTTCAAAGTGGAGACTTACCTTGTAGCATATTGCCATGGTTCCTATTTTATGTTAGCATGCTTCTTAGGGGTTATTATTATATTATTTAACCCTTTAGCTGCTTATTTTCTTTAATTTTGGACTTTTGTGTGCAAGTTTTGAACTTTTTTTTTTTTACTCCATCCACCCCTTTACATTGGCCACCTGTTGGTAGCCACGGGGTACTGATACCCCCTCTAGTTTGGTTGGTGGCAATGTTGGGAAATTTTTTTTTTCAATGTTTTTTAAAAATTAATTTTTTTTTTTGAATTTAGTGGAGGTTTATTTCTCCACGCAAATTCGAATATTCTCTATCAAGTAAATAATGCAAAATACACTCGATTTTCGGTTGTGAGATGACTCACTCTCAATCAAAAATTCGAACATTCTAATTCATCGGGTCTCGGTTCTTCTATATGCAAGACTATCTCTGTCCAAATTCTCATCAAGTCATGCTCACTGACCCTGTTTAATGCCGGCACAAATACATGATGATAATCTCATCTTTGTATTCAGTGCCTTGACATTCGTGATTGCGGTTCCACCCGAACTTGCAACCGGAACATCTATCCTTCAACACTCTTAGGATGTTTTCTTTCACAAGGTGGACAAACGTTCTGCAAAACACTTCTTGAAGATATCTACTACGCTGTACTCCTTTTAATTTGTTCATTTCGTCAATCCATTTTTAGCTCATCTTGACAAAGTCAAGCTGAGCTAATCTCATCATTCTCTGTCCATCTTCCGTCCATCGTCTGTCGTCCATCGTCCGTCGCCCATCGTCCGTCAACACCATGGTGAAAGTTTGTGTGAGTGATGGTCCCGAAGGGGCATTGCATTTTTGTTCAACTCAACATGCCCAGCCCCAAAGGGAGGGAGTGGTGGAAAATGCTCCAAAATATTTTAAAAATCTCCTTCTCATGAACCAGTGTGTACAATGACTTGATATTTGCTATGGAGCTTCTTTTTGAGGTGTAGAATCAAGTTTGTTCAAATGAAGTTCGTGAAGCAATATTTGGCTTTGTAATGGAAGGGGTAAGATTTTTGGCCCTGCCCAAAATTTACCCATGCAGAAAAAAAAAATTCCTGCATCCCCATGGGAACCCTGGGAGCTAAAAATAGAAATATTTTCAAACGCCCATATTTCCCAAACCACACGGGACAGAGAGCTGTTATTTGGTATGAAGTATCCTTAGGACCAGTAGAATTGAATGGTAAAAAAAAATTGCCATCGGTTATGTTGGGGTGTTCTGTAATGGCCATCCAAAAAATGCCGAGTCAGCATATTTGCAAAAATTTAAAAATTTTAACTTTGTTCAATATGGGGGATAATTTAAAGAAATCTTGTTCTTCAGATCCACCAGTCAGAATGCTTTCATATTTGGTATGCAACATCTCTAGGGGGGGGGGGGGGGGGGGGGGGGGTCAGATTCAAGTTTGTTCAAATCAGATCCATAGGTGTATATTTGGGCTCGATATGGTAGCCCAAATTTTTACTTAGTGCGATATAAGGAAATTTCTTTAAAAATCTTCTTCTTCAGATCCACCAGTCGGAATGCTTTCATATTTGGTATACAACATCTCGGGGGGAGGGGGGGGGGGGGAGGGGGGGGGGGTCTGATTCAAGTTTGTTCAAGTCGGGTCTCTGGGTTAACTTAATATTTGGACTTTCTATTGGAACCTTTATTTTCACTTATAGTGGGGTGGATTGCTATAAAAATAGTTCAGTTTGTGATACAAGCATGAAATAGGTGTATATTTGGGCTGGATATGGTAGCCCAAATTTTTACTTAGTGTGATATAAGGAAATTTCTTTAAAAATCTTCTTCTTCAGATCCACCAGTCGGAATGCTTTCATATTTGGTATACAACATCTCGGGAAAGGGGGGGGGTTCAGATTCCAGTTTGTTCAAATCAGATCCATAGGTATATATTTGGGCTCGCTATGGTAGCCCAAATTTTTACTTAGTGCGATATGAGGAAATTTCTTTAAAAATCTTCTTCAGATCCACCAGTCGGAATGCTTTCATATTTGGTATACAACATCTCTGGTGGAGGGGGGGGGGGGAGTGGGGGGGGGGGGGGGCAGATTCCAGTTTGTTCAATTTGAGTGCCTGTGTTAATATTTGGGCTCCATATGGGAACCTGAAATTTAACTTAGTACAATATGAGGAAATTTCTTCAAAAATCTTTTTCAGATCCACTAGTCAGAATGCTTTCATATTTGGTATACAACATCTCTAGGGGGGGGGGGGGGGGGGTGGGTGGGGGGGGGGGGGGGGTGTCAGATTCAGGTTTGTTCAAATCGGATCCATAGGTTAATATTTGGGCTCGCTATTGTAGCCCAAATTTTAAATTAGTGCAATATGAAGAAATTTCTTTAAAATTTCTCTTCTTTAGATCCCACAGTCGGAATGCTTTCATATTTGGTACACAACATCTCTAGGAAGTGAGATTCAACTATGTTCAAATCGAGAGCCTGGGTTAATATTTGGGCTCCCTATGGGAGCCGGAATTGGCCATTTTGCTGAAGAATTAAAAATTTTGTATTCCGCACCCTCTAGAGGTGTGTAACTAAGATTAATCCACATAGGTTGTATCAAGGGGCTTCATAGGAGAGCTCTACATTTTACATTATGATCAACTGAAGAAAAGGCATGATGCCCGGATTTTTTTTGTCACTCCTGAGGGACTCAAGGATTGACAGTGTATCCTATGGAAATGGATTGCTTAATGTAGACTCATTCTTGGACTCTGTTTATATTGTGTTCTGTTCAAGATGAGCGCTTCAGGCCCGTGGGGCCTCTTGTTCATTTTATTTTTAAAATATATGTTTTTTTTTTCCTTTGGTTTTGTTTTTTTAGAAATTAAAATTTAAGTTATTTTCTTTTTTCTATTTTCTATATAGATGATCAAAAAAAAAAAAAAAATATAATAATGAAAGTTGTCTTAAAGGTCGAGTTCCTATTTTTAAATTTCGACTTTTTCGGCGATGAAACATCAGTTACAAATATAACAAAATCCCCATTAGAATAACATAGGTCAAAACGGCAATGTGTGCAAAATCGTCATTCTGACAGCACCTAGATCGTCGCTCATTACAACTGCGTATGGAAAAATTCCATAGAAAAGCAGCATTTTTGGCTTCATCTTTTCTAGCCTACTTGTGTGGGTGGGAATGAAGGGAGCGCATTACAAATACCTATGAGAAAATTGCACTGAGTGATGAGCAGAAAAGTTCGTTTTTACAAATATTCTAGGCCAGTGATCTTGACACTTTCATAATTTCATATGGAAATTAACATTGAAAAAAGATCCCAACAAGACAAGACTGAATTGGTTACATTACCAGTTGCATTATGTGCAAAAATTGATGCCTGGAATTTTAGTATTTTGACATCAGAGTGCAGAGGGTTAAGGGGTTGTCCAACTTAACTTTGGTCAGTTTGTTGACATTTTTCCCAATGCCCCAGAAACAGATAAGAGAAGTAAGGAAATGCAATTTTTATATCAAAATAATGAGTAAAGTGCATAGAAAAGGTATATATAATTTTTTTCAGGAAAAAAATTTTTTTTTTATGATTTTGAAGAAGATTAATTTGCCAATGGCATAAGTAACGAACTCGTAAAACCACAAAATGATCGCTAATTTGAAAGCCTTGTCCTCAGTGTAATGATAACATACTACAGACTCGGAGAAAGCATTTTTATGACACACAGTCTGGTGTGTTGTGATGTTGGAATGCAATACCACCAGACATGTTAACTTTCCCGGAATGCCCGGGAAAATCCCAAAATTTCAGTGTAGTTTCCAGCCTCCCAGACGGGAACCAGTGTTTGAGCAAAAATCCTGGAAAATAACAGTAGAATATTTCTTTCCCATTGTAACTTATGTAAAACGTTCGGAGTCAAATCACATGCATTTCAAACTTGAGTAAAAACTCACGAAGCAGTAAAATATGGATTTAAGTTAAATTTATTTAAGATTAGGATATTTTATGATATATATTTGAACTGTGTTAATGTTTATTTCTGTTTTTCTCTTAGTAATCGGAGATTTGTGATCAATGTCCGAGTGTTGAAGTGAAAAGTGGTGACTTACTTTCAAAAAATTGAAAACTCCACCTTCATTTAAATGCAGTTTTTTGGTAAATAAAAGATATGAAAAGAAATTAAATAATATATATTTATTTATTCATAGAATAGCTTCAATTCTCATCCCTTTTCCAAATCAAAACGTAAACAACACCTTGACCTCAGCTATTTAACACAGTTTAAAAATAGGTTAAAGTCGCTTAGGATGCCGAAAAATTATGACTGCATATTTATACACACTGAACTTATTTTCTAACACAATATTTATTCCGTTGTGCTGTCTACAGAACTGTTAACTGTTTGCCGTCTGTACCCAGAAAATTTCGAATGATGGGCAAAAGCCAAACAAATTATCAAATCCACGGTAAAAATTAGTCGCATTTGGAATTTAAACAAATGAAATACACGAAATATTCATGATTTATTCAGTGCCGTGAAGACCTCTGTCTGTCCATACCAACATTCTCCCTTGTATCTCAACCACTGCTACTCCAATTTGAATGATATTTGGTGTTGTGATCGAGCATCATGGGGAAACGATGTCTGTGTAGCTGCTGTAGTGTGCGTTTCTTCCACACATTTTTTTCTGAGTTATGGTCATACATGTTAACTTTCCCGGAATGCACGGGAAAATCCTGAAATTTCAGTGTAGTTCTCGGCCTCCCGGATGGGAATCAGTTTGGGACCAAAATCGCGGAAAACAACAGTCAAATATTTCTTTCCCATTGTAACTTATGTAAAACGTTTGGAGTCAAATCTCATGCATTTCAAACTCTGGTAAAAACTCATGAAGCAGGAAAATATGGATTTAAGTTAAATTTATTTAAGAAAAGGGTATTTTATGATATATTTCTACTGTGTTCATGTTTATTTCTATTTTTTTCTTTCGTAATCGGAGATACATGATCAATGTGCGAGTGTCGAAGTGAAAATAGGTGACTTACTTTCAAAAAATTGAAAACTCCACCTTCATTTAAATGCAGGTTTTTGGTAAATACAATATATGAAAAGAAAATAAATAATATCTATTTATTTATTCATAGAATAGCTTTAATTCTCATCCATTTTCCAAATCGAATTGAAAATAACACCTTGACCTCAACTATTTAACACAGTTTAAAAATAGGTTAAAGTCGCTTAGGATGCCGAAAAATGACTGCATATTTGTACACAATGGACTTATGTTCTAACGCTACATTTATTTCGTTGTGCTGACTACAGAACTGTTAACTGTTGGCTGTCTGTGCCCAGAAAATTTCGAATGGAATTAAAAAAAATAATAAAAAGGCTTCACATATAAAAAGAAAAGTTTTGTGCAGGGCACAAACATCCACACATGCATGAAGGATTTTGATAAAGATACTTTCCAAGTTATAATCTTCTTGAAGTAACTGAACATTAGGACATCTTTTCCTGTTAACATTTCCAGACTTGGGAAATTATTAGCTTAGTGGACTTCGATAAAAACAAACCACAGGTGGTGGTGCTCTGTGGATGGGGGGGTCATGAAGAAGAGGATGGCAGGGGGTGGGGGGGGGGGGGCAAATCATCAATTATTTTAGGATTTTTTAACATAGCATAAATGCATCAGCATAACTGACAAATAGATCTGGATATAACCTGGTGTTACTGGCATTCCATGAGCTGAAAATTCGTAAGTTTTTTCTTTTGTTTTGTCCCCGCACGAACTTTTCCCTGAACTCCATCCCATTTCCCTGAAAATGACCCTCAGGTTCCCTGAAAAATTATTCTGGAGGTTAACATGTCTGATTATGGTCCTTTTTCACTCTTTTGAGTTAGAAAAGTTTGTTTATCACTAGTTGATTTGTTACAATTTGTTGGAAAGTGCCTGCTGACACCTTCCAATTAATTGCAGCAAAGTAATTTTTGTGAATATTTTGTTCCTATTACTTATCAAGCAACAAGCTAATGAATATTCTGTAAAGCCACCAATGTGATGTTTCACACTTTTATCATCAGAGCTATTATGGAGTCTACTGGAACTCAACATGTTGATTATGGCAAGGTTTTTCTATTCACCCATTAATCTATAAATTAAGTGTTATAGTTGGAAGTAAGAAGCATGGAAGGTTCAGAACTTATAGTCTAAAAAGAATGTTTTGCAATGTAATATGCTTTTTGCACTTAATTGGAGGGTTACCTGTTTGATAGTGTTTGGAGCATGTGTGTCCCCAGGATTTTCAATAAAATAAAAAGAGTTATAATTTGATGAAAAAGGCATATGCCATGAGTGTCGAAGGTACAGACATACAAGGTAGGAGGCATACCCCGCCCAGGGTAAATTTTTTTTATCAACAGGTGCTCTTTGTCGCCTTTTGGAGATTTCTTTGTGTACTGCGTTCTTGAAAAAATATGTGAACACCTATGAATGGGAGACCAACTGGTTGTGCCCTCCTGATCTCAATATGCCAATAAGCCTCTTTTAGAAAAGTACAGGCAATAATGGTTATGTAGGGTTGATTTGATGTGTTTTGAAAAACAATGTATTTTTATGTTCATTTGATGGTTTATTGCAGTGACAAGTTACAGTTACTCTTATTTCTTCTCCAACAGATAGCATGAGTGTATTGGTGTCCAAGAGTAAAAGAACCTATGTTACTTATTGATAAACCAGACAAATTTAACAATTCAATCACTATCAAATTGATGCATGGGATAAAAGGGGTTACAATGCAAGGAGTTTTAAATATATACTACTCAAAGTTTGCTAAGCACCAAATATTTGACACATCATTGTGAAATTTGCTTGTGACATATTTGCGATATTTTTGGTGGATATGATTGAGGAATGTATTGAGATGGTCCCCAGTGTTTACATTAGCTCTCTTGACAGGCAGACTTTTTTGTGACAGTCATGGAAAGCATGTACCCCTTGATTTTCATGGTGTTTTTGTGTACTGTCTACATGTACATGACATGAGTAGGGTATTCAATCTTCATTTCAACACAAACCCTTGTGATTTAATGATTGAATATGGCAAATGCAAATGTAAGAAGACATTTGTCTGAAGCAGAAATGTGGCGGGCTATAGGAATGGTGGAGCAAGGGGCTACCCATCGTCAGGTTGGTGAAGCCCTTGGTGTGCACCATATGGTGATCACCAGAGCCTGGGCAAGATTTCAGCAGTATGGCACACCAGTAAGACGGCATGGTGGTGGCAGAGACAGGGCAACATCTGCAGCTGAAGACCGTTTTTTGATCATTCAGGCCCGTAGGAACCGCTTTTCCACAACAACCCAGCTTTGCAATGAACTTCAGAATGCATCCGGGGTAAATGTTTCGAAGCAGACTATCGGGCAAGGTTGCACAAAGGTAGCCTCCGATCGAGAAGACCATGTATTCACATTCCTCTGTCCCAAAACCACCGCCAGGCACGATATGAATGGGCCATGGACCACGTTTGATGGACCAGAGAAGATTGGTGACCTGTCCTTTTTACAGATGAGTCAGGGTACTGCCTAGACCACACAGATAGTCGTTCTAGGGTATGAAGAAGACCAGGAGAGCGAATCCATGCAGCCAACATTGCTGAGCATGACCGCTATGGTGGAGAGTCAGTCATGGTCTGGGGCAGCATCAGCTGGGATGGACGTACAGGGCTCTGTGTCCTTGAACGTGGTACATTGACTGCACAACGGTATATTGATGAGATCCTGGATGTCCACGTCAGATTGTATGCAGGTGCAGTGATTGATAGATTCATTCTGATGGACGATAATGCCTGTCCTCAGGTTGCTCATGCTGTCAGGGAGTACCGACAGAGGGAGGGATTGAGCATATGGACTGGCCAGCAAGGTCTCCTGACCTCAATCCAATCGAACATGTCTAGAATGAGTAGCAGCTTTCAATTTCAGCCCGTCCAGTCCAGCCAAGAAGTGTCCAGGAGCTTGGTGCCATGCTGGTCAAAGAATGGAACAGCATCCTACAATGGACCACCAGTAGCCTGATTGGGAGCATGAGAAGGCGTTGTCATGCTGTAATTAACAGTAATGGGTCTCATACTCGATATTGAAGCCATACCAGTTCGCTCCGTCAACTTTTTGGCACATTGAAAAATTTCCTCTTTTACCAAAAATATCCATTTTCCATGGTTATCATATTCAAAAGCTAAAAAATAATGTCAAACACAAATAAAATCCTAATTTCTGCACTTAAATCATTAAAGATGTAATTAAATAAGAAATATATACACTATTCATTACAATATTTCAACTAAAACGTAAAACAGGTAGTTGGATGTACTTGGTGCTTAGCAAACTTTGAGTAGTATATTTATTCAACTACAATGTATGACTTTGCAGTACATTCTACAAAGGAGAATATCGTAGTTTCTTTCCAAACCACCACAGTGACACATGCATCTTTATATTGGGAGACACTCTTTTGTCATTCCATACTTCTTCAAGTGGACTCCTTCAAGTTGACTTTTGTTGAACCTCCCCAAATCAAAACATAAAGAAAAGAAAATGTCTGCCTTCAATCAGTGAGCACTCCACTCATAACATTTGGTCTCAATCTTTATTACTTTCAAGAATTAGGAAAAGTTTTCTTTGAGTATGTACTTCATTCTTCAATGTTTATAGAATGCATCTGTTATTTTATTTTGAGGTATTTTATTGTAAAAATTTTGTTCTCTTACTTATGCCATAGTAGACTTTCAGGCAGTGCTATCTACACATGGAAGCAGTTCCATGACGAATTTCAGTTTCCACATGTTTTATGTTTCATTCCAAGCATTTTGGAAGGGGACATCCAACCAAACTTTGGTCAAATTTAAAGTAATTTTAAGGGGATGTCCAACCTAACTTTGGTCAAATTTCAGGTAATATTCTTCCAAGTCAACAAAAGACCCAAAATGAATAGCCCCAATAAATTATATACGAAAATGCTTGGAATGAAACATAGAACAAGATCCGCATTATACCCCCCGCAAACAAAGTTGGGGGGGGGGGGGGGGGGGGGGGGTATATATAGGAATCACCCTGTCCGTTCGTTCGTCCGTCCGTCCGTCCATCCATCCATCCGTCTGTCCGTCTGTCTGGGCCAACATAAGGGGTTTAGGGGATATTATTATTAGGGGCTACCTCCAAATTAAGGTAGTGTTAGGGTTAGGAGTGGGGTGGGGTTAGGGTTAGGGGTAGCCCCAGAGTAGGGCTTAAGGTTGGGGGGGTTAGGTCCCGGGGGGTTAGGGTTGGGGTCAGGGGTGGGGTTTTAGTTTTAGTAGCTCCAAAACCGAAAAATAGCTCCTAATCCTATTGGTTTGGCCAGGGTGGGTCAGGGGTGGGGTGGGGGTTAGGGTTAGGGGTAGCCCCAGAGTAGGGCTTAAGGTTGGGGGGTTAGGTCCCAGGAGTGGGTGGGGGTTAGGGTCTGGGGTTGGCTTTTAGGGTTTAGGGTCAGGGTGGGGTAGGGTAGGGTTAGGGTGGTTTTTGGGTGGAGGGGTGGGGTTAGGGTTAAATATAATAGGAATCACCCTGTCCATTCGTTCGTCCGTCCGTCCGTCCATCCATCCATCCGTCTGTCTGGGCCAACATAGGGGGTTTAGGGGATATTATTATTAGGGGCTACCTCCAAATTAAGGTAGTGTTAGGGTTAGGAGTGGGGTGGGGTTAGGGTTAGGGGTAGCCCCAGAGTAGGGCTTAAGGTTGGGGGGTTAGGTCCCGGGGGGTTAGGGTTGGGGTCAGGGGTGGGGTTTTAGTTTTAGTAGCTCCAAAACCGAAAAATAGCTCCTAATCCTATTGGTTTGGCCAGGGTGGGTCAGGGGTGGGGTGGGGGTTAGGGTTAGGGGTAGCCCCAGAGTAGGGCTTAAGGTTGGGGGGTTAGGTCCCAGGAGTGGGTGGGGGTTAGGGTCTGGGGTTGGCTTTTAGGGTTTAGGGTCAGGGTGGGGTAGGGTTAGGGTGGTTTTTGGGTGGAGGGGTGGGGTTAGGGTTAAATATAAGTTCTTGGGTGGAGGGGTGGGGTTTTGGGTAAAATAAGGTTTTGGACATACAAAATGTTTTTTTGGTATCCCTTCAACCCGAAATGTTGGAGCGTCTGTCGGTCTGTTTGTCCATCCTTGTAAGCGCAACTCCTCCTAAACCGTATGAAGAATTTTCATGAAACTTTACACAATGGAAGAACTCCATATGAAGATGTGCATGAAGCAATATACTTCCGTTCGGACATTTCCAAGGGGAGATAATCTAACTTATACCGTCTGTCCATCCTTGTAAGCGCAACTCCTGCTAAACCATTTGAAGAATTTTCATGAAACTTAACACAATTGAAGAACTCCATATGAAGATGTGCATGAAGCAATATAATTCTGTTCTGACATTTCCAAGTGGAGATAATCTAACTTATACATTTCAGGCGCGGGGGGGGGGGGGGGGGGGGATCACTTTGTGAGTTTGCTCACAGTACCTCTAGTTTAATGTTGATCGGGTTGTAAACATGGCCACAATTGCAGCTTATAGTTACTATAGAAATCCTATGGAAAATCACATTTTCATCTTCTATTCTGCCAGGTGAGCGATTACAGGCTCTGTAGAGCCTCTTCTATCTACTCATGACTTTCTCGGTACCAAAGTGTGCTGGAAGACTGTACTGCGAGATTTCCACTTAAAAAGTTATTCTATAGAGAAAAATCTAATTTCTCCGGTTTAACGTGATCGCGAAATTCTCATCAAAACAGATGCATTTTTACTGAGACGCAGAGAGAGAGAGAGATAGGGAGGTCAGACTTGCTGTCTACTCAACAAGCGGTCATACCAACTTGTATTCCACTTTCTCCACTGAAGACCAAGAAATTGCCTCTCATATACCCAATTCAACATGAATAGTTTGTGCAAAGTAACATAGATTGCCCGAGTTACCAAAGCAGCGAACAGACATCATTGTTTGACAAACTGTAACTAGAACGGTGTCATTTGTGTGCAGTGCGCACTAAGGCATATCCCCGGATTTTATGTATGCCATCAAGATGGTCACAAAGCAATTCACATTCTCTAATGACAAAAGTGGCACTACGTTTATGCACATCTAGAGAATCTACTTGAACATATGAACACACTTTCAGCATTTCAAATTAAAACACCTAGGAGCCTTTCGCCGGAAACCGATTCTCTAACGACAAAAGCTGCGCTGTGGGTGCCACATGGGGGCCAAATAAAAAATACGAAACCTCTATGCACATCTAGACACTCTACCAGAACATGAATACACTTTCAACATTTCGAATTAAAACCTCTAGGAGCCTTTCACTGGAAACCGATTCTCTAACGACAAAAGTGGCGCTTCAGGTGCCACATGGGGCCGAATAAAAAATCTGAAACCTTTATGCACATCTAGACATCCTACCGGAAGATATGAACACACTTTCAACGTTTCGAATTAAAAACACTAGGAGCCTTTTGCCGGAAACCAATTCTCTAACGACAAAGGTGGAGCTACAGGTGCCACATGGGGCTGAATAAAAAATACGAAACCTTTATGCACATCTACAGCCCCTACCGGAATATATGAACACACTTTCAGCATTTTGAATTAAAACCCATCGAAGCATTCCCCAAAAAACTGATTCTCTAACAACAAAAGTGGTGCTACGGGCACCACATGGAGCCAAATCAAAAATCCTAAACCAATATGAACATCTAGAGACCCTTCCAGAACATATAAACACACTTTCAGTGTTTCGAATTAAAACCTCAAGGAGCCTTTTGCCAGAAACAGATTCTCTAATGACAAAAGTGGCGCTACGGGTGCCACATGGGAGCCAAATCAAAAATCCAAAACTTTTATGCACATCTAGAGACCTTACCAGATCATGAACACACTTTCAGAGGTTCAAATTAAAACCCCTAGAAGCCTTTCACCGGAAACCGATTCTCTAACAACAAAACTGGCACCACATGAGGCCAAAACAAAAATCTGAAACATTTGTGTACATCTAGTGACCCCAGAGACGCCGGAAACCGATTCTCTAGCAACAAAATTGGCACTACGGGCACCACATGGGGCCAAATCAAAAATCCAAAACCTTTATGCACATCTAGAGGCCCTACTGGAGCATATGAACACATTTTCAGTGTTTAGAACTAAAATCCCTTGGAGCCTTTTGCCAGAAACAGATTCTCTAAATACAAAAGTGGCGCTACGGGCAACACATGGGTGGGGTCGAATAAAAAATCTGAACCCTTTATGCACATCTAGAGACCGTACTGGAACATATGAACACACTTTCAGCGTTTCAAATTAAAACCCCTAGGAGCCTCTTTCTGGAACGACAAAAGTGGCGCTACAGGCACCACACAGAGCCGAATAAAAAATCTGAAACCTTTATGTGCATCTAGACACCCTATCGGAACATATAAACACACTTTAAACAACCAAAATTACATATCCTAAGAACCTTTCATCGAAAAGCAGTATTTTAGCTCAGTCTTTAAGTGGTGCCACTGGCTCCACCTGGTGACAAAAATTCAAACTAAACCTATTTTTGTGACCTCTATACCATACTTAAGTATGGTAAATTTCAAAATTATAGCTCAAAAAAAAGGGAGACGAACGGAGATCATCACAAAATCCCCGCATTTTTGGAAATGCATGGATAACAATTATTGTGCATGAGAACTAAGAGAAATGTTTCAATGCAATATCACATGTTTCCAATAAGAAACGGGAGCGCGGTGGCTCAGTTGGTAGAGGTGCAGGCTGCAAGCCGAGAGGTCCTCGGTTCGAATCCCACCTGCGGCAACCGCGTTGTGTCCTTGGGCAAGACACTTCATCTCCATTGCCCGCGTGGGGGCACGATGATGCCGTGTACTAAGGCGTACTGCACGTTGATGGTACGCATGTCTTCAACCAATCTAACCCTGCCTGTGCTGCAGTGCGGAGTTACGATGTTGGGGAACTGGCAGCTGCTCGTCGTTTCTCGGTGGTTCTCTCCAGGTACTCCGGCTTCCTCCACCTGTAAAACTGTCACGGTCATGATTAGCCATTGTGCATAAATATGTGACCTTAAACATCAATAAATAAATAAATAAATAATCCAATAAGAAACATTAAGGCTGTAGTTTAACATACATGGTGCGAAATCAAAGGGTAACAAAGCTACTTATAAATAAATTCAAATTTTGTATGTATTTTGACCGGAATAAACATTCACCCGTTAACATATTTAGTTGATAATCTATTTGTTGCTAAGTTCTCTGTCAAGAATGATGTTCAATATTTTCCATAAATCTGGGATTTAGGCTTCTTTATTATTCTGTCTCTGTACAGCATGTTATAGAACAATGCACCTTTCCACTGATTTCATTGAAATGAAGAAAAAGTCTATTCCCATCAGAACCCTGTTGAGTTGTGCTTGTGTATTGTGGTAAACAAGTTATGTTTTACTGGTAAAATAGGACCCGACAACTAGGGTGGAAGTTTTCTAAACTGGGCAGCATAGGTATAGAAGATTGACTAAACTTGATTTTCAATTTGTTTTGGGGTCATGATGTAACCATGGATTCTTAAAATGACCTTAAACAATAATACAGAAGTAATAGTAGCAATCTTTTTACACTAGTAGGTACTTCGTGTCGTTCTGATATTTACATTCCTGCGATCTTTAAAAAATCAGTTTGAGATCAAATTTAAATCATTTCTAGCAATTGCTGAAGAAATTTCTTGCCCCGTTTTTAGCAGGATGACTCAGTAATATTGGAAAGATTGGACCTCCTGTAAAAACATTTAGTAAACCCCCCATGTAAATACTCAGATTACTGGTTGAGTTCATTGTCAATGATTCATTCTCTGCACACCGATGTGGAAAAATCTTATCGAGTTCTGTCCAACAAATTTGAATTTAATTTCCTAGTTGCATTATGGGAGAAATTATCTACTTGAAATTTTGGTAATTTGACATCAGTGTGCAGGGGGTTAACAGAAAAGTTTCTACACTTTTTCAACTTGAAATGTCTGTGAAATAAAGGTTCCCCTCAAGAATCAACCTATCAGAGTTAAATCATATAATCATTAAAATACATTGTAAAATTCAAATGAAGGCCATTTGTGTAACAGTTAATGAAAGAATTATGTCTCTTTTTATCTTTATAAATATAGTGTCATGTCAATAATTTTTTCAAAGACTAGATATGCTGAATGAAATTTATCATTACAGGATTAAAGACTCATCTCAGGCCTGTCATTTTCAGAATTGAAGGCAGGCCATAACTGCCCTCCTTAATTAGGCTCAGGAGGGCTATTTTTGACCTGCCTTAACTGAGCAAAGGAGGCTTACTTAGGGTTACTCTAGTATTAGTAGTAATAGTATTGTATCATTCACATGTATATAATTTCCATCATGAATCCTCTAATACTAGTATATCTGTAGAGTGTATTCAGACAGGCATCATGACATGTTCAGTATCAAATTTAAATGTGGGATTATACATTAAAATATTAACAATATAGAATTTCAAAGAAAAGTTGAGTAACTGGATTTCCCTTTATAGCAATCACAGCCATTGTTTAGAATATACACATGTCGTCTGCACGTTCACAGAAATCAACTGACGTAATTGAGTAAAATTGGGAATGTGTTATAGCCTGCATTTACTCTGCTGTACAGTATTACTCTCTGTTCACGCATTACAATGAAGTTTTTTCTCTGCTGAAACAATAGCACAACACCATTCTGTCACCCACACAATATATGGTGAGGCAGGCGATTACCGCCACATAATTTTCCTTCCAGGCGGGTGATAGTGGGCAAGGGTGATCACCCTCCTCAGAATGACATGCTTCTGTATTTTAAAACAATATTATTTGCGATGGTCTGTAAATCTGCCTACTTTCCACATTGACCTTTTCTTGTTATGTGCAATGATTAACAATTTATTCTTTCAGAAACTGCTTACATTTTAAAGTAGTTGGTTGTCCAGTTATTCTAGACAGTCCGAAATATAAGAGGAATGCTCTCATATTCAACTTGTGTTTTGTGTTTGACAAGGATGCTCATACATCCAGTTATGAGCCTGTAGTGAAGAAACTTGCAACCTATCTTACCCAACTGGAGGTTTGTATTACCACAGTAATGGTTGATTCTTTATCTAATGTAACAATCAAATATGCCCAGCACTATTTACAAAAATTTCATTCCAGTGGGGGGGGGGGGGGGGGAGGGGGGGGGTTCTTAAGCTATGTTTTGAAGCAAAGAATTAAAATTATCACTTTTGCAGAAAATTTTCTGCAAGTGACATCTTCCAGTCATGTTAGATAAAGCATTAAAAATTAAAATACCTACAATATACATTCTGTCTTCACAGGGTAGTTTGGTACTTGGTGACCAAGAGAGGAAATACATGTATGTACTTGCTGAGCAATCAGGAATACAGGAACCAACAAACAAATTTTCAGCTGATAGTCTACTAGAGTCTGATTGTTAATCTGAAAGCAAACATTTGCATCTGGGTTTTACTTTTCTGCCTTCGAAAATCAAGCAAGTGTTCAGATAAATTTTCACCGTGAAAATGGTGTAGAAAGAATTTTTGCATAGCATGTATTCACAGCTTTTGAAAAATAGCACAAGAAGCACCTGCAGACTTCCTACTCATTGACAATTGAGTGTTGTACTCAGTGGTCCATCAGCTGAAAATTTGTTACTTCTGTTTTTCTATGGAAACTGTATCCCTTTGTATTGTAATACGCTGGAGTCTAATGAATTGAATATCTCTTAACCCCTATCACTGGTAGTGAAATAGAATTTTCCCCATTCACTGTTTTTCTCTTGTTTAACTTTGAATTCAACCAGTTATATCTTGTTTGAGTTTGACAGAAGTCACTGAGCACTGTCAAACAAGGTATATTTGGTTAAATATCAAACTGCATCATGGGAAATATTTGCTGCTTAAAACTTTGCCATTTTGACATCAGTGTGCAGCAGGTTAATTGGATAACTGTTTAATTGAATATAACTTCCAAACACAACACCTTTTAGCATGCCTTTAGTACAAATTTGACCTGTTAATTAAATACAGGTTATAGAGTACTCTCCTGTTAATTGAATGAAAAATCTTATGATATGTCAAGACATTACCCTGGCAGTAAACAAAATCACCTTGTTTTTTGACCTGTTATGTCTGAGTTCATCCAATACAGGCATTTAGTCTATTATATACTACTCAAAGTTTGCTAAGCACCAAGTACATCCAACTACCTGTTTTACGTTTTAGTTGAAATATTGTAATGAAAAGTGTATATATTTTTTATTTAATTATATATTTAATAATTTAAGTACAGAAATTAAGATTTTATTTGTGTTTGACATTATTTTTTAGCTTTTGAATACGATAACCATGGAAAATGGATATTTTTGGTAAAAGAGGAAATTTTTCAATATGCCAAAAAGTTGACGGAGCGAACTGGTATGGCTTCAATATCGAGTATGAGACCCATTACTGTTAATTACAGCTCGACAATGCCTTCTCATGCTCCCAATCAGGTTCGTGGTGGTCCTTTGTGGGATGTTGTTCCATTCTTGGATCAGCATGGCACCAAGCTCCTGGACACTTCTTAGCTGGACTGGGTGGGCTGAAATTGCAAGCTGCAACTCATTCCAGACATGTTCGATTGGATTGAGGTCAGGGGATCTTGCTGGCCAGTTCATACGTTCAATCCCCTTCCCCTGTCGGTACTTCCCAACAGCATGGGCAACATGAGGATGGGCATTATCGTCCATCAGAATGAATCTATCACTCACTGCACCTGCATACAATCTGACGTGGACATCCAGGATCTCATCAATATACCGTTGTGCAGTCAATGTACCACGTTCAAGGACACAGAGCCCTGTACGTCCATCCCAGCTGATGCCGCCCCAGACCATGACTGACCCTCCACCATAGCGGTCATGCTCAGCAATGTTGGCTGCATGGATTTGCTCTCCTGGTCTTCTCCATACCCTAGAACGCCTATCTGTGTGGTCTAGGCAGTACCTTGACCCATTTGTAAAAAGGACAGGTTGCCAATCTTCTCTGGTCCATCCAACGTGGTCCATGACCCATTCATATCATGCCTTTGGTAGTTCTGGGGCAGCGGAATGTGAATACATTGTCTTCTCGATCGGAGACCACCTTTGTGCAACCTTGCCCGGATAGTCTGCGTCAAAACATTTACCCCGGATGCATTCTGAAGGTCACTGCGAAGCTGGGTTGCTGTGGCAAAGCGGTTCTTACGGGCCTGAATGATCAAAAACCTGTCTTCAGCTGCAGATGTTGCCCTGTCTCTGCCACCACCATGCCGTCTTACTTGTGTTCCATACTGCTGAAATCTTGCCCAGGCTCTGGTGATCACCGTATGGTGCACACCAAGGGCTTCACCAACCTAACGATGGGTGGCCCCTTGCTCCACCATCCCTACAGCCCGCCACATTTCTGCTTCAGACAAATGTCTTCTTACATTTGTATTTGCCATATTCATTCATTAAATCACAGGAGTTTGTGTTGAAATGAAGATTGAATACCCTACACATGTCATGTACATGTAGACAGTACACAAAAACATCATGAAAATCAAGGGGTACATGCTTTCCATGACTGTCACGAAAACTCTGCCTGTCAAGAGAGCTAATGTAAACACTGGGGACCATCTCAATACATTCCTCAATCATTTCCACCAAACATATCGCAAATATGTCACAAGCAAATTTCACAATGATGTGTCAAATATTTGGTGCTTAGCAAACTTTGAGTAGTATATCTTGTTTGACATAGCTCCACAATAGATTAAATGCTTGGTTTATTTCTTGAATATGGAAAAGTGATCAATCCTTGTTGATTAAATACTCTTGTTAATTGAATAATTTTCTCTATCAAAGTGGCTATTCAGTTAACAGGGTTCAACTGTAGTGATTTACATACTATGTAGTACACATTAACTCTATAGCTAACACAACTAGAAGATACCACTTGCCATAAAATAAATTCTGAAATATTGGTAACCTGGAAAAATTGAACATTCCATTCAGGCCTCAAAAACATACCTTATGCAGGCTTTAAATTCACGAAAGTTTATGAAAATTAAAATGTATTGTGAGCACATGAATTGAGGGCCATTTGCCAGAATCAAAATGAAAATTGTGATGATTTTGATTGTCACTGGATTTTAAGGCCTGCTGATGCCCCACTCATTAGAATGAGATTAACAAGCTCATTCCATTGAGATATCATGAGCATGTATTGATTCAATAGTTCAAGAAATAATAAAATATGAATTACAATTTTTGTGGGTGGGATATGACCTGTTACATTTGGTGAAGGATTAAATGTATTCTTTTGTTATTAGCTCATCTGACTGAAATCAGGGTGAGCTATTGCCATCACTTGCTTCTGGCATCCCTTAACTTTGCATATCAGACTTCTTCAATTCAACCAAACTTGGCATAAATTATCTTTGGGGGACAGACTTCCAATTTTGTTCAATAGAAATAGCCAAGACTAATGGGCTTGGGGCAGAACCTGAAAAAACCCCCAAATTATTCAAAAATGTTCTTTTCATAAACCTCTCGTCACAATGCCTTGAAATTTAGGTTCCGCTCTACAGTTTCACACTATTGCACATGGGTAAAATTCTAAACTAAGGGCATATGTTGAAACTAATGCCATGTAAATTAGAAATGTATTTTTAGTATCAGATATATGATTACATTAGGCTATTTGTTGGACAAGAGAATTTAAGTTTTGATCACAGAGTTGGAGTCTAATGCATACAGTACAGTTGCTGTGGAATGGCACTTGTCCACATGCTCACAGTGGATGTAAACAAGGGTGTGAAAATTCAAAATTTGTCCGTGGTAAATGACCGTGGACAGAAAAAAATACAGCTTGGGCATCTTACACAACTGCCCACGGCATTAATACATTCCACGGACATTGCCGTGTTGGGAATTGAAAGCCACGCCAATAGATTGGCGATGATCTTTACAAAGTCAAGCATTTTTAGTTCACCTGACTGAAAGTCAGGGGGAGCTCAAGTTATCACTTTCTGTCCGTCCGTCCTTCCGTTGTGAACTTTACTTTATCGACTTCTCCTCCTGAACCCCTGAGCCAAATTGAACCAAATTTGATATGCATGATCCTTATCATATGTCAATTCAAGTTTGTTCAAAGTTGCCATGCTCCATAGGTGGGGGGAAATGCTCCAAAATTCCAGAAAAATCTTCTCATGAACCGGTGGGTATAATGACTTGATATTTGGTGTGAAGCTTCCTTCCGAGGTGTAGAATCAAGTATGTTCAAACGAAGTTCGTGAAGCAATATTTTATTTGCCTTCATAATGGGAGGGACAAGATTTTGGGCCCTGCCCAAAATTTCTATTTTGTGAACCGATGGTCTGATTTGAATGAAATTCAGTATGTGGTATTTATTGGATCATAAGTATTTGATTCATGCTAAAAAAATTTCCCATGTTTCCCATAGGAACCCCAGGAACTAAAAATAGAAAATATTTTCAAATGCCCATATTTCCCAAACCACACAGAACAGAGAACTGTTATATATCCTTAGGACCAGTAGAATGGATTGATAAAAAAAATTGCCATCGGTTTTTGTTAGTATGTTCTGTAGGGGGCATTGAGAAAATGCTGAGTCAGCATATTTGCAAATATTCAAAAATCATTTGTTCTCAAGAACCACTGATCAGAATCTTCTGTTTGGCATACAGCATCCATAGCGGCGTCAGATACAAGTGTGTTCAATTTAAGCCCCTCAGTTTGTATTTGGGCTCAATACAGGACTTAATATGGGAAATAATTTGTTTTTTTTTAAAATTCTTCTTCTTCAGAACCGCTGGGAAGAATGTTTTAATATTTGGTAAACATCATTGTTACGAGAGTCAGATTCAAGTTTGTTCGCATCAAGTCTCTCAGTTAATATTTGGACTTCCTATGGGGGCCTGAATTTTAACTTAGTACAATATGAGGAAATCATCTTCTTCATATCCACCAGTCAGAATTCTTTCATATTTAGTATACAGCATCTCTAGGCAGGTCAGTTTCAAGTTTGTTCAAATCGAGTTCCTGGGTTAATATTTGGGCTCTCTATGGGGGCCTGAATTTTACCTTAGTGCAATATGGGGAAATTTTTTTAAAAATCTTCTTCTTCAGATCCACCAGTCAGAATCCTTTCATATTTGGTATATAATATGTTCATGTTGGGCCCCTGGATTAATATTTGAGCTCTCTATTGGAGCCCAAAGTTTAACTTTGTGCAATGTGAGGGAATTTCTTTAAAAATCTTCTTCTTCAGAACCATCAATTAGAATCTTTTGATTATTTGGTATACAACATCTCTAGGGGGTCAGATTCAAGTGTGTTCAAATCGAGTCCCTGGGTAAATATTTGGGCTCGCTATGAGAGCCTGAATTTTACCATATTTCAATATGAGAAAATTGCTTCAGATAATCTTTTTTTCAGCTGCAGTCAGAATGCTTTCATATTTGGTATGCAACATCCTTAGGGGGCTTAGATTCAAATTTGTTCAAATCGGGTCCCTGGGTTAATATTTGGGCTCTCTATTGGCGCCCAAAGTTTAACTTAGTGCATTATGAGGAAATTTCTTCAACAATTTTTTTCTTCAGATCCACCTGTCAGAATCCTTTCATATTTGGTATACAACATCTCTAAAGGGGGAGGGTGGGGGTGGGGGGGTGGCAGATTCAGTTTGTTCAAATCAAGACCCTGGGTTAATATTTGGGCCGGAATTTTAACTTAGTGCAATATGAGGGACTTTCTTCAAAACTCTCTTTCTCCAGAACCACCAATCAGAATTTTTTCATATTTGGTATATAACATCTCTGGGAAAATCAGATTCAGTGCATGCCTTAAAATTTGAGCTCTCTTTGGGGGGAGGGGTGGGGGATAGGGAGGGTGGGGGGGGGGGGCAAGTTTGTTCAAATCCATTCCAAAGTGGGTTTTTCCATAAAATTTGCATTTCAAACTGCAGTGACATTATAACCCTTGGTAGTTTGGCAGTTCTGGTCTACAGCTGATAGAATTGGAAGCAGTCAGGAAGACCTATGATAATAATCATCTGACATGGACACTAGAGTTATGAATAATTTCATGACTTCATTCCTCTGTAGTGTTGATGAACCATGACTAATTGAATGTGATCTTCTTTGAACCATTTTATCAGGTGAGCGAGCCCCTTGGGACCTCTTGTTTTAGATAGTCTTAATGTTATCTCAGTTAATTAATGCATCGACCATTGTAAGTAATGTTTCGTGCCGAAAAAATAAATTAACCTGAATGCAATGAAGGTTTCAATGAAAACATTTAAACTAAGGTCGTCATTACATACATGTTCTTTGTTGCATTTGTCCTTGCAATATACTTGCGCAGAAAATGCCAAAATACAGACAATTGAAAGTAATGGATATGTGAGACACAGTGAGCCTTTTTTCCCCATGTACTCAAATATATTCTTTTCTTGCAAACAGCTGTTTCGATCATCAAAACCATTCCAAATTCTAACAATAGTTTGTAGACCGAAATTCTCTGGGGTTCGAAAAAGAGATTTGTCCAGGTAACATTGGAACAGTAATGCTAAATATGAATACCGTTCGCAAATATTTTTTCCTATAGGCTTGATGAATGGGATATTTCGCATTTAAGTGAACCAGAAATTGCACAAAAGAAGATTCCTTGAAAGAGATGACCTGTGAGGAATTGGAATTCACATCCAATCAGTGACAGAGCTATGGGCAGGGGCCTGGGGGGGGGGGAGGGGGGGTGGGGGGGCAGAGTCTCAATGGACCACCCAAATTCAAACTGTGTTTCAACTATTTTCATTTCATCTTTCACATGTTACACCCAGATTGAGGCAAAAACACTGATACAGTGTTCGGTGTTGGGAACGTTCACAGATAATTACTTCCAGGTAGAAGCAAATTTGACACCATATTCACTCTCAGAGCACTATAGTTTTCAAAATTATCCCTGGGGAGGGCCCCCAGACCCCTACACTAGGGAGGGGCACACCCCCTCCCAGACCCCCACCTGCTCAGACTAGGTCATGTCATCCCCCCTCCTTCCTGAATATTACTCGGGGGGGCCCCCCTTATTTGAGAATCCTAGCCCCGTCACTGCATTCAGTAAGATTCATTCACACTATTAGGCCTATATCTTTCATAGAATTAACTAAAGGGGAACAGATACACCCCCATTGCTCGAATCGCCATTCAGATTTAATTATTTCTGAACTTCTTCCCTCAAAAGTATGGATTCTGTCTCCACACTAGAACAAGCTCATGTCAGTGAGTGTCCATAGGCCTAATCTGTTTTCGGTGCAAAAAAAAAAAAAAATTATGTATCTCGGAAATTTGTTGAGGCTGTACCTACAAGTGAGTGTAGTCTTCCATTTAAATGTATGTAAGGCAAGGGTTAAATTATAATTAAATATTGATTAAAAAACAGTGTTTTGGGGATGCAGAATATGGGACCCAATGAGGTTGTGTCCCCACCCAGCACTCCCACCATTTCTGCATATTACCATCTGGAGTCAGTAAAAATGATTGCTGTTGTTCGAGAGTTAAAAACAAAATACATTTAAAAAAAGAGCTATTTACACCAGTTGTGTGGTTCTGGTGTTAACTGTTTGCCTCCATGTAAAAAAATAGGCCATTTATCCCTAGAGTGAAAATCAGTCAAAAGTCTATATTGTGGTTGTATACCCAATCACCAGAAAGGTGGTCATTTGGGATGATTTGATATTTTTATTATCACATGCACTTTCTAACATAAATAGTTAAAGGAAGGCATATATTCATAGAACAGAAAACAAAGAAAGTGAGCTTCAACTTTTTATTCAGCAATAATGTTTGGTAGAATACATCAGGAAGCATGTATTTTTTTCACGAGGTCAAAGTGTTTCAAAAATGTCAAACACATGTACGAGAATCCAGACATTTTGCTTGACAGTGCAAGTACATTTTGCTCCTGTGCAGGCCAACCCATTCTGTTAAAATTGAATCAAACATCAGGTTGCATGCGTGGACAACCTATTTTTTTTCCAATGGTTGTAGTACAAAGATGTTGGACACATTTGAAAACACCCACCGAGTTATATTCCACCCAGATAATAATTCAAGTACAGTGTGAAACTGCACAAAAACAATCTTTAAAAGGTTAGTAAAGAGACTTCTAAACTAAATTAGAAACTGCAAGTGGAAACTCCACTCTGTGGGTGTATGAGTCATAACTAACCTATGCCACCCCTCATCTCATTCATCATATTGAAGGCAAATTAGTAATCTTACAATAGAGTTCTACAAACCAAGAATGTAACAACTTTGACATAAACTCCTAATAAAAAGTGACTGTGGATACAGAAATCACACCTCACCAAGACTATTGAACTTGCACAGCTGACAATGATTACAATAGTTTGTTCAGTAATTAAAACCAGTGGCAATAGAGGCATTAGCGACCAGTGACATAATCAAATGGCTCCTGGTTATTGTATAAAATTTATGTTCTCGGACTCTTAGCAGTCTATTGTTGTGGACATGTTAACTTCAAATTAATATTCCATGAGAATCACTTGGCAATCTAACTCTACATTCATTTAACGATGAAAATTAGTTCCATGAATAAATTGGCTGGGTATATTCAAATTATCTACCATCTGTTGGCAACATCCCCCCCCCCCCCCACCCCACCCCCAGTGATTCAGTGGTAATCTACTCAACGGTTGTCTCAATCAAACTTAATAGGGATGAATTTTCTTCAAACCAAAATGCATGTGATGAGCAATGACTATGTTGATCTTGTAGGTTGTGTTTTGTCTTTAAAGGAAGTTAAAAAATTGCCGTATTCAACAATATTATAGCGAATAAATAATTAAAATTAATTCTGTGGCAAGTGATAGTAGGTGATAGTCGGAAGGGTGGGGTTGGGTGCCATAGACCATAGCTCATGCTTTTATTCAGTGGTAAATGACAACCCATGTAACAAAGTGTCAGGGGAAATGCACATTCTGAGGTGATCAAATAGCAGGCTAATTTTACAATTACCGAGTTGAAAACTTGCTAGTCGAAATATATAGAGAAACAATTTTTTTCGTTGATTGCAATTCCAGGGCAAGGTGAGAAATGATACCATGTATACATTTTTGAGGTCACATCGTCCCCGCTTTAGTGAAATTAGTAGGGTTTACGATGGTATTGAGAGTTGATGGGAGGGACCACAGTTTTAACTGTATGCCTACAGATGCTTTTCTCATCTTGGCTTTCTAATTTTTTGGGGGTGGGGGGGGGGTGGGGGGGGTGGGGGGTGGGGGTGGGGAGGGGGCTGTTTGTTGCGAACAGATGGTAGATAATATGAATATACCCAGCCAATTTATTCATGGACCTTCCCCTGTTTGTGCGTAATGTGTACCAATAACAGGCTCTATCTTTTGTTTTTCAAACTCATTTCTGTTGAATTTTAGCTTGCTGTCATACACTTAAAGTACCGGTATACTCGTTTTTATTTGCATGAATGTTTGTCATTTACAACCATGTGTATCAAATTTTCACTTCATGGGCTTCAATTGTTGTGGTGCTGCCAACGCTGTGATAAAGTTTACTGTTTGCAGATGTATATTTTTCCACAGGTTTAATTAAAACAAGAGGAAAGGAGTTGAAATGAACAGCCTTGAACACATAAACAACTGCTTAATGTTTTTAAGGATACACATATGTGTTGCAAATGTAAACCACTGTGGATGCTCCGTGATAAAGATTTACTCCATGGACTTGTCAATTATGGTCTTCGTCGGATACGCTTCACCACTTTCTTAATACCATCCACGCCAGAACACACTCTGACCTTCTATGTTTTTTCGGTCCACGGGGCCCACGGTATTTCGGTTTTAATAGAATACCGTGGACTGAGCGTGGCTATCCGCCGTGGACTGTACTGTTGGGGTAAATTATCAGAGGAATTGTGGGAAACAGTGTCTACCAAAAATTGACTATTTTTAGCTTAACTTGACAAAGTCAAGATACGCTATTGCCATAACGTGTGCAAAAGTCTGTTAGTCTGTGAGTCTGTGACGTCTGTTCACATTTTCCTTTAGCACGGGCTACACCCCGCAGTTCTTGTCTGATCGTCACAAAATTTCATACGCAGATTTGAGGCCATGTCTAGATGAGAACGTCCCCTTTTGGTCGCGATCGGTCAACCATGGTGGCTGCCCGAGCCCAAAACCCGATGGCGAAAACCTTTAGCACAGTCTACAGCTCGTATTTATGAAGGAATTTCATTATAACTTGGTAGGATGCCTCTGTATAATATCTAGATGAGAACGTCCCCTTTTGGTCATGATCTGTCAACCGTGATGGCTGCCCAAGCCCGAAACCCAAAAACTTTTAGCACGGTCTACAGGTTATATTTAATATGGAGGGATTTCATTGTAACTTGGTACGATGGCTCCGGATGATGTCTAGATGAGATCCCCATTTGGTCGCGATCTGTCAACTGTGACTACTGCCCGAGCCCCAAACCCCAAAACCCTAAGCACAGTCTACAGATCGTATTTTGATTCGTAGGTTGACTCCATATAGTGTCTAGATGAGAACGTCTGCTTTTGGTCGCGATTGGTCAACTGTGACGGCTACAGGGGCCCGAAGCCCAAAAACCTTTAGCACAGTCTATAGGTCATATTTATGAAGGGATTTCATTGTAACTTGGTAGGATGACTCCAGATAATGTCTAGATGAGAGCGTCCCCTTTTGGTCATGATCATTCAGCCGTGAAAGCTGCCCGAGCCCAGGCCTGGACTTCTGAAAAATCTAGAGGAGCTACTATGGCTCCCCTAAACCAGTACCAGGAGAGCTATTCTATTAATAAGGGAATTGAAGGTTTAAGGTGAGCTATTACAGCTCTTAAGGAGAGCAATTATGGCCCTCCTTAAATTGATTTTGCAGGAGCCATGGAGGGTGGGAGCTATAGCTCCCCTCAAAAGACCAGGCCTGCGAGCCCAAAATCCGAAAACCTTTAGCACAGACTACAGGTCATATTTTTGGAGGGATTTCATTGTAACTTGGTAGGTTGATTCCATATAATGTCTAGATGATAACATCCCCTTTTGGTCACGAGTGGTCAACTGTGATGGCTACAGGGGCCCGAAGCCCGAAAACCTTTAGCACAGTCTACAGGTCATATTTATGAAGGGATTTCATTGTAACTTGGTAGGATGACTCCAGATAATGCCTGGATGAGAATGTCCCCTTTTGGTCGTAATCATTCAACCATCATGGCTGCTCAGTATAATGTCTAGATGAGGACGTCCCCCTTTGGTTGCGATCGGTCAACCGTGATGGCTACACAGGCCCAAAGCTAATTTCACTGTAAATTGATAATTTTCGTTGATATACATTAACTGTGAGGGCCACATACATTAACTGTGAGGGTCACATTAACCCACCCCTTCTGTATAGTCTACACCTCATATTATTTTTATTGAAAATATAGCATACAGGGAACAGAAATTAACATATTCCCAATTATCACAATTCTTGTCTTATTTCATAATCCTTTCATAAACATTGAACATTATCCTTTTCATCAAACATAACACACAGACAAGTTAAACTACAGTATCATTGACACTTTCAATTAAAATGTAATTTTTACCGGGGAGTTGTTGTTACCAGGCATATAATTTTTTTCCACATTTTAGAAATGGGTGATGATATGCTTCAGGGGTAGGTAAGTGGAGATTGTCGGAAAATTCGGCTTTTGAGGCTGCTGGGTGGCTGAAAATGACTGGTTTCGGCATTTTTTAATGAAAGTTTCCAGGTTGACGCCTTGCATTTGACAGTAAATTATTTCACCCATATTCATTTTGTTTATTTCTACTTAGTCAGATAGTGTTGTATGTTTTTAGTGGATTTGAAAAGTGTAATACTCGTTGTGGGTTGGATAAGTAAGTTAAAGAATATTCACATTTGAAGAAAGTGTATGGCATGTCATCTTTGGAACTGCCTGGAAAACTGTGGTGCGGAACTTTAGTATGCAGCCTTCTTATACATTCAAGATTCAAGTATGTTCAAAGAAAGTTTCTTTGACAATATTTGGGCTTGTGCAGGGAGGGGCAGTATTTTTGGACCATCCCCAATTTTTTATTTTCCGAACTGGTTGGCCTATTTGGACCAAACTGTGTATGCAATATTATTAGGGGACATGCACTTGATTTATGCTCCAATTTTTTTTTTTGCGAATTCCAGGAGCTAAAACTAGAAAACAATTAAAATGCCCTTATTTCCCAAACTGCATAGAACAAAGAATTGTTATGTGGTATACAGCATCTTTAGGACCAGTAGAATTGAGTGGGCCCAAAAAATTGCAATAAGTTGCATCATGGGGTTCCATATGAGGGTAGTGGAAAAATGCTGAGTCAGCACTTTTCGAAAAAAGAAATTGTTCAAGAACTATCGATTAGCATTTTGTTTTATATATGGTATACATCAGTCTTAGGGGGAGCTGATTCAAGATCCCTATGAAAGCCTGAATTTTAACTTGGTGCATTATTGAGAAAATTCTTTAAAAATCTTCAGCTTCATATTCACCAGCTAGAAATTTTTGATATTTGATATACAGCATCCTTATAGGGGCCAAATTCAAGTTTGTTCAAATTAAGTCTCTGGGTTCAAATTTGAGCTCCTTATCAGAACCCAAATTTTAACTTAGTGCAATATGAGGAAAATTCTTTAAAAATCCTCTTCAAATTTAGTGAAACTTGAAGAATATTCTTCTTCAGATCCACCTGTCAAAATGTTTTCATATCTGGTGTACTCTCTAGAGTTACCAAAACTGACCTCATAATTTTCTTAATGGAGATTCTGGGGCAAAAACCTAGTGTAACCGGAGGGGCCTTGGGGCACGCCAACCAAAAATAGGTTCAAGCTACCACTCTGCCACCTCCCGGCTATACTCAGGTTCGAGGGTCTTGAACTATGGCATAGTAAAATAGTTTGGTATGAAATAAAGTGTTATAACATCAGGAAGGATTAATTTGGTTTATAAAATAACAATTGTAAATTTCAGTGATAACAAAAATATTATTTCTGACACATGAGCACTGAGAAACCGGACGGCGTCCTTTTCGGCAATTTGATACCTCCGTAAAAAAACCACAAACTACTGGGGAGAATTTAGAGGTGCCAGTCCCTGAAGAACATGTTACCTGCACTCAAAAATGAGAACCCAATAGTTGAGAGTAGTGCATGTTTGGACATCCGAGTACACACATGAACTCACAATGTTCATGTATACAGATGGATATACGGACACACAGAACTATCAACCATCTGTACTGCCGACGGTAAAATAGTCAGGCCGAAATGAAACGAGAATCGTTTCACTCTCCAGAGACAATATTTCAGAAATTACTGATTGACTCTGGTTGGGCCATAGAACATAAAATGTTGATTCAACGGCCAAAATGCCCGCCCTAAATTCCCAGGAAAGAGAGCAACCTCTCTTAAGCTTCGAACCTAGAGGTTCTTTAACGTCAAGAGAGGTGAAGCGAACCTTGAGGTTCTTTGGCCATCACCAAGAGTGACTTGAATTAGCCGCAACACTGACCAATAAATTACCTTGGTCAGAGAAGGCTCACACTGAAGGGAACAATTTCAGAGATCAATTTTAACTGGCACAGAATAATTCTCTTGTCCAATCAAAACGCCTCTGAGTAAAACTATACGGGGATGTCCACAAAATGGAGAACGGTGTTACTTTTTAACGAAAATAGGACATCTCTAAATTCGAGTAAAAATAAAAACTTTTACGACCTGGGAAGGAATAATTGCTGAACTCCTGGACAATACTTATGAATGGTAAACAGAAGCTTGCAAAAACTGCTACAAAATGGGAATATTTTACCAGGTATGTGGAAATATCAAATTGCCCAAAATGCCCTCGTCACACTAGTAAGAAGCAAATGAAGCTTTAAGGAGATTTGGGAATTCTGAAAGGCTGCTGATTGGGCGAAGCTCAAATTGAAACAAAATCTTGTGATTGTAAACAGGGAGGTCAATGTCCAGAAAAAGACAGCTGCCATAGTTGTGAGCCTAGTGGAGGCAGGGAAGGAAAGTACACGAAAGATTAGGGTGCCAATACGGGAACTTGGGTACAGAGTGAATGATGAATTGAAAAGGACATGAAGGGCAGAAAGGTCAAATGTGTTGCATACAGGAGTTGAAAACTCAAGGGGCCAGAATGTAACGATGCCAAGGTAGCAAAGGAAGAATACAAACAAGCACGAAATAAAGTAAAATTCCCCACGGGAATACCGGAAAGTGAAGTAGTGCCTGTTCACCATGGTAAACAGGTGGTAAACAGGCTCTGTTTTACTGGTAAAATAGGACCCAGTCACCAGTGCTTGGGAGCTGCAAACCCTCTCTAAAATGGCTTATTAACGCTCACCCCTGGTCTTGAGTTGATACTCATGTTGTGGTCATGATTAACCATTGTGCAAAAATATGTGACCTTAAACACCAATAAATAAATAAAGTAAATAAGATTAAAGACAATAATCGGAGAGTGCGAAACAGCAATCTTATTAGGATGATAAGAATGGCAGGGATTGAGTTCAAACATATTTTGGAAATGGGTGAATAAATGAAACAATGGAAGTAATCAACAGAGTATTAAAGTAGAGGGCAGAAATACAGACGATCAAGACCGAATCGCTATCAAAACTAGTTAAGCTCTGGGAAAAGGTAAACGATAAGCGATGGGGCATGGGGGACCCACTGAGGTACCAGAATGAGGTTAAAGAAAATTTATTGAACTTCATGTGCAGCGAAATTGAAGCCAAGGAGGTACGAAAAGTGGTCACAAAATTAAGGAACAAAAAAGTGCAAGGGGTGGATGAAATTCCAAATGAGTTCCTGAAGAATCGGGGAGAGGAACTCTGTAAAAGCCTAACAGCCCTATTCAAATCAGCCATAGAAAAACAAGAATGTTCCAAAAGAGTGGAGAGAAAGCAAGGTCACATACACAAAAAGGATGAAAAGGACGTTTTGGATAATTATTGAGGGATTTCTGTCAGTACCAGTGTTGGAAAAAATTTCTGTGAAGTCCTGTGTGGGAGATTAGAGGAGGTAATTGACGCGAAGGGTTTTTTGGGAGAGATTCAGAATGGCTTCAGAAAGGGAAAGAGAGTCACTGACTATCTTTTCCCACTATCCCATATGATAGAATCTGCGAAAGCAAAGAAGAAAAAGATGTTTATCACCTTTCTGGATGTTTAAAAGGCACAGGATAGAGTGTGGAGGGAGGGTATGTGCTGAAAGCTTGAGGCCCTGGGCTTGGGAGGTGAGTTTGGTGGAATTCTGCAAGCATTATATAATGATGTCCAGAGTGAACTTAGCCTGGGTAACATAACAACAAAGCGTGTACCTATCGAGATCCTTTTGCCAATTTAGATTTAGAAGACTCCTGCATAGTGACGAGAGGGTAGCAGTTGGGACTTAAAGACCCCAGGAATATTTTTTGCAGACGACATGGTACTAGTGTCAGAAAGTGAAGAGAGGCAAGCAAAAATGTTGGCAATTGTTGGGAGATATGGGCACAAATGAAGACTCGAACTAAATGAAAGCACAAGCATAATTATACCCTTGGGCGGTAAAGTGGAACCTACTCGAAGGTGGAAAGTGGTGGAGTTCTGTATTTCAGAAGGTAGTATCAAACCTTGTGATGTAGGAGAGACAGGTAAGTATGAGTATTTGGGGGTGAATATAGACATTACGGGAAGAGGCATGTACCGAAACCACACAAATAAAATGATTGTGAAGGGGAAGTGAATTCTTAACCAAATGAAACTTATGGGAGAAACAGTTTCAACAAGGTTTTAGTGGGGAAAACCATTTGGGAAATGGTGGGTATACCAAGTATAACATATGGTTCGGAAGTGGTACCTCTAAACCAAATGGCTTTAAAGAGCTTGAAAGAGATTGGAAACCCTGCAGAACGATGCTGGCTGATGGATAACTGGGTCGAGTAATTCTTCAGCTCTAAAAGCAATCAAGGGTGAGTTCAGGTGGATAAGGATCAAGAACAGGATAGACTTAATGAAACTCTGTTAACTATTTTGTTAATCTCTTTTTGTTAAGCCGATAGTGTCAACTAATGTTCCAGAATATAAGGAATACAAATACAAAGACAGGGTGGATGGTCCAAGTGAGGGAGTTAATAGAGAACTACTCGGTGGAGATCTTGGACTTGGAAGTAGGGACAACCCATGGTAGAAAAATCGTCAGAGAAAGAGTAATGGAGGATGGTAACCTTAATTGGTGAGAGAGCATCAGATCAAAGAGGTCTTTGGATGGCTTGCAGGATAAAGAGAAGCCAGGTTTTGAAAATTACTTTGATAGTACCTTGGTGGGTGGGGTGGGGGGGGGGGGGGCACTGTTCTCAAGCCAAGGTTGTGGTCCCTGGAGCTTTGGGGAAAAATTGGGTTGGGAAAAACAGTGAAATGGAGTGCCAGATGTGTAATTTATGCATGGTGGAGACTCTGGAACACTTTCTACTAGAATGTCCAAAGTACCAAACAGAATAAGATTCACTGGGAGTATAATGGGGAAGTGGGATGGGAGAAAGAAGGGCATGTGGTTAGTGGGTGACACAAACAAGAGGGTTAGTATGCTTATTGGGGAGATTGGGAAGAATGGGGTACAGGATGTCATCAAGCAGTTCGTCTCCGAGTGTTGGGAGGAGAGAAGAAGCATGGGAATAGGGAGGTGGCTTGGAGTACATGGGTAACCAAGGCCTTCTCCACAACAAATCAGAGGCCGGCCAAAGTGTTATTATTATTATTAGCTGAAACTGTGCTTGTGATCTAGTAACTTTCCCACATTTATTCAAAATTTTTCAATTTTTATGTGTACCCATACTATGTATGGTATACATAATGCCGGCATCCGGGGTAGCCATCCGTCATTTGTCCATCCTTTGTCCGTCCATCTGTCCGTCTGTCTGTCCATCTGTCTGTCTGGCGTCTGTATCCATTTCTTTGGCAATCGATAACTTGAAAAATATTGCTTGGATTGTCAAGTTACTTTATATTTGTGTTCAGGTTACTGATGTGCCGAGCTGTATAGTTTTTGGTGTAAATCTGATAATTTGATCCTGAGATTTTAACCCTTTATCCTTCAAATTGAAAATTCCTCAATCCCTTTGGCATTCGATAACTTGAAAAATATTGCTTGGATTGTCTAGTTACTTTATATTTGTGTTCAGGTTACTGATGTACCGAGCTGTATAGTTTTTGATGTATATCTGATAATTTGATCCCGAGATAATAACCCTTTATCCTTCAAAGTGAAAATTCCTCCAATCCCTTTGGCATTCGATAACTTGAAAAATATTGCGTGGATTGTCAAGTTACTTTATATTTGTGTTCAGGTTACTGATGTGCTGAGCTGTATAGTTTTTGGTGTAAATCTGTTATTTTGATCCTGAGATATTAACCCTTTATCCTTCAAATTGAACGTCCGGCGTCCGTATCCATTTCTTTGGCATTCGTTAACTTGAAAAATATTGCTTGGATTGTCTAGTTACTTCATATTTGTGTTCAGGTTAGTGATGTGCCGAGCTGTATAGTTTGTGATGTAAATCTGATGATTTGATCCCGAGATATTAACCCTTTATCCTTCAAATTGAAAATTCCTCCAATCCCTTTGGCATTCGATAACTTGAAAAATATTGCTTGGATTTTCAAGTTACTTTATATTTGTGTTCTGGTTACTGATGTGCCGAGCTGTATAGTTTTTAGTGTAAATCTGATAATTTGATCCAGAGATTTTAACCCTTTAGCCTTCAAATTGAAAATTCCTCCAATCCCTTTGGCATTCGATAACTTGAAAAATATTGCGTGGATTGTCAAGTTATATTATATTTGTGTTCAGGTTACTGATGTGCTGAGCTGTATAGTTTTTGATGTAAATCTGATGTTTTGATCCCGAGATATTAACCCTTTAAGCTTCAAATTGAAAATTCCTTCAATCCTTTTGGCATTCGATAACTTGAAAAATATTGCGTGGATTGTCAAGTTACTTTATATTTGTGTTCAGGTTACTGATGTGCCAAGCTGAAAAGATTTTGGTGTAAATCTGTTATATTGATCTTGAGATATTAACCCTTTATCCTTCAAATTGAACGTCCGGCGTCCGTATCCATTTCTTTGGCATTCGATAACTTGAAAAATATTGCTTGGATTGTCAAATTACTTTATATTTGTGTTCAGGTTACTGATGTGCTGAGCTGTATAGTTTTTGGTGTAAATCTGATAATTTGATCCTGAGATTTTAACCCTTTATCCTTCAAACTGAAAACTCCTCCAATCCCTTTGGCATTCGATAACTTGAAAAATATTACATGGGTTGTCAAGTTACTTTATATTTGTGTTCAGGTTACTGATGTACCGAGCTGTATAATTTTTGGTGTAAATCTGTTATTTTGATCCTGAGATATTAACCCTTTATCGTTCAAATTGAAAATTCTTCCAATCCCTTTGGCATTCGATAACTTCAAAAATATTGCTTGGATTGTCAAGTTACTTTATATTTGTGTTCAGGTTACTGATGTGCCGAGCTGTGTAGTTTTTGGTGTAAATCTGATAATTCGATCCTGAGATATTAACCCTTTATCCTTCTAATTGAAAATTTCTCCAATCCCTTTGGTAACTCAAAAAATATTAATCCGATTGTCATGTTACTTTATATATATATTCAGGTTACTGATGTGCTGTGCTGTATAGTTTTTTATGTAAATCTGATAATTTGATCCGGAGATATTAACCCTTTATCCATCAAATTAGACACTCCTCCAATCCATTTCTACATGTACCCATACCATGTATGGTGTACATACTGTCAGCATCCGTGGTGGCTCTCCGTCATACAGCTTTCTACTAGTTGTACGTATGGGTACACATCTGACGATTTCATCGGCCTATTTTTCTACGTCTAGTTCAAATTTAATTGGGGTGGGGTGGGGGGGGGGGTGATGGGGGGGGGGATAGTTTTTAGAGTTCATCAAGCAGTTTTTTCCATTGTTATTTTTTATAATAAAGGTCCATAAACTGTGCATGTGTTCCAGGAAGCTTATCATATATACATTTATTTAAAAAAGAAAATTCCCTTGTAATCTATGGTGGGGTGGAGAGAGAATTTTGTTCTTGTTTGGAATTTATTTTATGCAATGCTGGAAACACATGCTTTGCCACATGACATCTCTCTATTTTGAATTTCCCAAACTTAATATGTCTGATTCTGACACTAACACTTTACTGCTATGTGGTTGTCACCAGACAAAGTTGTCTGACACGATATGACCCTTGCTGGGAGCACAATGGATCTGGGGTTATTGCACTGGACTTCAAACGGAAAGGTCCATTGTGTGAACCTCATTAGGGGTAACTGCATTTTGTCTTTGGGCAAGGCTCTTAATCCTGATTGCCCATATGGGGACATGGTGGCACTGTGTACTAAAGCATACTGCACGTCGATGATGCACTTGTCTTCAACCAATACTAACCCTGATTGTGTGGTGTTAGTACATTGAGGAGTCTGTCAGTTGCTTGCCACTGCCCGGTGTTCTCTCCATGTATTCTGGCTTCCTTCACCCATAAAACTGTCCAACATGACGTGATCCTGGCTGTCTAAAGTGTCGTTAAAATCCCAATAAATAAATAAATGACCCTGGTTGTTGGAAATGTCATTAAACCCCCATAAATAGTAAACAAATAAATAATGAGATAATAAAAACAAACAATGTTTGTGAGGTTTGTTCTGTTACAAGTTTGTGAAGTTTGTTCTGTTGCAATTTTATTTCAGCATGCCTACTGGCAATCTCCTATAAATTCTAACAAAACAATGATTGTTAGTAACTTTTCACTATCCTAAATCTAGCACACAACCTGTTAAGGGTGGGTTCCAAGAATAGATAACAAAAGTTGTTCTTGATCTCTCTCTTTCTTTTTTCTGTATGCATAATTTTTCTATTACAACAAATCAGTGTTTCTACACTGAGTCTAATCTTTGATTTTCTTGTACAGCATTAAGACAAGTGGTCCACTAGTGTATATTTATGTGAGACTGGATTTGGAATTCTGCGAAAAGGGGTTCTTTTGACAGAAAAGGTTGACATGAATTAATTATGATTTGCATAGAGGATAGTTCCGAGTTACATGTTTTTATTCATTTTTTAATCTTCTGTAGTTGGTGAGCAGTTATTTATCAGAAGAAGACAAAAAAGAGAAAATTCCAGAATATTTATTGCAGATTCTCACAGATCTTAATGGAAAGGGATGTTGTAGCATACAGATGGGTCAGTGTTAACTTATTTTCATCACTTCACATGCCGATTTATCTTTTCACCTAATAAAAAGTACAATGACCATGTAATTCTTAAATAATTGTGTGTCCTGATGCAGGGTTTCTACCAGAGAAAAAATAGCAGATCTTGTAGGATTTAGCACCTGTGGGAACAGATGGACCAACAAATTGTTATCGGTTTTGTCATGGGGTGCCTTTTAGGCAGGCCCATGCAAAGCTGATAATAGGCCCAGGCCAGATGGGAAATTTAGGCCCCATTTCAAACGGCTCATTAAGTAGTTTTGTAATCAGTGCCAAATACATATGATTTATGCATGGATATATACATGTGCATGTAGTGAATATGATGTACTTACAAAAAACAGAACAGAATAAAAGAACTAGAGTGATTTACAAAACATCTTGAATAAAATTACTTGCCATTACCTTTTTTATAATAAAAAAGGTAATGGCAATTAATTTTATACAAGATGTATACAAGACAAAGGAGTAGAGTATTGTAATAAGAAACTGTAAATGCAATACTACATTCATTTGGCTTTTCCCTCTGGAAAAGACATTTGTTTTTCTATGGATTATTATTTTTTTAACGTTTTTTTAGCTCACCTAAGCAAAGCTCAGTGGGAGCTTTACTGATCACTTTTCATCCGTCATCCATCCGTCTGTCCATCCATCCCTCAGTCATCCGGTGTTAACTTTACATTATCAACTTCTCCTCAGAAACTACTGGACCAAATTGTACCAAATCTGGTGTGCATGTTCCTTGTCATATGTCAATTCAAGTTTGTTCAAATAAAGTTGCCTCACCAACAGGGGGCACCACAAGGGGCATAACTCTGATAGTACCCATATATTTGAAAATTTATTTTTAGCTCACCTTGACAAAGTCAAGCTGAGCTTATCAAATCGCTCTCCGTCTGTTTTCTGTCATCCATCTATCCGTCCATCATCCATCAACACCATGTTTTGGTCTTCTCCTCCAGAACCACTGTGCCAATTCAAGGGAAAGTTTCTGCGAGTAATGGTCCCGAAGGGGCATTGCATTTTGTTCAACTCGACATAAACAGCCTCATAGGGAGGGGGTGGGGGAAAATGCTCCAAAATATTTTAAAAATCTTCTCATAAACCAGTGGGTACAATGACTTCATATTTGGTATGGAGCTTCCTTTTGAGGTGTAGAATCAAATTTGTTCAAACGAAATATTTGCCTTTGTAATGGGAGGGGCAAGATTTTTGGCCCCGCCCAAAATTTATATTTTCTGAACTGATGGTCCAATTTGAACCAAATTTGGTATGTGGTATTATTGGGTCATAAGTACTTGACTCATGCAAAAAAAAAAAAATTCTGTGTCCCTGAGGGAACACCAGGAGCTGTTATTTGGTATAAAGCATTCTTAGGACCAGTAAAATTGAATAGTAAAAAAAAATTGCCATCGGTTATGTCAGGGTGTTCTGTAGGGGTGGGGGGGGGGGGATGGCATCGAAAAAATGCTGAGTCAGAATATTTGTAAAAATATTAAAAAAATACTTCTCCAGAACCAATGGTCAGAATCTTTTGATATTTGGTATACAGCATCCATAGTGGGAGGCCAGATACTAGTTTGTTACAATGAAACCCCTTGGTTCATATTGGGGCTTAATACAGGAGCCCAAATTTTTAACTTAGGGCGGTATGTGGAATAATCTTAAAAAATCTTCTTCAGAACCACCGATCAGAATCTTGTAATGATTGGTATACATTATTGTTATGAGGGTCAGATTCAAGATTGTTCAAATCAAGTCACTAGGTTAATATTTGGGCTCCCTATGGAAGCCCAAATTTTAACTTAGCGCAATATGAGGGATAATTTTTAAAATTCTTCTTCTTCAGATCCACCAGTCAGAATGCTTTCATATTTGGTATACAGCATCTCTAGGGGGATCAGATTCAAGTTTATTCAAATTGGGTCCCTAGATTAATATTTGGGCTCACTATGGTAGCCAATATTTTAACTTAGTGCAATATGAGGAAATTTCTTTAAAAATCTTCTTCAGATCCACCAGTCTGAATGCTTTCATATTTGGTATACAACATCTCTAGGAGGGTGTGATTCAAATTTGTTCAAATTGAGTTCCTGGGTTAATATATGGACTCCCTATGAGAACCCGAATTTTAACTTAATGCAATAAGAGAGAATTTCTTCAGAAATCTTCTTCTGATTCACTAGTCAGAATCCTTTCATATTTGGTTTACAACATCTCCTGGGGAGTCAAGTTTGTTCAAATCGAGTCCCAGAGTTATTATTCAGGCTCCTATTGGAACACAAATTTTAACTTACTGCCGTATGAGGAAATTTCTTTAAAAAAATCTTATTCAGATCCACCGCTCAGGATTCTTTCATATTTGCAATACACCATCTCTAGGGGGCAGGGGGGGGGGGGGGGGGGGGTCTGATTCAAGTTTGTTCAAGTCGGGTCTCTGGGTTAACTTAATATTTGGGCTCTCTATTGGAACCTTTATTTTCACTTATAGTGGGGTGGATTGCTATAAAAATAGTTCAGTTTGTGATACAAGCATGAAATTTGGTACGGAAGTCACTTTTGGTATATAGAGTATAGAGTAGATAGTTGGCCACGAAATATCTTATTATTTTCAAGATTCCCCGTGGGAACCCCGGGAAGTAAGCAGCACTTGTTTACTGCGGTAAACCAGTTCCGCTTTACTAGTAAAATAGGACCCAGTCACCAATGCTTGGGGTGAAAGTCCTCTAAAATGGGCAACATGTTGATCAACGATTGACTATCCTTGCCTTCATCGCCATGTTGTGTCACGATTAGCCATTGTGCATAAATATGTGACGTTAACCACCAACAAACAAACAAACAATTTTCAAGATGGCCACTGGAAGTGAAAAAATCTGCACTATTGGTGATGTGAATGCAGCATATATGAGTGAAACATATAGCATTAAAGCAATTTTTCTGCTGTTATATCATTCCTTTATGCAAACCAAGACTGAATATGAATTGAAATAATGAATAGCAATGACAATTATGGTTTAAAAGGCTGTGGAAAGGGAAATAACTCTGTATGCTCAAATGTGCAGTTACCAGGGATTTTTTTCTTTTTTAAACGTACACGTATTTTCAAAATAAACCTCGTAATCTGCAATATCAATGCCAATGTTTTGTATCTCATGCATTTTGAATCGATGCCCATATATATCACAGGTGTATTTGTTGATACTAACTGCTTTCTTGGCAGTTACAGGAGCAAAGTGCAGTGCATGACAATCCTGTGCAGTAGCATTTGCAATTTCCAGTACATGTTGAACGCTTGCAGCAGCACTTCTGTAGTTCTTGACAGCACTCTGCTATAGCAGAGAGTGTAGTCCAGTTTGGCTCCCACAAATTGTTGTGTTTAAGACAACCCCAGCTGATAGGATCTGGTAACTGTTGCACTGGAGAAGAAGCCTGGCCCCAAACATGACCCGCTTGGAAAACTGCCCTTTTAACATGCTCATATAGGGATGCTCTAGTTGGTGGTATGCCATTGTATGGACGTTGCTTTCGAGTGAACAAATCAAGGCGACATTCGTTTACTCTGCATGTTGTGCTTGAATGGTCGTACATGACAACAACAAAATGTTCCAAGATATCCATGTCTGCCTCTGTAACTACATTCTGTGGTGAACTGAGTCGACAGAAAACCTCTGTTGCAGCCTCATACACATTCCTTGCCCGCCAAGCAGATTTCTTTCCTTTTCCCAGAAAGGCAGACACTGTATCACACCCTGTAAAAGCATGAAAGAAAGTTAAAGCACTTGCCCGAGGTCCAATTGATTTGGTAATGTCGTGTATTGGGAGCCAGCGGAAGTGTTGTCCCTTCCCAAAAGCTAACCACATTGAATTAATCTGAAGGTCAGTAAACACGGAGATGGCTATAACAGCAACATCTGTGTCGGAAGTAACAACAGTCATGCTATTAAAACCTGTAACAACAGTCGCATGTTTGGCATGAACAAACATACGGGTGTCCGCCTCTTCATGGTTACAGGGTGACAGCATATCTGTGTTCAGTTCCTTATTACAGGCAACATCATCCCCTTTAGTGACAACTATAAGGCTGTTTGTCTGAGCATTTACAATTCTATCTGCCAAAAATCCAAACAGTTCAATTTTGTTTTCATCACACCTCAGAAATTGCTCCATGACTTTGGTACGTTACTCTTACCGACCATTTTTCTTCGAAACCCAGCTCCCCTTTTCTGTCGAGTTCCTGCTTTGAGGCTACTTTCGAGGTATACATCAAAAACAACATCTACTCTTGTACATTTTTGTGCACATCTTACAATGTATGGTATAATAACCCCAGCAGCATAGTCATCAGTTGTTTTAGCAGTTCCAGGTGGTTTTGCATTGACCATAGCCACACCATTATAATCATAACTTCAGTATGAGGCTCTTCTACTCGAGCAGCTATCCCTGTCTCTAAAGTGTCCATCAGCTGTGATTTTACTCCAGAGTTGAGCATAACATTGTGTGATAATGATGGTGGGTACTGTTGGTTTTCATGTTGAAAAAAGTTTTGAAGGTCACACTGTCGATTTTGGCATGATATAAAAAGTCGTGAAAAAAGTTGACAGTCATTTTTCAAACTCTCTATTTTCAGATTCCCCACCGTAGTATGAGGCTTGATTTTTATGCTGAAAAGGGAAAGCTTATTTTTTGCCAAGGGGTCATGAAAACTTTCTTGTCCATTAGTTGTCAATTTTTTTTCAGGAATTTATCATACTGTTTTCTGACAACAGGTAAAAGCTGAGCCATCGTCTCGTTTGCCTTTTTATCCGCAACTTCTTTGACATCGAGAGAATAAAGGTCTTGTGAATATTCTTCAAATGGACTGCCATACTCAGATATTGTTGAAATTAGTCTACAGACTTTATCCTGAAAGTCCTTCTGAGTAGCAGGGGTATCGTCATGGTGTCTTCTGTTTCGTTTCAACTCTGATTTGCCAGCTGCATCTGCAAATTCATCGATAACCCTGCTTATTTCCGGCCCCGCTATCATCCATCACCTCAGTGCTACTGGGTCTTCTGTTAACCCAATAGCTCCACCGTCACCCTTAACTATGGCATTATTTTGCTCGTGAGCTTGATCGATTGCGATACCTGAGAACACTCGTTCAGTTTTGTGGACAGCAAAATGACCCTTGCAAAATTCTGTATATATATCAGGATGTAAAGTCTCAAGCCCGACCATATCACGAAGGTGAACTGGGAGCCACCGGGCATAATTTTCTGGTCCAGGGCAAAGAAGTAGGGAATAAGTTCAACTACTAATTCTTTGTATAGTGAAATCACTTTCACAAAATGAGCAGACAAAACAAAGTATCAACAACTCTAGTTTTAGAATTGTGGACCAGAACTGAAACTGTGGGATCTTTTCTTGATCACCACACCACTGCATAAAAACTTTGAACTCCTCTGCTTTGTCAAAAAATGGACCTTCACTCTTTTTAAAAGCAGTTTTCATGAGACTGAACAGAGCAGCAGCTGTAACCTGATGTGCGTGCCTAGTTTTCAACACATTTGAAGTTGACAAAAAAAGAGTCAGCAGTTCCGGAAGTAGCAATATCTGCACCTGTCAATGCGGCTGTCCAGCCACTACCTTTCAGTAGATCACCTAGGAGTCTGAATGCTGCCATTTCAACATGCAAGCCACCAAACCTTATGATGATTTTATCCTCACCATATGCATCTGGCCACTGCCACTGAATCTGTTTGGCTAAAGCAAATAGTGGTTGATCAGCTGCCATGACTGGTGTTTGCCCAGGATTTAAAAACTGCGTTACTTCCTTTATTAGCTCACCTGACTGAAAGACAGGGTGAGTTATTCTGATCACTTTTCGTCCGTCGTCCGTCGTGAAGGTGGTGTTTGGGCCTTTTTCTCCCAAACCACTGGCCGCATATTAATGAAATTTCAGGTGAGTAGGGGTTATATAAGAGCATTTTGATTTTTTGTCAAATTAGGTTTCGGCTCATATTGAGCAGAGGGATGGGGAAAAAATGCTCCAATTCTTAAAAAATCTTCTTCTCAAGAACCAGCAATAGCAGAGACTTGATATTTGGTATGCAGCTTCCTTTTGAGGTGTAGACTCCAGTTTGTTCAAGAGAAGTTCAAGGGGCTATATTTGACGATGTTAAAGGAGGGGCAAAACTTTTGGCCCCGCCCCAAATTTCTATTTTCCAAATGGCGAGGCCGATTTGAACCAAATTTTACGTGAGTGCTTATTGGTTCATAAGTACCTAATTTATGCAGAAATATTTTTTCCCATAGCCCCGTGGGAACCACAGGAGCTAAAAATAGAAAAAAATGAAAACGCCCATATCTCCAAAACTACACGGCACTGAGAATTCTTATTTGTTGTGAAGCTTCCTTAGGACCAACAGAATGGAATGGTCCAAAAAAATTGCCATCGGTTTTATCATGGGGTACTTTTTGGGGACTTTGAAAAAGTGCTGAGTCAGCAGTTTTTAACACTGTGGGTAATGGGAAAAACATAAGACTACTTTTCTCCCAAACCACTTTTCCAAAAGCTTTCAAATTTCACATGTAACATCTTTGGAAGATTGTTTCACATGTTTATTGAAATCAGTTGCCTGGGTCGATATTTGGGCTCTCTATGGGAGCCCAAATGTTCAAATTAGTACAGTATGAGGAGTATTTTTTAAAAATCTTCTTCTTCAGATCTACCAATAAGAATGTTTTGATATTTGGTATGCAGCATCCTTAGGGGGGTGAGATTCAAGTTTGTTGAAGCCAAGTCCCTAGGTTCATATTTAGGCTGAAAATTTGGGGTCCCATTGCGGACTTAGAAATTTTGGACCAAAATCCGAAATAGATTTGGGACTTTAAAAATGGTTTCGAATAAACACTGAGTTAGGGTTGGTTGGAATGGGAGGTGGGGGGGGGGGGGAAGATATCCAGGCCTGGATATCTTCCCCCCACACCATGACAAAAAAGAAAGAAGATATCCAGGCCATCTAACTCAGTGTTTATCCGTAACCATTTTTAAAGTCTCAAATCTATCTCTTTCACCATTTCATTATCAATTAGTGTCAAATGTTTGACAAAAAATATTTTGTCATGGTGTGGGGGAAGATATCCAGGCCTGGATACCTTCCCCCTCACCTCCCATTCCAACCAACCCTAACTCAGTGTTTATTCAAAACCATTTTTAAAGTCCCAAATCTATTTCTCTCACCATTTCATTATCAATTAGTGTCAAATGTTTGACAAAAATTTTGTTATCAGGGTGGGGAGGGGGAGGGGGGGGAAGATATCCAGGCCTGGATATCTCCCCCCCCCCCCCACCTCCCATTCCAACCAACTCTAACTCTGTGTTTATCCGAAACCATTTTTTAAGTCCCAAATCTATTTCTCTCACCGTTTCAATATCAATTAGTGTCAAATGTTTGACAAAATCTTTTTTGTCATGGTGGGGGGGAAGATATCCAGGCCAGGATCTGTTCTCACCATTTCATCATCAAATAATGTCAAATTAATCAAAAAAAAATTTTTATGGGTGGGGGGGGGAAGATATCCAGGGTGGGGAAGATATCCAGGGGGGGAAGATATCCTGTTACACCGGGTTGGACTTAGAAAATTTTGGACCAAAATCCGGAAATTTTTGTTTTTTTGTTTTTTATGCATTTCTGTCAATTTTAAGACAAACAACATTTTTTTTTTTTTTTTACACCAAAAATCTGGAATTTTTGGGACCAAAATCCGGAATTTTTTTGTTTGTTGTTTTTTATGTGTTTCTGTCAATTTTAAGACAAAAAAAAATATTTTTTTTTGCTCTGAAAATTTGGGGTCCAAGTGGGACTTAGAAAATTTTGGACCAAAATCCAAAAAAATTTTTTTTGGTTTTTTCTGCGTTTTGGTCAATTTTAAAACAAAAAAAACATTTTTTTTCCCCTGAAAATTTGGGGTCCGGGTTGGACTTAGAAAATTTGGGACCAAAATCCGGAAATTTTTTGTTTGTTGTTTTTTATGTGTTTCTGTCAATTTTAAGACAAAAAAAAATATTTTTTTTTGCTCTGAAAATTTGGGGTCCAAGTGGGACTTAGAAAATTTTGGACCAAAATCCAAAAAAATTTTTTTTGGTTTTTTCTGCGTTTTGGTCAATTTTAAAACAAAAAAAACATTTTTTTTCCCCTGAAAATTTGGGGTCCGGGTTGGACTTAGAAAATTTGGGACCAAAATCCGGAAATTTTTTTGGGGGGGGGTTTTATGCGTTTCTGTCAGTTTTAAGACAAAAAAAAATTATTTTTTTTTACACCAAAAATTTGGGGTCCGGGTGATAGTTCGAAAATTTTGGACCAAAATCCGGAAATTTTTGTTTTTGTTTTTTATGCATTTCAGTCAGTTTTTGTTTTTCTTGTTTTTTATGCATTTTGGTCAGTTTTAAGACAAAAAAAAATTTTTTTTTTTGCCCTGAATATTTGGGGTTCGGGTGGGACCAAAATCCAGAAATTAGTTTTATCCTTTTTTATGCGTTTTAAGAAGAAGGAAAAAATTTAGGCTGAAAGTATTTTGTTTTGGAAAAAAATCTGTTTTTTATGCTTTTATCTCAATTTTGGGACGTAAAAGTGCAGGAACTGAAAATAGAAGGAAAATCCTGTGTATTGTGTGGGCACAATCGCTTCATCTAGTTGGTATATGCTTTTCTTAGGAGGGCCGTATGCAGCTTATTCACGTCAAGTCCCTGGTTTGATATTTAGTCTACCGTGTCAGGTGAGCGCCCTCAGGCCCCCTGGGGCCTCTTGTCTTTTCCAGTGAGTGCTTTATGGTTGCTACTGAATGTGCTGGTTCTTGCAAAAGAGCATTAAGGAAGAAACACTTACACACACGCTTGGACCTCGGTTGCGTGAGGAGTGATAGAATGACCAAGAAACAGCATCAGAATTTACAACATCATCTGTCAAATGGATAAATCTTAACCATTCGTACTCCATGTCAATGTGTTTATACAGATATGATTGATCTGAAATAGTTGGATATAGATTGTGGGCAGTTGGCTCGGGCTTACTCTTGAAATATGCCGGCTAAACATTTGTATATGATTCCGGAAGCACAGAAATAGTTTTTGACTTTGGTCTTTCTGAATCTACATTAAATTTTTGCTCCCCACCATCTGAATCGGTACTTGGGTGCTGGAAGATAGAGATACTTGTGCCATGCAACGATGGCATAGCTGTTGTAGACGATGGATTGTGATCTATGTTATCACAGGCTGATGTAGTAAATACACCCTTGCGCAATGCAGGAGGGCAGACAAGCCCTTCTTCTAAATATTGGTTAACAACCGCTTCACCTAGCTGTGTTGAAATTGCGAGAGTTCTGTCACATGAAATACTTATTCCATACTGAAATAAAGTATCAATAAGCTGTCGCTTTCTTGTTTTTGCAAAAAGAAGAAGACCAACGTAAATGGCAAATGGGGTCTCACGTTCAGTTGAATGTCTCTGGCCTCTAACACCTTCTTTTACCACCTTTTAATGACAGTTGAACTGCAGTAGTTGTGCTATTGCTAGATCAGACTTTGTTGCCCCCCTGCTCAATTTGGGATTCAATATCGGGCCCATGCTTAATCATAGAGACTAGTTCTAGCAGGCTTTGTGGTACGGAATTTTGTATGTCGCCTTCCTCAAATGACCCTTTAAACGCTGATTTATGTTGTAGCATATCTCTACGAACAATTTCAGCTGTTCTTGCTAGCTGTGTTGCATCTGTATCAGAGCAAGCTGAAGCTAGAGCTGGTCCAACATCTTTTTCAAACGCAAGGAGAACCTCTCTTCCCTTACTAAATGTATTCATTTTTGGAACTTTGGCGAGGATCTTTTCTTTCAGCTGTGTTTTATTGACCGTAACATGTTCGGTTTGAAATTGCTTTAAACGGCTTTCATACAGACTACTGAAGTCGGCAAGCTTAAAAACACATCCTGCGGGACTATTTCGTTGAGTTTCCATGATGTGAGTAATAAGCTCAACAGCAACATTCTCCTTACTTTTGGCTGTTTTAATTAAAACAGACCTCTCTCTGTTATACAATACCGTAAGGCAGGCTGGGTGGTACTTAAATTCCTGCGCTATAACATCACCAGCACTGAGCTTTGCAAGAAGTTTATCATCTTGAAGAACTTGTGCACACTGATTAAGTCTCTCATTCAGTTGCATGGTCATTGCTTCCCTAACTTTTGAGTGAATGGCCTGTTTGTCACAAATAAAACAAACAACTGGGGATTCGTCAGTATCTTCTACTGAACTTCTTGTAAATTTAGAAGGTTCGCTGACCATAGAGGATTGTGAATCTTCTTCAAAACCTCTCCGTTTTTTTGCTTTTGATAGCTTTGTATTGTTAAATCTAAGCCTACATGATTCGTGATACTTTGCATCATTTTTAGCTCAACTTTGACGAAGTCAAATTTGAGCTATTGTCATGGCCCGTCGTCCATCGTCCGTCTGTCCATCCGTCCGTCTGTCCGTCTGTCCGTACGTCAACAATTGGCTATGGCTCGGGCTAGAGGTCGTATTTATGAACCGATCTTTACGAAACTTCTTGTGTACCTTTGTTATGACCCTGGGACAGGAACGAGTGTTTTTAGGTGTGGTCCGAAATTCAAGATGGCTGCTAGCGGCCATTTTGTACCGATGATGCAAAAATCAGTTTTTTGTACAGAACTTCTGTATGAAAGTTCTGATTTGAATAAAGTTTTGTATAAATGTTTAGTACCATGGGATACATCACATATAATACGGGTTTTTTTCTCGTGCGTAAATTATGCAAATTAGACTGACTTTGATTTATTTAGTGTTACTTTCAGAGCTGTAAGTGCCAAGCTGATATGGCTCGGGCTAGAGGCCGTATTTATGAACCAATCTTTACGAAACTTCTTGGGTACCTTTGTTATGACCCTGGGACGGGAACGAGTGTTTTTGGGTGTGGTCCGAAATTCAAGATGGCTGCCAGTGGCCATTTTGTACCGATGATGCAAAAATCAGTTTTTTGTACAGAACTTCTGTATGAAAGTTCTGATTTGAATAAAGTTTTGTATAAATGTATAGTACAATGGGATACATCACATATAATACAGGTTTTTTTCTCGTGCGTAAATTATGCAAATTAGACTAACTTTGATTTATTTAGTGTTACTTTCAGAGCTGTAAGTGCCAAGCTGCTATGGCTCGGGCTAGAGGCTGTATTTATGAACCAATCTTTACGAAACTTCTTGGGTACCTTTGTTATGACCGTGGGACGAGAACGAGTGTTTTTGGGTGCAGTCCCAAATTCCAGATGGCTGCCAGCTGCCATTTTGTACCGACGATGCTGAAATCTGTTTTTTGTACAGAACTTCCATATGAAAGCTCTGATTTGAATAATTTTTTGTATGAATGTTTAGTACCATGGGATACATTACATATATTACAGGTTTTTTTCTTGTGCGTAAATTATGCAAATTAGGCTAACTTTGATTTATTTAGTGTTACTTTCAGCACTGTGAGTGCAAATCCCAATATGGCTCGGGCTAGAGGCCGTATTTATGAACCGATCTTCACGAAACTTCTTGGGTACCTTTGTTATCACTGTGGGACGAGAAGGAGTGTTTTTGGGTCCAGTCTGAAATTCAAGATGGCCGCTAGCAGCCATTTTGTTCAAAATTAAGTGCAATCAGATTTTTGCGCAGAACTTCCAAATGAAAGATCTGATTTGAATAAATTTTTGTATGAATGTTTAGTACCATGGGATACATTACATATAATACAGAGTTTTTCTCGTGAATAAATTATGCAAATTAGGGGTCCGGGTGGGACTTAGAAAATTTTGGACCAAAATCCAGAAATTAGTTTTTTGGTTTTTTATGCATTTTGGTCAATTTTAAGACAAAAAAAAATAAATTCTTTTTACACTGAAAATTTGGGGTCCGGGTGGGACTTGGAAAATTTTGGACCAAAATCCGGAAATTAGTTTTTTGTGTTTTGATGCATTTTGGTCAATTTTAAGAAGAAGAAGAAAAAATTTTAGTCTGAAAATATTTTGTTTGGGACTGAAAATTTCCACACAAAAATAATAATCTACAATGATTGGTCTTAATCTGTAGTCCATTACAGTCACCTTGTAATTCTTTTATTATTGTTGACTGGGCCAAAACAAATACTAATTCCTGTCATATTCATTATTCAGTTGTCTTGGTCACAGCAAGTACTAATTTCTGTCATATCCAAGTTGAGCTACAGAGTCATTGACTCTTTCATTAACAAATGTGCTCTCTATTCCACTACCATCATCCAAACAACGTAAATCAATTGCCTTGGCATTTCGTTCAGCTTATGAAACTGAGGAATATTAGTGGCAAGTGTTGCATACCCACTAGCCTGATAAGTCTTTGGTGGAGACCTTAATGGTTCATCTGTATCTGCTTGACACAAGGCACATTTTGACCAATCTGTATTCCACAACCCAGTGTGGCTAGTTGAGAGTCGAATTCTTTTCGACATATTGAATTATAGATGAACAGAATAAAAAGAAACAAATTAGATGGCGCTTCCCATAACCATTAAAACATCAAATATACAAAATACATGAAATCTCTGATTTGTAAGTAAACATTATTATGGCTAGTTTATTGTTTCCAAAGGGATAACCTCACCAATGAAAATAACACACAACTCTCGTTCCCTGCGTCGTTGTCACCGTTAGGTATCAACAGGGTACAAGTGTGCGATTAAAGAGAGAACTGATTAACGTAGCAGAAAGGCAAACTGGACTCCACAGAGTTTGAAACGAAGTGGCATCAACGCTCTTTATTTCGTGTGATAAAAGAGAGAACTGATTACTAATGTAGCAGAAAGGCAAACTGGTATGGACTCCACAGAGTTTGAAACGAAGTGGCACCAACGCTCTTTATTTTTGTATTTATGGCGTGAAGAGAAAACTGAGTATTGACGAAGTAATAACGCGAGCGTCCCAATGTGTGAAACAGAGATGCACTAACACCTTATTAATACCGCACTTTAACCGGTCTTCAATTGATTTTATTTATAGGAATTAGAATTTTAAGAAATTTATTCGCCTTCAGCCGGTTGTGATTAAACAGTCATCAAATTAAAGAACTTTCGTAACTGGGAAATGTTAGCATACAGAATAAACTTGCTATGAGCGTTAACATCAGTATCATTTGGACGAATCTACGTCGAAAACTCAATTAGAATATCTTATTTTTGATAAAAATGGTAGTTTGCTTCAGTGCGCTGTAGAAACCCCCACCCCCACCCCACCCCACCCCAATGCGAATTTTAGGAGGGGAGAAATCTCTCTTTAAAATGACACCTTTGTTGCAAATTTCCTTCAAGTAGAGCCTGATATCAAGTTACCATGGCCAGACTATAAAGCCCTGACAAAACTTCATTGACGAAAACATTATGGCTGCCCATCTATTTTTAGTCACCCCCATGGGGGCACGATGACGCCGTGTACTAAGGCGTACTGCACGTCGATGGTACGCATGTCTTCAACCAATCTAACCCTGCCTGTGCTGCAGTGCGGAGTTACGATGTTGGGGAGCTGGCAGCTGCTCGTCGTTGCTCGGTGGTTCTCTCCGGGTACTCCGGCTTCCTCCACCCGTAAAACTGTCACGGTCATGATTAGCCATTGTGCATAATTATGTGACCTTAAAACATAAATAAATAAATCTATTTTTAGAAATGTCGGCCATCTTGAAAACGGCCTAATTTTCAGTGGCCAACTATCTCAGGTTTTTCTTCTATATCTAAAGAACACATGCTGAAAATTTCATGCTTGTATCATCAAGTGAACTATTTTCATAAAAAATTGCACTAATCCGCTCCACTATTAGTAAAATATGAGGAAATTTCTTTAAAAATCGTCTTCGTCAGATCCACCAGTTGGAATGCTTTCATATTTGGTATACAACATCTCTAGGGGGCAGATTCAAGTTTGTTCAAATTGGACCCCTGTGTTAATATTTGGGCTCTATTGGAGCCCAAAATGTAACTTGTTGAAATCCATTTCTTAGTAGTAGTAGTAGTAGTAGTAGTAGTAGTAGTAATATCTTTTTATTGTGACATGTGCTTTACATTGATCGAAGTTTAATAAAAGTGTACATGAAATAGCACCCGGCCCAATGGACCTATATGTCACCTAAAACATCAGAATTGTCTTATAAGGTGCATATTTTCAGGGGGAGGGAATGTGGTTACCATGGATTTCAAAAGTAAGGGCAATATTGCATTATAAATTCAAAGTAAAATGAAGTAGTTATTTCTGTCTTTGATAATAAAGTTCCTAAAGTTGTTTCTCTGAATTACAAACAGGACAGTCGAACCTGTCAATGTGCAGCACCTAATATGGATCTGACCATCCCTTCACTCTGCAGCCCGAGCTCTGGAGTGGATGGATGGACCAGACCCATTGGATCGTGTAGGACATCGGATTAACCCACTGAAGAAATGTTCCCAGAACAAAAACTGCATATTTATGGAGTAGCCCGAAGTTCCAGAGCGGAAGATGCGCAGGCCAACAGTTGAAACTAGCAACATGATAAAATTCTATCATCCTGTATCTGTTGCACGGCTATGAGGCATCGATTATGTAGATCTTAGTTACATATAATACTTCATCCCACCCTGCAATCCCCATGTATCTAGAGTTGGAGATTACATGATCCAACAGAAAAAAACTAAGTGAGTGGGGTAGGGGCTGGGGTGGAGGATTAAACTATTGAATAGAGCAGAGACGTTCTCAAACATATATACCTGATCTCCGGCTAACAATATTGGAGATTCGTATTGGTGTTTTACCATAAAATTTGCCTTTCAAACAGCAGTGACATAACAACCCTTGGAAGTTTGGCAGTGCTTGTTTACAGCTGATAGAATTGGAAGCAGTCAGGAAGACCTATGATAATAATCATCTGACATGGACACGAGAGTTATGAATAAATTCCTGACTTCATTCCTCTGTAGTGTTGATGAATCATGACTAACTGAACGTGACCCAAAATACTTCTTTGAACCACATTGTCAGGTGAGCGATTAAGGCCTCTTGTTTTTAGCTCACCTGACTGCAAGTATTGCCATCACTTGGCATCCATTGTCCGTTAACTTTTGCAAACCTGGCTTCTTCTTCACAACCATTCAGCCAAATTCAAACAAATATTGCACAAACCATCCCTGGGGTATACCCTTTCCATTTTGTTCAAATGAAGCGGCTGCCTTCTTCAGGCTCTGGGCAATGATGCCAAAGCCTAAAAATCTTTAAAATCTTCCTCTCATGAACCACCAGATGATTGCCTTTATATATGGTATGTAACACTCTTTGGTGTTGAAGTTTAAAGTTTGTTCAAGAGAAGTTGGTAGATCAATATTTGGGCTCTCTGTGTGCACATACCCGTTTTGGGCTTCGCTCAAAATTTCTATTTCCGGAATCGATGGGCCGATTTGAACCAAATTTGGCATGTAGCATAAGTGGGTCCAAAGTACTTGATTGATGCCCGAAATTTTTTTTCAAATGCCCATATTTTCCAAACTACACGGAACAGAGAACTGTTATTTGGTATGAAGCATCCTTTTGACCGGTAGAATGGATTTAAAAAAATAAGTCCATCAGTTGTGTCAGGGTGTTCTGTAGGGGCGTCTGAATAAATGATGAGTCAGCATGATTGCAAAAATTGAAAAAAGAATTTTCTTCAGAACTGCTGATCAGAATCTTTTGATATTTGGTATACAGCATCCATAAGATGGTCAAATACAAGTGTGTTCAAATCGACCCCCCTCAGTTCATATTTGGGCTCAACTGAGGATCCCAAATAATTAACTTAGGGCGCTATGGGGAATAAGCTTTAAAAATCTTCTTCTTCAGATCAAACAGTAGGATTCTTTTGATACTTGTTATACAACATCTCTACAGGGGTCAGATTGAAGTGTGTTCAAATTGAGTCCCTGGGTTAATATTTGGGCTTCCTATGGAAGCCCGAATATTAACTTGGTGTAATATGGGGAATAATCTTTAAAAATCTTCTTCTTCAGATCCACCAGTCAGATTCTTTTGATATTTGGTATGCAGCATCTCTAGGGGGGAGGGGGGTGTAGATTCAAGTTTGTTCAAATGGGATCCCTGGATGAATATTTGGGCTCTTTATTGGAGCTCACATTTTAACTTGGTGCAATATGAGAAAATTTCTTTAATAAAAAATCTTCTTTTTTCAGTCCTATTGAGAATCCTTTCATATTTGGTATGTGACATCTCTTAGAGTGGTAATATTCAAATTTGTTCAAATCGAGTCCTTGGGTTAATATTTGGGCTTCCAGTGGGAGCCTGAATATTAACTTTGTGCAATATGGGGTATAATCTTTAAAAATCTTCTTCTTCAGATCCACGAGTCAGATTCTTTTGATATTTGGTTTGCAGCATCTCTAGGTGGGGGTTGGATTCAAGTTTGTTCAAATGGGATCCCTAGATGAATATTTGGGCTCTTTATGTGGCTTTGGGGCAATGTCTAGACTGGAGCAATCAAATTTTTCCGAATTGCGTTAAGAACATGGCCTCCACCGGTCATCTTAGATTTGGCATATAAATTGTCAGTTCCATTAGCACATCCTACAGGCCGCATCTCCCACCCAATCTTTTTCAAATTTCATATATAGCTTTGGGGCAATGTCTAGATGGGAGCTATCAAATTTTTCCAAATTTCATTGAGAAACATGGCCGCCTTAGAATTGGCATATAAATTGTCCACAGTTCTATTAGCACACCTTACAGGCTGCATCTCTCACCCGATCTTTTTCTAATTTCATATCTAGCTTTGGTTTGATGTCTAGATGGGAGCTGTCGATTATTTCTGAATTTTGTTGAAAAACATGGCTGCCAGCAGACATCTTTGATTCGGATATAAATTGTCAACAATCTCTCACCTGATCGTTTTTGAATTTCATATATAGCAGCTTTGGTGTGATGTCCAGATGGGAACTATCAAATTTTTCTGAGCTTTGTTAAAAAATATGGCTGCCAGCAGCCATCTTGGATTGGCATTTGAATTATCAACAATTCCATTAGCACACCCTGCAGGCCACATCTCTCGCGCAATCTTTTTCAAATTTCATATGTAATGTTGGTGTTATGTCTAGATGGGAGCTATCAAATTTTTTGGAAATTTTGTTGAAAAACATGGCCGGCAGTGGTCATCTTGGAATTGGCATATAATTGTCAACAATTCCATTAGCAGACCCTACAGGCCGCACCTCTCACCCAATCTTTTTCAAATTTTCTCTGTAACTTTGGTATAATGTCCAGATGGAAGTTACCAAATGTTTCTGCATTCCATTGAAAAAGGATATCCGCCACTGGCCATCTGGGATTTGACATATAAATTGTCAACAATTCCATTAGTACACCCAACAGGCCCAATCCCTCACCTGATTTCTTTCAGATTTCATTTGTAGCTTTGGTGTGATGTCTTTTCTGTAGAAACTTGAGTAAGTGACATGACATTACAGGATCTTTCTATGTAGTTCAGTCCCTTCTTGGACAAGTTGAGCTGCAGTGTCATTGACACATTCATTGTAAGTAATAAGGGTATTCAAAAAACCAAGCGTTAACCCATTTTGGGCTGGTTAAAGATATACCCCTTAAAAGCTAAAAATTCATGTTTTTTGTGGATTTCTCTAAACACAGCTTGTAGATTTTCAAGAAACATTGGCCATTCGCAGGTCTTGGTGTGACATTACAAGCTGAATGGGAAAAATATTCCAGTAAGCATCTGTTTACCCTCCACGGACTGCTAAACGTAAAAAATTTGGTAAAATGGGCTGTATTCGGGCACCAACAGCACCCAATGGGCATGTCACAGATAAACATGGCCTCTTTTATTGAACCCAGAATTTATGGGGGATAATTTTTAGCTCACCGAAGGGAGCGTAACTTATCACCGGCCAGCCGTCATCCGGCATCCGTTGTCCGTCGTCTGTTGTCTGTCGTCGTGAACATTTTTCAAACGACTTCTCCTCTGAAACCACTGGTCCGATTTTCATGAAACTTCATGTGGATGTTCATTACTATATGGCAATTCAGGTTTGTTCAAATGAAATGGCCACGTCCCTTGGGGGCTCTGTATGGGGCATAACTCTCATAGCACCGTATGAATTAAAGAAAAATTATTAAAAAAATCTTCTTCTCCAGAGCCAGTGGGCAGAATCTTGTGATACTTGGTATGCAGCATCTTGGTATGGGTCTGATTCAAGTTTGTTCAAATCGGCCCCCTGGATTCATATTTGGGCTCACTATAGAAGCCCAAATTCGAACTTAGTGCATTTCATCCAAATTCTTTAAAAATCATCTTCTCCAGATCCAGCAGGCAGAATCTTTTGATATTTGGTATGCAACATTGTTGGGTGGATCTGATTCAAGTAGTTTGTTCAAATCGGCCCCCTGGATTTATATTTGGGCTCAGTATAGAAGCCCGAATTCGTACTTAGTGCATTTCAGGCAAATTTCTTAAAAAATCTTCTTTTCAAGATCCAGCAGGCAGAATCTTTTGATATTTGGTATGCAACATTGTGGGGTGGATCTGATTCAAGTTTGTTTAAATCGGCCCTCTGGGTTCATATTTGTGCTCACTATAAAAGCTTGAATTCGAGCTTAGTGCATTTCAGGCAAATTTCTTCAAAAATCTTCTTCTCTAGATCCAGCGGGCAGAATCTTTTGATATTAGGTATGCAACATTGTGGGGTGGATCTGATTCAAGTTTGTTCAAATTGCCCCCCCCCCCCCCCCCCCCCCCCCCCCCCCCCCCCCCGGGTTCATATTTGGGCTCAGTATAGGAGCCCAAATTTGAACTTAGTGCATTTCAGGCAAATTTCTTCAAAAATCTTCTTCTCAAGATCCAGCAGTCAGAATGTTTTGATATTGGGTATGCAGCACCCTTAGGGGGTGAGATTCAAGTTTGTTCAAGCCAAGTCCCTGGGTTCATATTTGGGCTCACTGTGGGAGTCCGAATGATAACTTAGTTCAAAATGAGGAATTTTCTTTAAAAATCATCTTCTTCAGATCCAGCAGATGTATGCTTTTGATATTTGGTATGCAGCATCCTTAGGGGGGTAAATTCAAGTTTGTTCAAGCCATGTCCCTAGTTCCATAAAATTTTTCTCTCATGACTTCATTCCTTTGTAGTGTTGATGAACCATGTCTTACTGAATGTGAGCCCAAATACTTCTTTGAACCACTTTGTTTGAATCACTTTGCCCGGTGAGCGATTAAGGCCCCTTGGGGCCTCTTGTTTTAAGTAGTAAGGGTGTTCAAAAAACCAAGCCTTAACCCTGTTTTGAGAGATTAAAGGAGACAGCCCTTAAGAGCTTAAAATTCACATTTTCTGTGGATTTCTTCAAATGGTTCTTACAGATTTTCAAGAAAAAAATAGACGCTTGTGAAGAATTATTCTGGCAACCATTCATTTACCCTCGATAAGCTGCCAAGCATCAACATTTTAGATAAATTTGAGATATAATGGGCTGTTTTGAAATAGCCACAGCACACAATCGATATGTGGCAAACAAACAGAGCTCCTTTTGTCGGACGTAGACTTCTCGGATGCTCATATTGATTTTAACCCTCTCCACCAATATTGATTGTGTTAACCTAAACTTTCTTTTATCAAACAGTCATTTGAGACTACTATACCCACCTTTCTCAAACAGTTAAAAACAATTCTTTACACATGCGGGGGCTAGAAAAATCAAGGAATCTCATCTGGAAAAGCCTATGATTCTCCAGAATCATTAAGTCTGTTTTTTCTGTATTCAGAATTTCAGATCAGAAATTCTCATCACTTCTTCACATTCAGAAATGCTTTACGTGCTTTTCTTTGGGCAAATTCATCAATTACACCCATTGTGCATACCCAGTAAGTATGTGACCTTAAACACCAATAAATAAATCAATCAGTCAATTACACCGGAAAAAATAAAGCAACTTTGCCCTGTCACTGTTGATGTTGAAAATTGATAATCCATTCAAACATTCTTATACCATTGTGGACTGAAAGTATGACTTAATTCATTTTAGGACACTGAAGCTCCTCTCATTGGAGGCCACTGTTTCATAGGCAATGAAAAATAGAAAAATTGGCAATGCGATGAGGACATTTGGGAAAACATTACCCAATCTCAGGTTCAATATTTGACCATAAATTTTTGTTGGTAACACATCATCGAGTTTGAAATTCACATAAAAAATTCTTTTAAGAAGCACTTCACTCTTTATGTCACTTGAAATATGACTTGGGTATTGCAGCTGAAACTGATTAACTTTTTGTAACAACTCCTTCTCATTTAACTGCTTAAAGTGACACAAAAAATAAAAAAAAGTCCACAAATGTTCTTGACTGCAGAAAAGTGACAGGAAAGGCCATTCATAACAAAGTCAATTATGTTGAACACCTTCACCCTGAAGTCATTTTTGGCTTCCTTTGGAGTTGGGTACCCGGCCCTCATGCGAGTAGCAAAACTATCTAGCACACCAATTTTCACTGACACATGCCGTGATTCTTCAAGTATATCATTCCATTTCTCTGTCAGTTTCAGGATATCTGCCCATAGTTGATCAGTGTTGTCTCTTTCCACATCTGATGTGACATCATAAGATTCTATTACTAAGTCGACCTCATGGATCATTGTGAGAAAGGATCCCCCTTGACTCTCTTCACAATATCAATATTTTTTACCAAAGGGTTCTCCTTTGCCTCTACCTGGGGAAGGAATAGGCCCCTCAAAATCGTAGGCCCATGCCAACTGGCCCATCTACCTCCTCCCCCCCCCCCCCCCATTTTAACACCAATGGCAATTGGAAAATGCTGAGTCATCAACTACCTTGTGCTCCATCAGTAAGTATTATTCTTCAAAACTCAGTCTAAAATAATTTGTTACAAAGCATCTTTCTGGAGTATACTCTTCTGTTTTTTTTCCCCAAAAGCTGCTACTCCCATTGGGGGCTGGGGTTAATGCCCAAAAAGCCTAAAAATCTTTAAAATTCTTCTTTTCATGAACTATCACAGAGAATGCTTTGATATTTGGGTTGAAACGTCCTGTGGTGGTAGAGATTAAAATTTGTTCAAGGCAAGTTGATAGGTCAGTGCTCTCTGTGGTAGCATGCCCATTTTGGGCCCCACCCCAAATTTCTATTTCATGAACGGATGGGCTGATTTGAGCTAAATTTGGCATTTAGTATAATTGGGTCATAATTATTTGATTTATGCCTGAAAAGTTTTTTGCTGCCCCATGGGAACCCCAGGAGCTAAAAATAGAAAAAATTCAAATGCCCATATTTCAAAAACTGCATGGACCAGATTATTGTTTTTTTGGTATGAAGCTTCCTTGGGGCCAGTGGAATCAGATGGACCAAAAAATGCGATTGATTTTGTCATGAGGTGCCGTATGGGGATGTCCACTTTAACACTTTTGGCAATGGGAAAATTCCAAGTCGTTATCTTTCTTGTGCTCCATCAACTAAGTATTCTTCTTCAGAACCTTTGGGCCAAGTCTAAACTAATTTGGTACACAGCATCTTGGTGGAGTTTACTCTTCTGATTTTTTCCCCCCAAAAGTTACTATACCCCTTGGGGTTGGGCACATGCCCCATAAGCCTTAAAAAATCATCTCATAAGCCACTCTCAAAATTGCTAAGATTTCTGGTGTGGAACTTACTGTAGTTATGAAAATTCAGTTCTTATCAACCAACTTACAATTGTTTACAACAAACAGGCTAGCTCTACAGTGGAAGTCTCTAACTCGGAAGTATACTCTCTATTTTTAGCTCAACTTGACAAAGTCGAGCTGAGCTATTGCCATCACTTCTCGTCCGTCAGTGTATGTACGTATACGTACGTACATACGTACGTACGTACGTACGTATGTACGTACGTACGTACGTACGTACGTTAGTACGTACGTCCACAATTTCCTTTGGCACACCTCACAGGTCGCATTTATGATCAGATTACTTTGAAACTTGGTATGCTTGTTTGGGGTGACCTCTAGATGGGAGCTGTCGATTTTCTTCTATTTCCTTCAAAAAATGTTGCCGCGGCCAACGTTCTTAGAACTTAGTTTAGTCAAAGCACAATATTTCCCTTTGGCACACTCTACAGGGCACATTTATGATTTGATTGCTTTGAAACCTGGTATGCTTATTTAGGGTGACCTCTAGATGGGAGCTATCAATTTTCTTCAATTTCCGGCAAAAAATGTTGCCACGGCCAACGTTCGTAGAACTTAGTTTAGTCAGACCTCAATATTTCCCTTTGGCACACCCTACAGGGCACATTTATGATCAGATTGCTTTGAAACCTGGTATGCTTGTTTGGGGAGACCTCTAGATGGGAGCTATTGATTTTCTTCAATTTCTGTCGAAAAATGTTGCCGCGGCCAATGTTCTTAGAACTTAGTTTAGTCAGAAGACTCAATATTTCCCTTTGGCACACCCTACAGGGTACATTTATGATTGCATTGCTTTGAAACCTGGTATGCTTATTTAGGGTGACCTCTAGATGGGAGCTATCGATTTTCTTCAATTTCCGGCAAAAAATATTGCCACGGCCAACGTTCGTAGAACTTAGTGTAGTCAGGCCTCAATATTTCCCTTTGGCACACCCTACAGGGCACATTTATGATCAGATTGCTTTGAAACCTGATATGCCTGTTTGGGGAGACCTCTAGATGGGAGCTATCGATTTTCTTCAATTTCTGTCAAAAAATGTTGCCGCGGCCAACGTTCTTAGAACTTAGTTTAGTCAGAAGACTCAATATTTCCCTTTGGCACACCCTACAGGGCACATTTATGATCGGATTGCTTTGAAACCTGGCATGCTTGTTTGGGGTGACCACTAGATGGGAGCTATCGATTTTCTTCAATTACCGTCAAAAAATGTTGCCGCGGCCAACATTCTTAGAACTTAGTTTAGTCAAACCACAATATTTCCCTTTGGCACACCCTACAGGGCACATTTATGATTTGATTGCTTTGAAACCTGGTATGCTTATTTAGGGTGACCTCTAGATGGGAGCTATCGATTTTCTTCAATTTCCGGCAAAAAATGTTGCCAGGGCCAACGTTCCTAGAACTTAGTTTAGTCAGAGCTCAATATTTCTCTTTTGTACACCCTACAGGGTTTGAAACCTGGCATGCTTGTTTGGGGATGCCTCTAGATGGGAGCTATTGATTTTCTTCGGTTTCTGTCAAAAAATGTTGCCACTGGCAAAAAAAAATGACATTGGTACCAATGATCTTCAATTTTGCCATTTCATTTATAACTTACCAAGTTCAAGTTTGTCAAGTTGAGCTACAGTGTCATTGACACTTTCATTATTCTTTTCCAAGCAATTTGGGAAAGAAAAAGTGGTGCAAAAGCACTATGAAAAAATAAGCCAAAACTGGGCCAAGTGTGGTTTGCGCACACCCGGTAGGGGATACTCTTCGCTGTACCAGTACCACGACTTTCGGAAAAAGTGTTCAGACATGTAACCAACGTGTCATTCTTTTTTCTTCCGCCATCTTATCAATAGATGTTTTGTGATTGCTCTCATCAGTGATACCTTTGACTCTTTATTGACGATGATTGTGTTCTCTATTGTGGACTGCTGCTGCTTCACATCCAGACATACAGGGCTGTGATTTTAGCTCACCTGACTGAAAGTGAGGATGAGCTATAGTGATCACTCACCATCCTCCATCTGTCGTCCGTCGTCTGGTGCCGATGAACATGGTGTTTGCACCTGCTCCTCCTAAACAGCTGAATTTTAGTTAATTTTGAGGTGATTGCTTGTTCTTACATCGCAGTTTGTTTTTGTTCAAATCAATATGTGCAGGCCCATAGGTAGGGGGTGGGGGAAAATGCTCCAAAATTCTTAAAAAATCTTCTTCTCATGAACCATTAGGTACAATGACTTAATATTTGGTATGGAGCTTCCTTTTGAGGTGTAGTATCCAGTTTGTTCAAACGATGTTGCAATATGAGGGAATTTCATTAAAAATCTTCTTCAGATCCACCAGTCAGAATGCTTTCATATTTGGTATACAACATCTAGGAGTGCCTGGGTTAATATTTTGGCTCCCTATGGTAGCCCAAATTTTAACTTAGTGCAATATGAGGGAATGTCTTTAGAAATATTCTTCTTCAGATTCACCAGTTAGAATCCTTTCATATTTGGTGTGCAACATCTCTAGGTGGGTCAGATTCAAGTTTTTTTTTCAAATCGAGTCCCAGAGTTTTTTGTGGGGGCCTGAATTTTAACTTAGTGCAATATGAGGGAACTTCTTTAAAATCTTATTCTCCAGATCCACCAGTCAGAATGCTTTTGTATGTGGTATACAACATCTCTAGGGGGTGAGAGCCAAGTTTGTTCAAATTGGGTCCCCGGGTTAATATTTGGGCCCCCTATAGTAGCCCGAATTTCAACTTAGAGCAATATGAGGGTATTTCTTTAAAAGTCTTTTTCTCCAGAACCATCTCTTAGAATGTTCTTAGTCCCCTACTGGCATCGCCGGAGGGGACTGTAGGTTTGCACTCTGTCCATCCATCCGTCAGTCTGTAGGTCTGTCAGTCTGTCAGTCACACTTTAGTTTTCCGGAGTTTTTTTGGAAATGCTTCAACGGAATGATTTCATTTTTTTTGTGCACCCATACTATGTATGGTACACATAATGCCGGCATCCGGGATGACCATCCGTCGTTCGTCCATCCTTTGTCCGTCCGTCCATCTGTCCGTCTGGCATCCGTATCCATTTCTCTGTCATTTGATAACTTGAAAAATATTGCTTGGATTGTCAAGTTACTTTATATTTGTGTTCAGGTTACTGATGTGCTGAGCTGTATAGTTTTTGGTGTAAATCTGATAATGTGATCCTGAGATATTAAGCCTTTATCCTTCAAATTGAAAATTCCTCCAATCCTTTTGGCATTCGATAAATTGAAAAATATTGCTTGGATTGTCTAGTTACTTTATATTTGTGTTCAGGTTACTGATTTGCTGAGCTGTATAGTTTTTGGTGTAAATCTGATAATTTGATCCTGAGATTTTAACCCTTTATCCTTCAAATTGAAAATTCCTCAATCCCTTTGGCATTCGATAACTTGAAAAATATTGCTTGGATTGTCTAGTTACTTTATATTTGTGTTCAGGTTACTGATGTACCGAGCTGTATAGTTTTTGATGTATATCTGATGATTTGATCCCGAGATATTAACCCTTTTATCCTTCAAATTGAAAATTCCTCCAATCCCTTTGGTATTCGATAACTTGAAAAAGATTGCTTGGATTGTCAAGTTACTTTATATTTGTGTTCAGGTTACTGATGTGCCGAGCTGTATAGTTTTTGGTGTAAATCTGTTATTTTTATCCTGAGATATTAACCCTTTATCCTTCAAATTGAAAATTCCTCCAATCCCTTTGGCATTCGATAACTTTAAAAATATTGCTTGGATTGTCAAGTTACTTTATATTTGTGTTCAGGTTACTGATGTGCCGAGCTGTATAGTTTTTGGTGTAAATCTGTTATTTTTATCCTGAGATATTAACCCTTTATCCTTCAAATTGAAAATTTCTCCAATCCCTTTGGCATTCGATAACTTTAAAAATATTGCTTGGATTGTCAAGTTACTTTATATTTGTGTTCAGGTTACTGATGTGCCAAGCTGTATAGTTTTTGGTGTAAATCTGATAATTTAATCCTGAGATATTAACCCTTTATCCTTCAAATTGAAAATTCCTCCAATCCCTTTGGCATTCGATAACTTGAAAAATATTGCATGGATTTTCAAGTTACTTTATATTTGTGTTCAGGTTACTGATGTACCGAGCTGTATAGTTTTTGTTGTAAATCTGTTATTTTGATCCTGAGATATTAACCCTTTATCCTTCAAATTGAAAATTCCTCCAATCCCTTTGGCATTCGATAACTTGAAAAATATTGCTTGGATTGTCAAGTTACTTTATATTTGTGTTCAGGTTACTGATGTGCCGAGCTGTATAGTTTTTGGTGTAAATCTGATAATTTGATCCTGAGATATTAACCCTTTATCCTTCAAATTGAAAATTCCTCCAATCCCTTTGGCATGAGATAACTCAACAAATATCAATCCGATTGTCATGTTACTTTATATATTTATTCAGGTTACTGATGTGCTGTGCTGTATAGTTTTTTTTATGTAAATCTGATAATTTGATCCGGAGATATTAACCCTTTATCCATCAAATTAGACACTCCTCCAATCCATTTCTATATGTACCCATACCATGTATGGTGTACATAATGTCGGCATCCGTGGTGGCCCTCCATCATACAGCTTTCTACTAGTTGCGCGTATGGGTACACATCTGACGATTTCATCGGCCTATTTTTGGTAAACTACTATAGAACGATGACTTACAGATCAAGTTTGAGTTTCATGCTGATTGCATTATTCTTGTGTGAGTTACGGCCCTTGGAAATATGGGAAAAAGCACCAAAATATCAGTTTTCCGGAGTTTTTTTTGGAAACGCTTCAACGGAATGATTTTATTTTTGGTAAACTACTATAGAACGATGACTTACAGATCAAGTTTGAGTTTCATGCTGATTGCATTATTCTTGTGTGAGTTACGGCCCTTGGAAATATGGAAAAGCACCAAAATATCAGTTTTCTGGAGTTTTTTTGGAAACGCTTCGACGGAATGATTTAATTTTGGTAAACTACTTTAGAACGATGACATACAAATCAAGTTTGAGTTTCATGCTGATTGCATTATTCTTGTGTGAGTTATGGCCTTTGGAAATATGGAAAAGCACCAAAATATCAGTTTTCCGGAGGTTTTTTTGGAAACGCTTCAATGGAATGATTTCATTTTTGGTAAACTACTATAGAACAATGACTTACAGATCAAGCTTGAGTTTCATGCTGATTGCATTATTCTTGTGTGAGTTATGGCCCTTGGAAATATGGAAAAGCGCCAAAATATCAGTTTTCCGGACTTCTTTTGGAAACGCTTCAACGGAATGATTTCATTTTTGGTAACCTACTATAGAACGATGACTTGCAGATCAAGTTTCATTTACACTCTGTCCATCCATCCGTCAGTCGATGACTTACAGATCAAGTTTGAGTTTCATGCTGATTTCATTATTCTTGTGTGAGTTATGGCCCTTGGAAATATGGAAAAGTGCCAAAATATCAGTTTTCTGGACATTTTTTGGAAATGCTTCAACGGAATTCATGCTGATCACATCTAGGTTATAACATTTGCATAATTATTAATGCTCATTAGTCCGGTAGGGGACATTGTATTGCTTCAGCGATACATGCGCTCTTGTTATATTTGGTATACAACATCTCTCGGGGGTCTGATTCCAGTTTCTTTAAATTGAGTCCCTGAGTTAATATTTGGGCTTTTTATGGGGACCTGAATTTTTGTTTAACTTAGAGCAATATGAGGGAATTTCTTTAAAAATGATCTTCTCCAGATCCACCAGTCAGAATGCTTTTGTATTTGGTATAAAACATCTTTAGGGGTTGTGATCCAAATTTGTTCAAATCGGGTCCCTGGGTTAATATTTTGGCCCCCTATGGTAGCCCGAATTTCAACTTAGTACAATATGAGGAATTTTCTTGTAAAATCTCCTTCAGATCCACCAGTCAGGATGCTTTAACATTTGATATACAGCATCCTGGTGCTGGAAGGGAAGAGCTTAGACTCCAGTTTGTTAAAGTTAAGTTCCTAGCTTGATATTTGGACACCCTAGTTTTGCATTACTGGAAATTGGGGCATTATTTCTGTGGTAGCATCCCAGTACTAGAAAAAAAATCATCTGGCATTGACAACAGAGTTTTAGATAATTAAATAACTCCATTCCTCTGTAGCTACAGATGCTAATTAAATCCTTCTTTAACAACTATTGTCAGGTGAGTGCCACAGGCCCCATGGGGCCTCCTGTTTTATATTCTCTTTTGCTTATTCACTGTATTCTCAAGTATATAATTCTGTGTACCAATTCCGCGCACATTTTTCGCATAGCGTGTTGTTAGGTCTTTCATTTATGTTATCGCTTTTGTTGGAGTTAGGTGTCAGCGGGGGGCTATTGTGGCAGCATTTCTCCTTTCCGTCTGGACATCAATTTTCTGTCTGTTTTTACCCCTTTTGGCTCTTGGGGTACTCTTGTGTTCCTGTCAGGCCAGAATTTCCTGCCACCTTCCTGTGATGGCAGGAGTGTCCTTTTGTGTAATTTTTTCTTTGGGGTCACCTTCCCACCTAGATTGCTCTCACCAGATATGCCTCTGATGGTTCCTTGCAGGCAATGTTTGTTGCCGAAGCATGTGGACAACGCCCATGCTTCATGCTACATTTGCATTGTGGGATCGGCTGAAAGACCCTGTGGGCTGTGTGGTTCCTGGTCTTCTACCTTTTGGGTGTCAGTCAATCGTGTTGTACATGCTTGTGGGCATTCGTCCTGTGGGAATGGGGTCGTTCGGGGCCTCTTGAACTGACCTTGTCTGGAGAGAGTTCTATCCCCTCCGTGGGGGATTCACAGTCTTTTCTGATAGTGGATACCATGGTAGCTGTTGATGTTCTTGGCGAAGTGATGCCTGGTGCCACGACTGATGTCCCCCTTCAGTCGATATCTGAGGCTGTCACTCGGGTTGTGTCTCTTCCCTTGGAGCCGAGCTCGGTTGATCCCTCCACTTTTCTGCCATTGTCAACAGTTACCAATGTATCTACTTCTGCTGCATCTCAGTCGGTGATGTCTTCTACAGTCTCCGTTTCAGCCGGCCTTGGCTTATCCCTGCAGGGGTCTGCAGGGGATTCTACTCCTTTGGACGTGGGGTATTGGCCTCAACCTTCCCTGACTTCAACTCGGCGAAGTCAGAGGAAGGGGTTGCCTGCCAGTCGCTCTGCTTCGGTCTCTTGGGGTCAGACCAAGTGGACCTTGCTATGGATCCAGATTTTCATGGTAGGATACCATGGAGTCTGTTGTGCTTCCATCCTCACTTTCAGGTCATTCAGCCAGTTTAGTGGGTCAGGCACAATCTATGAAGCCTAAACCTACTGTCCCTCAGAGGTCTGCAGCGTTCCCGCACTTCTGATCCTCGGGGTGTTTCATACCCCATAAGCATCTGCCTTCGGATGCTTCGGCTGCCACCTAGGCCCTCTCCTTGCTCACACAGGTTCTTGCAAAGAGCCTTCATGTTGCCTCCGGTGAGGCTACTAGTGGTTTCCAGGTGCCCTCAGCGGCACCACCTCCTGGGATTGGAAGCCGGCCACTTTCTAATCAAGCTGGTATTCCTACACCATGGGAGGCTTCGGCTGGTATGCCCGAGATGACCTGTGTGTCTGCCGACTCATGATCTGGGTCTGACACACCTGACGTCAAGAGCCATCAGTCTTCTGACTTGGGAGCGGCTCTCGGCTTTGTCTTTGAGTTCCTTCCGGAGCTTAAACCTTCAGACTAGCCAGAGGTTTCAGTCAGACTGCGTTCATCAGTCGTGTGTCTACAGCCTGTGGAGCAACCTGCTTGTGGGCTCCTTTGAACGGACCAGTTGTTGCAAGTGGTTGAGGCTTTTGTGGCCTTGGACTCAAAATTGAGTTCAAGGCTATGAAGATGTTGTTCTTCACTGGGACTGATAACTTCCCCCTCTGAAGCACCCCCCCCCCCCCCCCTCCCCGTGCATTATCGTTCTTACGATTCCGCTAGTTTGTCAGTCTGCCAGACTTTGATGGTTCTGGATCAGGATTCCTCCCTCACTTGGGCTACCATCCATAGAGATGCTGGGCATGTCATCGCTCTCGGATCATATCGTCTCGGCCTTAGCAGCTTATCTGCCTCCAGATAAGTTTGATGATGTACTGGCTTCCTTACCTGTTCTTTCTAAGGCTCTTATGTACCTTACTCACACACATGCCTGTAACTTGCCCAATCTAGAACTAGTTCGCTGGGATGCTGTGCTTGACACTAGCAGGTCCCCCCTAAGGGGCAGCGTGCTGCTCATCGATTCACTTCTTTGGTGGGTCCATGTCTGTTCCATAATTCCATGGGGAGTAAGTTGGAGACAAATTTTCAACATAGTGATGATGATTTGGTGTTGCAAACAAAATTTGTCTTGATAATAACATTACTGGGAAGGATGTCAATTTTGTACTTGGTTGATTTGTACAATGGGCACACGCTTGGCATTATTTTTCAGTAGCGTCTCTGTTTGTCTAATTGTCAGCACAAGTGAACTGTGAGATTTTTTCAGTAAAAATCACGCAAGTATTTTTTAATTTTCAGCAAAGAAAAATATGAAAATTAAAATTTATTAGTCCCATGTATCTTGTTATTTTGTCAATTTTATGTCACACAATTCACTGAAAATCAGCAAAAATTTATCTCTTTTTCAAATTTCCTGATCGGAGGTATATAGTACAGATTTCGTCCTTTTCCGTTGTGTAAATTATAAATTCAAAGTCTTATGGGCAGCAGGAGAGATATCTACCACACACCTATCACCTTGTGGCACTGCTCAAACCAGGCAGACCACACATGGTTAGGGTAGATTTTGCTAGGCAATGGTCGCAGTAAAATTCTCTTCTGCACAGGTTTGAATTCCCTCCGGTGATTTATTTATTTATTTATTGGTGTTTAAGGTCACATACTTATGCACAATGGCTAATCGTGACCGTGACAGTTTTACGGGTGGAGGAAGCCGGAGAGAACCACCGAGCAACGACGAGCAGCTGTCAGCTCTCCAACATCGTAACTCTGAACTCTGCACCGCAGCACAGGCAGGGTTAGATTGGTTGAAGACATGCGCACCATCGACGTGCAGTACGCCTCAGTACACAGCGTCATCGTGCCCCCATGTAGGCAATCCCCTCCGGCGATGGTGCACTTGTCTTCAACCAATGCTAACCCTGCTTGTGTGGAGTTAGTATGTTGGGGAGCCTGACAGTTTCTTGCTGTTTGCTTGGTGGTTCTCTCCGGGCACTCCGGCTTCCTCCACCTGTAAAACTGTCCGACATGAGGTGACCCTGGCTGTCAAAAGTGTTGTTAAACCCCAATAAATAAAAAAAAATAAATAAATAAATAAATAAATAAATAAATAAATCAAGATTGAGAGGAGGGGGGGGGGGGGGTTGGGGAATAAAATGTAGTATAGCAATAATTTTTATTACTGGGTAAATAATAACTATTTGCAAATGTTAACGATGGACAAACATAATAAATCAACAAAGTAACATTTGATACATATAATAAAATTTGCCCAAAACTGCCCAGAATGCCTTAAAAACAACATCAGATTGCTCACATACAGCTGGTCCCACAAATTTCGGTCCATTACTGAACAGTTGAAACATTCAATCTCCGCAGCTTTTGTTAACCATAAAACTTTCATTTCGTCTTTAATTATACCCCCGCTTCGAAGAAGTGGGGGCTATATAGGAATCGCCCTGTACGTCCGTCCGTCCGTCCGTCCGTCCGTACGTCCGTCCGTACGTCTTTCCGGACATGAAATTCTTGTGTGCGCAACTCCTCCTACATTTATCAATCAATTTGGACAAAACTTTTCAGACATCATCACTACTAAGTGAACATGCGCATATTCCAAGATTTTTGATCTGCGACAATTTTAACCAGTTTTTCTCCCTTTGACTTAGATTTATTGTGTCTTTCCATCCGAACAAATTCTTGTGTGCGCAACTCCTCCTACATTAATGAACCGATTTTGATGAAACCTTTCAAACATCATCTCTACTAAGTGAGCATGTGCATATTCCAAACTTTTTAATCTGCGACAATTTTAACCAGGTTATCTCTCTTGAACTTTGATTTAATATGGGTTTCTACATGAAATTCTTGTGTGTGCAACTCCTCCTACATTTATCAATCAATTTGGACAAAACTTTTCAGACATCATCACTACTAAGTGAACATGCGCATATTCCAAGATTTTTGATCTGCGACAATTTTAACCAGGTTATCTCCCTTTGACTTAGATTTATTATGTCTTTCCGTTCGAACAAATTCTTGTGTGCGCAACTCCTCCTACATTAATGAACCGATTTTGATGAAACCTTTCAAACATCTCTACTAAGTGAACATGTGCATATTCCAAACTTTTTGATCTGCGACAATTTTAACCAGGTTATCTCTCTTGAACTTTGATTTAATATGGGTTTCTGCATGAAATTCTTGTGTGCGCAACTCCTCCTACATTTATCAATCAATTTGGACGAAAGTTTACAGACATCATCACTACTAAGTGAACATGCGCATATTCCAAAATTTTTGAGCTGTGGCAATTTTAACTAGGTTATCTCCCTTTAACTTAGATTTATTATGGGTTTCTACATGAAATTCTTGTGCGCGCAACTCCTCCTACATTTATCAATCAATTTGGACAAAACTTTTCAGACATCATCACTACTAAGTGAACATGCGCATATTCCAAGATTTTTGATCTGCGACAATTTTAACCAGGTTATCTCCCTTTGACTTAGATTTATTATGTCTTTCCGTTCGAACAAATTCTTGTGTGCGCAACTCCTCCTACATTAATGAACCGATTTTGATGAAACCTTTCAAACATCATCTCTACTAAGTGAACATGTGCATATTCCAAACTTTTTGATCTGCGACAATTTTAACCAGGTTATCTCTCTTGAACTTTGATTTAATATGGGTTTCTGCATGAAATTCTTGTGTGCGCAACTCCTCCTACATTTATCAATCAATTTGGACAAAAGTTTACAGACATCATCACTACTAAGTAAACATGTGCATATTCCAAAATTTTTGAGCTGTGGCAATTTTAACTAGGTTATCTCCCTTTAACTTAGATTTATTATGGGTTTCTACATGAAATTCTTGTGCGTGCAACTCCTCCTACATTTATCAATCAATTTTGACGAAACCTTTCAAACATTATCACAACTAAGTGAACATATGCATATTCCCAAATTTTTGATCTGCGACAATTTTAACTAGGTTATCTCCCTTTAACTTGGATTTATTATGGGTTTTCAAATGGGATTCTTGTGTGTGCAACTCCTCCTACATTAATGAACCGATTTTGAATACATGTTGCACATTGTAAATGTGTTTTTCCAAATGTAAACCATATATGTGTGGGCTCTTTAAGTATTCAGTGCTGTTCTGTGGAAGGCCACATGCAAATACAAATTTCAACAACAAAAAATGATCTTCATGTATACATTTCCTAATGGCCTTCGCCTACATGATCAGAAGTGCATTCCTCTAAAAACCCAAAGCGGGGGTATTAATCACCTTCAGTGATAGTTCTAGTTTTATTTATAACTGGTCCCAGAATTTATGGACCATTTATTCAATAATTGAAATGTGCATTAATTTGTGTCCAATACTCAATGATCTTCTGTACAGGTAAAAATTAAAAACGACCTGTATAAAATCGGTCAACCAATTGCTGAATGTTCAGAACTCCTCAGACAATCCAATTCTCCACCTCTAAATTACATTTGTGGACTGACAGAAAAAATATTTAATTTCCAATTTGTTTTATCACTGTAATCGATTTGATGAATATTTCTCTTTTATTTTATTCTAAGAGAATGATAAAACAACATGGGAATGAAATAATTTTTCCTTAACAAGGTGCAAACGTAATGAAAAAAAAATTTACTGCACAAGGAGGGTGGATTACTACTAAATCGCGGTGGGGTAAATTTTTCACATGGAGATTATTTGCAATTTATGAGAACAAAACACAAGAAGCAGTTGCAAACTTTGATCTCATTGCCATCTGGGTACAAATTTTATGGAACAACTCGGTAGTCCAATGAGTTGAAAGTTTGCAAGAGCTCCTTGTGTTCTAATGGAAAAATTTAGATATTTTTCGGGTTGATAATCTACACCCCCATGATTTAGTAGTCCACCCACCACATAATGTAGTGTATCATATGATCAGGCCACCTTATCATTCTCTATACTTTTTATCGGGTGCAGCCGTGTTTATCAGCCCATTTTCTCTACTGATAATTCCAATACGTAACATCCTTTTCGAGACGCCTTCCCTGAGAGAAAATTGTCCAAAAAAGGGGATCAAGGATTGGAATTATCAACACAGGAAAAAGCGAAAGATTCTAACATGGGTAAATGGTTGACTGTATGACTGCCCCCACCTTCCCTGAATTACATTTCCGCACTGATTTCAGAGAAAATATTTCTTCATTTCCAATTTGTTTTATCATCATAGTCTTATTTGTGAAATACAAATATAAATCGGAAATGAAATAATTTTTCTAATAACTGCACAAATGTAATTATAGGGGTGGGGGGGGGGGGGGGGGGAGGGAGAGGTATATATAATGAATGAACCACTCAGTAATTTTGGTTGACTAGAAACATAGCAATGCATACTAAATACATCGTAATGTCATGCAAAGAGAAACTCTTGGATTGCCAGGTATACACAGAGTAACAAACAACTGAAACACATACAGTATGAGGCAGTTGATATCAACAACAAATTTCACGAACATTTTTTTTTTCAATAAAAACTCACTAAACTTTGAAACATTAACAATCAACACTCAAGCACTAGTCAGGAAAACATTTCAGCTGAAATTGATATTATATCAGTAGTTGGGCCCATCTTATTTGAAAGCAGATTGGTCACAGCAGCCACATTTATTGGAAATCATTCTCCACTGCAGGTTTGAGTGACCCTTCACCAAGTTCAGAATTATTTTCAAACTTTTGCTTGAGGTTGATCATTATGATATGACATTAAATATCACTTTTATTGGCCTGACTTCTAGATGAGCTACAATCTGTGTCACTGGAATAGTCAGACTTCTCTGAACTCAATGAGTCAGAACAATCACCTTCCAAACTTACTGGAATGCATGAGAGCTTTTCCTCTGGCATTGGCACTGATAGTGCACAAAGTTCAAATACTGCCGATATGCTCGCTCAAGAAGACTCTTTATATAATCGTCAACACTGGTATCCAATTTTCCCAGTATTATATTTCCAGCCCTTTTCAGAACACTTAAGATTGATTCTGGCAACAAGCATGTCATCTAATCCCTCATTCCTAATCCTTGAATGTTGCTCATACATATAGTGTCTCAAAATGGAAAACCCATGTTCCACAGTTCCTTCCGCCCATTCCACTGTTAACGTTATTTCCGCCAACAGAAGAATGTTTTTGAAATTGTCAGCATGGAACAAATACACAGAACGACATGCTTGAGTGCCAGCATGGAAGGATAAAATGAGAGGCAGAAGGCCTCAAGTTTTATCCTTCCACGATGACACAAGTACCATATCGATTAACCCATTCACATGCATGTGTCGTTCTGTGTTTATTACATGTCTTCAGTCTATAAAAGCAATTATTAGGACACTCAGCAGTTCATTTGACAACTCGTCCCCTGAGTTCCAATTTGTTCTATGTGCCAGTAGGCACACAGAACACATTGGAATGCAGGGGACGAACCATCAACAAAAAGAATGCATTTTATCACCAACCAAATTTGCGAGGGGAACCCGTGTTAGTACAGTTATTATGTTCAGCTATTGCTAGCGATTCAAATTGTAATTGCTGTGCACGATTCGTAGAAAATTCCAATAAAATTTTGCTTCTATTTAAAAATAGTCTGTCACGATTTCAGTTCCACACATATGCGCAGAACAGATTTTCATTTTCCGCATGGTTTACTGTTGCTGTAGATGGGGATTACATAGAACAAGTGTGTAATGAGAGTATTTTCTCCCAGAATTTAGGCTTGTTTTTCATACAGCAAAACCTGTCTTGAACAACCCCTCCTGTGACCACCCACCTCCCATTAATGACCAGATTTTGAAAGCACCGATCAGTTTAGTCATAAACTGCACTGTCGTGAGTGACCACCTCCCAAACGTAACCAGCGACCACTATTTTGGACAAATTTTAAAAAATTTACCTGCTTTGAATGACCAGAGAAGTGTGGTAAACGTCCACGCTGAATCACGTTACCTATTTTTGGTGTATTGTTGCATGGTTATTTAACTAACATATATACTTTTTGAAGACATGTCGGCTGTAATCTTCAATGCATTAAATTGGAGATTTAGTAGTGAAAGGCAAATCAAAAACCCAAGGTGTTTTAAGGGCTTCGACACCAAAAACATTGGAATTTCCTATCATGCCAATAAAAAGGCATGGATGACTGGAGAAATATTCACGTCGTGGCTTAATTCTGTCAAAAAAAAATGAAGAGAAACAGTAGAAAAATCCTCATGTTCATTGATAATTGCAGTGCTCACCCCCAAGGTTGAATTTAGTAATGTTATGTTTTTTACCAGCAAACACCACGTCAAAGCTACAACCATGTGACGAGATAATACATAATGAAAAATACATTTTTAATTATATATCTATTGCATGTACTGTAATAAAATGAAAAGGTAAAAATAAAATAAAGTAATAATAAAATAGTTCTGTTTGTATTTTCAACTCATTTCCAGCACATTTACATTCACATGTACATGAATAAATAACTTCCAGTCAGGCCTTTAAATTACCCTAAATTCAAGGTGGTAAATGCTGTGCCCAAAATCGGATCTATATTAAAATACTGTCCTTCATTTGTCTCACTTCAATTTTTTCAGCTGGTGGAGTGTTTTCTTTCTTTTTTATGCGATGTAAAGTTACTTTCAGCTTTAAAAATCAATAATATTACTTAAAAATGGAAATTTTTATACTGTACCAATGACCCAGACATAGCTGGTGCTAACTCTTAAAATATAGGGCCAAACACAAATTTTGCCCCCCAATCCCCAAAATTTGCATCTAAAACTAAAGAAAACATGTCCTGAAAGGCCCTCCACACTTCGCCCCTACTGCGCATGCGCAGTGTCAAGGACGTTCCGAAATTGGCGCCATTTATCATTCTAAGTTTGGCCCTTCATCAGTTAACATCTGACTGATCTTTGTGCTTTTAAATCTCAGTTTAAATGATGCCAGACACATAAATATTAGTGAAATGGTGATTCTAAGGAGGATAGAGAAGGAGGAGAGGAAAAGAATGTGTGACAGAATATTATCAGGGCTGTAACTTAAAATTTTTTAATGAAATTATGTTAAGTTACCTATTTTCAAGGCAGCAGCCATTTTGTTGTCATTCTGATTATTTAGTTACACTGTTTTTTCAAGTGTTTTCCTCTCTCCCTGTCCTTTAAGTTCCCCCTTGCTATTCTCCCATGCTTTTGGCATAGTTTCTGTAATTATTATTACTAAAATTTCTTGGGAGTTTTAGCTGAATAACAGAATGAATTCTGTTCTTCCCCATGTTTACGTCTTCACCTACGGGTGGTTAGGCGTTGTGTTCTGCATCTACCATCTGATGTTCTGCAGTTTCTTCCCTGGAAGTCTCTGTTTTGCATCAGATAGTGTATTTTTGGTAACTGATTTCGGGCCTGGGTGCCTGGAGTCTTATTTTAGTGTTTTTACACTCATTGTTTACATTTACAACAGCCCTCTGTGTGAGGGGGGGATTTCTAAAAAATAATATCTTTATGTTATTTTAATCATAACTAGATACATTATTATTGTTCGTAAGTGTTGAATAAATTGTTTAAAATATTTTTAAAATTTTTGTCCACACTTAGGCTTGGGATCCATTGGGGCTCAACGTTACTTTTCAGAAACTTGGGCTGTTCTGAAAAAATATTTTTTCAAAATATTTTGATTTCAATTATTTTTTCTATATTAATGGATCATATTATTATTATGTATTTTGTTTGCCAGGGGTTAGTGCGAGTACCAGGACTTCTTTTCACATTGAAAGGATATTGATCAATTGTTTTAAGAGGAAGTCTTCCTCTGACTTTATTATCATTCTATATGTGGTCAGTGTACTCGCATTAACTCCTGTTCTGTATCGTATGATTTCGATGACAATATGGGAAGCGTATGTCACGGTATGTTGTTGGGGATTTGGACACTCCGGTCCTTTCCCCGCAGGGTCACTCTACTTTATCAATTTCTATTTCAGACGATCAAGATTAGGGTGATGTATCTGTGATGTCTTCCAACAGTGTGCCTCCGTCGTCACAATTAAGGAAGGGCTAGCGGAAAAGTGCTCATGTAATACGCCAATTGCCTAAGAGGACCCTAGTAGGTTCGACGGCCTTTGACGTCCGCTAGCTCGCCCGGTGTAGCGTCCATTCACCGAATGGTTCGGCAGCCGGGTTCGTCCGTTGCGGTCTAGAAGGAATTTTGGGGTGATGCGAGCACTATAAAATTAACTTAATGCACACCTAGTGACGGCGGATCGGAGGGAGAACGGAGGAAGCCTTTTAGTCCGGTTCATAGCTCGTTCCGGTCCATCCGGACGGCAAGCGAGAGAGGCCCCTCTCTCGTTCAACAACATCTGGCCCCAGATGTTGTGGTACAAAATGTGTTGCTAGCGGAGCATACGTCCGTCACTCGGGACGCTCCGTTGTATAGGCAGTCCGCTGAGACTGCTAAGGCTTCCTCTTCTCGTCAGCGCACACGACCGCACCTTGGCTGCGTGACCGCCGATATATTACCAGCTTCGCCGATCAAGGATTCTTCGGCGACCAGGTCACACCATCCGGCAGCCAGGGATTCGAGACCGATGGACTCCGGACGTTCGCATAGGAAAAGTATGCGGGAGCCATCTGATGCGGAGCTGCCCTCGGCGAAGCAGCGATAGACTGCGCCTCCGCAGGTCTCGACGCCGGACATTCTTGTGCACATAGCACAGCTTATCGCAGCATCCCAGCAGCCGACAGAAACGGTGTCGGATCGAGAATTATCCGACAGCGCTGGGTCGGTAGCCGGGGACTCGAGGCCTGCAGACTCCGGACGTTCGCATAGGAAGTGTGCGGGAGTCAACGTACACGGAGCTTCCGGCGGCAATGCATCGTAAGTCCGCTACTGCACAGGCCTCGGGAACGGACGTGCTTTCCTTAATAGCACAGTTTATCGCAGCATCCCAGCATCAACTGAATCTGTCGCATATATTTTATCCGACGATGCTGGGTCGGGACGCTCCGCGGAAGCGGGTACGGACGTCCGAAAGTTTCATCCGGTCCGACGGGATACCGAAAGGGATTCGGAGGATTTCAAGCTTTCCCTTTCGGAACAACATATGCTGCGATGCCGGATAAGAAACTGATAGCGTCGGTGGACTTAGAAATTTTTGGTTCGGTTCAGGGACATCGTCCCTCAGTTCCGACATAGTCCAATAATGTCACACAAACTTTCGAATTATTGAACGACGCTATATATATTATTATTTTATGCTTGCTATCCAAGCATTTCTGGTTTCTTGTTCGAAGAGTTATGGAGATGTCTTTCAAAAGTGTGCCTCTGTCGTCATAGTTAATGAAGAGTTAGCGGCAATAAGTGCTCATGGAATATGTCTATCGCTTACGGAGTGACATTCGCTAGCTCACCCGGTGTAGCGTACATTCATCGAATGGTTCGGCTGCCGGGTTCGTCCGTTGCGGTCTAGGAAGGAGATTTGGGTGATGCGAGCACTTTAATTACTTTAGTACTCACCCAGTGACGGCAGATTGAGGACAGATCGGAGGAAGCCTGTTAGTCCGGTTCCTGGCTTGTCCAGGTCCGTCCGGGCTGTGAGCGAGAGAGGTTCCTCTCTCGCCCAACAACATAGGGGACCGCATGTTGTGGTTCAGATATTTTACATTCGGAGCATATGTCCGTTGCTCGGGACGCTCCGTTATATTGACAGTCCGAGAGACTGTCTTTAATGCTTCCTCATCCTCACAGCAGGGCACACGACCGCACATTGGCTACGTGACATCGAGTATCCGATCAGTTTCGGCATTCAGTGATTCCACGGCGAATAGGTCGAGCCATCCGGTAGCCAAGGGACACGAGACCTATACACTCCGTTCGCTCGCATATTGGAAGTATGCACGGGGTAACGATCACGGAGCTTCCAGCGGCAATGCATCGTAAGACCGCTTCTCCTCAGGCCTCAGTGACGGACGTGCTATCCGAGTTAGCACAGTTGTTTCGCAGCATTCCAGCAATTGACAGCTTCTCGGTCGAATCAGGAATTATCCGACGGCGCTGGGTCGGTGCGGTCCGCGGTTGCATCAGCTACGGACGACCGAACGCTTTATAGGGTCCGACAGGATGGCGAAAGGGATTCGAAAGATTTCGAGTTTTCCCTTTAGTAGTATCGGAAGATGCCTTTCATATCTTCTGGCATTTCTTCCAGTGATTATTATTTCGGACTTCATTGCTGCGATCTTGGATAAGAGACTTATAGCGTCATTGGACTCGGATTTTTCTATTGGTACAGGGACATTGTCCCTGACTTACCGACGCAGTCCAATATTGTCATTACAACATGTGTTTTATTTTTCGACGCTATATATATATATATATACAAGCCTGCTACTAAGCATGATAGTTTAGTTTCTTGTCCGCGTTGCTCATTTCTGCCATTTTATCATTTTTACAAATAGTTTATTTTGGCAGAGCAGGGCATACCGAGAGTTCATATGCGTCTAGACGGTGTGATTAAAGACTGCATATATTCTTTTTCGCCGTTTATGTCTTTTCCAATTTCAATGTTGGGAACGACATTATGTATAGTAGACTTAACTTAGATGCTTTATTATACGTAATCCGCCTTACTGAGGCGTTATCATTACGTCTTCAAGAAAAGATTTACGGGATATTATTCTCAATGAGGGCAGTAGTTTGTTCACGTATAACTCCGCCCTTCAGTGGCTGATTGGAGTTGGTTAGACGTGACGCAGCCCTAGCTACATCCACACGCGTGGATAGTAAGGTTAAGAACTCTCTCAGAGTCGCTTCGTTCTCGGAGGAGCTTCTCTTCGACGGCAACTTTCCGGCAATCCATGAATTGCTCGATTTATACGTTCTCTTGTTTATCTAGTGTTACAAGAGATTCAGACTGGGGCAAACATTCGGTGGTTGACTCAGAGAGTGCCGCCGCAGTTGCCGGACCCGAGTGTGGCTGTTATGACGGTTGCCAGTCAAACAGATTGGGATATATACTGATCCCTACGGATTCGAAGTGCCAGGGTCTTTGGGTTCCGCAGTCTTTTAGCTATCAGTTTAACTTCCGCGGAATAATGTTTTTTAGGCTTGCTTTATGTCATTGCATGAACATTATTCAGAAACGCATGCCCAAATTCCTGTCCTTTAATTCGACAGTAGTGGCGTATCTCCGGAACCAGGGAGGCACTCTTTCGTTTCCGTTATTCAATTTAATGGAAAGAATCCGTCTGTTGGTTATAGTACACCAAGTTCAGTTTTGGTCCGTCATATTCGGGGTCGTCTGATTGTTTTATCGGACTCCCGTTCTCTTACGGGTCGCTTGTTGCTGTCAGAATGGACTCTCAACAAACAAGTATTCAATCAGATTTGCTATCTATGGGAGCGCCCAATGATGATTTATTTATGACACAGCTTGCTAATCAATTGCAGACGTATGTGTTGGCTTGTCCAGATCTCTGAGCTAATAGTGTTAACGCTCTATTGATCTATAGGACGGAATGATAGGATACGCGTATCCTCCGGCGCTGTTGTTTTAGCAGGTATTGCTAAGATAAACAACCACAATACATTTCTGTTGATAGCATCTCTATCTTCACAGAGATCATGAGTAATTTACTCTCTTGTCTACTGTGGGTCTTAACGTGAAATCTTCCTCTATGTGAGGATCTTTTTTCACTGGGTAAATCGTGTCATCTTTATCACAACCAGCAAGGTCGCAACCTTCATGTATTCCATTGTGTGGTCCATATTGCATTGTAAGCACTGTACTGGACGAGCTTTGGACGCGATTTCTTACTATAGGAGATCCTCTTCTTCGCTATTCTATGCGACTAAAGTGGAGGCTCTTCCGTCGTGGTGTAGGGATCATTATGTTCATATTGTTGATCCCTCCATACTACTCATTGCTATTTTTTAGTATACTTGTTTCACAAGATCTACTGCAGCCTGTTATTATTTAGGTTATAGGTTTATGTTACCTCATACCTATGCACTCTACGATAGTTTACAATTGAGTCTTTTGTCTCTTTATCTAAGTCAGTTAGTAACTTTTTGATAAATAGACTTAGAATCTTTAGATTAAATTCCTATACGGATTTTAACTTCGGTTCTTATTTAGCTAAGTAATCATTTGAGCCTCTGGAAACAGTAGTTTTCAAATTCTGACCTTTTAGACAGTAATTCTGTTGGTTTCTCTTTTACTGTAGAGTCAGTGAGTTTCATGCACTATCGATGGATGATTTTCACTTTCATAGTTTCGGAATCAATACTTCCGTTACTATTTAGGTTGGATTGTTGCATAAGAGTTAGGTTCCTATTATCCGGAACCTATTATTTTAAGGTCCTTCCGTCTTCGTATGGGCATAGGCCTTTACTCTTTCCGGGTACAGTTTATGTATTTATAAACAGATATCTGTTTATTACAAGGGCGTAAGCTTGTTCTGTCTTTGATGTCTAGTAGAAGGACGTTACGCTCCATTTTATTGTTAATGGATTCTATTAACTATCGGTACTGCTTATGGTATATCATTGACTTAGCAGTTGTGCTTAAGATTTCGGCTCATGAAGTAAGAGTTCTTCTACTTCTTGGGCTTACATTAATAGTGTCGCTATTATAGATTTTTGAAGGCCGCTCATTGCGCTCAGCCATCCACATTCATGAATTTTATCTTAGAAATATCGAGTCAATTTCTTGAGGCCTCTTTTGTTAGGTCTATTATCTACTGCTCAGAATGTCATTCACTTAACAGTTGCTACTATAGCTAGGTAGGCTGTCTGTTTCGGCAGTGTCTCCATTCGGCTGCCCTCTTCGCTCTGGGCTATTTGACCCAGGGCAAGAAAAAGGGGGGGGGGAGGGTGTTCCCTTGGGTCACCTGTTTTACTATGAAAACAAGGGGATACCTCCTTCGGAGTTAGTAATTCTGAGCTGTTATTGGGATGGTTGTTTAGTGAGAAGTTTAGGTTTTTAAAATTCATTCAAGTCTTAGTTTTTAAAGTATAGCTTTTGAATATTGCATATGTCAACGGACATGATTATGCAATTCTCAGACACTTTTAGGAGTATAAGAGTCTCTATTCTCTAGACTTACTTTATTATTGGCTTACTTTAAAAATTATTAGTATAAGGATTATATTGGATATTAATAGAGTACATGGATGTATGAAGCTCAATTTTGGAAGGTGTTGTATCTTTCTAATTTATCATAAATAAGAAAGATACATGTAAGGCCTATTACTTCTTTTCCCTACAGGGGATGACTCTATTTTATTTTATTGAGCGTATTCCATTTTGCTCTATGTCCTTGGCCCTCCAGCCTTTTTACTATTCAGCTATGTCTGGGTCATTGGTACAGTATAAAAATGTTAAAAAATTTATAGTAATTTATATATTTTTTATACTTACCAATGACCCAGACGGGGATGGCCCTCCCAGGAGTTGGGAACTCTTGCCTCCCCGCTGAGTACATAGCGCTTACCAGGCACTGGTTATTAGAATGATAAATGGCGCCAATTTCGGAACGTCCTTGACACTGCGCATGCGCAGTAGGGGCGAAGTGTGGAGGGCCTTTCAGGACATGTTTTCTTTAGTTTTAGATGCAAATTTTGGGGATTGGGGGGCAAAATTTGTGTTTGGCCCTATATTTTAAGAGTTAGCACCAGCTATGTCTGGGTCATTGGTAAGTATAAAAAATATATAAATTACTATAAATTTTTTAACTTTTCTGCAATTTGGGCACATTTAAAACCCTGGAAAAGATGTGCCCAAAATAACACAATATAAAGGCCTGCTTCCAGTTGCCTTTGTACATGTACCGGCCAAAAATGTCAAACCTCTTATGAGAGACCACCTTTCTTGAAAGACCACTTTTGTCTTGCAAGAAAAGCAGTCTCTCAAAAGAGGTTCTACTGTAGTATGAAACTTTTTTGTCCTCAGTTTTTTTAGTTAGATGAATCCCCATTTTGCCTCTTTATCTGAGAATTGTTTCTCTGATAGCTGTTGCACAATATGTCTATCATGTCCATGATGAAGTTATCATTGTCATTGTCCCAACATTTAAAATCAACAATATCCCCCATAGCACGGATGCAGTGATCACTTTCCGTATAAAAAAAAACTGTTTTTTATGCACTTTTTCGCTCACCTGACTGCAAGTCAGTGTTAGCTATTGCCATCACTTGGCATCCGTCGTCTGTTAACTTTTGCGAACTTGGCTTCTTCTTCACAGCCATTCAGCCAAATTCAAACATATATTGCACTAACCATCCTTGGAGTATACCCTTTCTATTTTGTTCAAATGAAGCGGCTGCCTTTTTTGGGCTCTGGTCAATGATGCCAAAGCCTAGAAATATTTAAAAATCTTCTCATGAACCACCAGAGAGATTGCCTTGATATATGGTGTGGAACACTCTTTGGTGTTGAAGATTAAAGTTTGTTCAAGGGAAGTTGGTAGATCAATATTTGGGCTCTGTGGGCACATACCCATTTTGGGCTCTGCCCCAAAATTGTTATTTCAAGAACTGATTGGCCGATTTGAACCAAATTTGGCATGTAGTAAAAGTGGGTCCAAAGTACTTGATTGATGCCCAATGTTTTTTTTGGTAGCCCTGTGGGTACACCAGGGGGCTAAAAAAAGAAAAGGATTCAAATTCCCATATTCCCAAACTACATAGAACAGAGAACTGTTATTTGGTGTAAAACATCCTTTTGACCAGTAGTATGGATTAAAAAAAAATGGCCATCGGTTGTGTCAGGGTGTTCTGTTGGGGGCGTTTGAAAAAATGCTGAATCAGCATATTTGCAAAAATTGAAAAACATTTTTTTTCAGAACTGCTTATCAGAATCTTTTGATATTTGGTATACAGCATCCGTAGGACGATCAAATACAAGTGTGTTCAAATCAAGCCCCGCGGTTTATATTTGGGCTCAACACAGGAGCTCAAATAATTAACTTAGGGCACTATGGGGAATAAGTTTTAACAGTCTTCTTTTTCAGATCAAACAGTCAGATTCTTTTGATACTTGATATACAACATCTCTACAAGGGGCAGATTGAAGTTTGTTCAAATTGAGTCCCTGGGTTAATATTTGGGCTTCCTATGGGTGCCCGATTATTAACTTGGTGCAATATGGGAAATACTCTTCAAAAAAAAATCTTCTTCAGATCCACCAGTCAGATTGTTTTGATATTTGGTATGCACAGCATCTCTAGAGGGGGGGTGGGGGGTGGGGGGGTGGAGGTGGGGGGGGGGAGGGGGGGTAGATTCAAGTTTGTTCAACTGGGATCCCTGGATGAATATTAGGCTCTTTATTGGAGCCCAAATTTTAACTTTGTGCAATATGAGAAAATGTCTTAAAAAATCTTCTTTTTCAGACCCACTAGTGAGAATCCTTTCATATTTGGTATGTGACATCTTTAGAGGTGTAAGATTTGTATTTGTTCAAATCGAGTCCCTGGGTTAATATTTGGGCTTCTTACGGGTGCCCAATTATTAACTTGGTGCAATATGGGGGATTCTTTAAAAATCTTCTTCTTCAGATCCACCAGTCAGATTCATTTGATGTTTGGTATGCAGCATCTTTTGGGGGGTTAGATTCAAGTTTGTTCAAATTTTATCCCTGGATGAATATTTGGGCTCTTTATTGGAGCCCAAATTTTAACTTAGTGTAATATGAGAAAATTTCTTAAAAAATCTTCTTTTTCATACCCACTAGTGAGAAACCTTTCATATTTGTTATGTAACATCTGTAGAGGTGTAAGATTTGAATTTGTTCAAATCGCGTCCCTGGGTTAATATTTGGGCTTCCTATGGGAGCCTGATTATTAACTTGGTGCAATATGGGGGATATTCTTTAAAAATCTTCTTCTTCAGATCCACCAGTCACATTCTTTTGATATTTGGTATGCCGCATCTTTGGGGCGGTTAGATTCAAGTTTGTTCGGATGGGATCCCTGGATGAATATTTGGGCTCTTTATTGGAGTTCAAATTTTAACTTGGTACAATATGAGAAAATTTCTTAAAAAATCTTTTTCATACCCACCAGTGAGAATCCTTTCATATTTAGTATGTGACATGTACTTCAGATCCACCAGTCAGATTCGTTTGATATTTGGTATGTAGCATCTTTAGGGGGGGTTAGATTCAAGTTTGTTCAAATGGGATCCCTGGATGAATATTGGGCTCTTTATTGGAGCCCAAATTTTAACTTAGTGTAATATGATAAAAATTCTTTAAAAATCTTCTTTTTCTGACCCATTAGTGAGAATCCTTTCATATTTGGTACATGACATCTCTTGAGGTGTAAGATTTGAATTTGTTCAAATCGAGTCCCTGGGTTGATATTTGGGCTTCCTATGGGAGCCTGATTATTACCTCGGTGCAATATGGGGGATATTCTTTAAAAATCTTCTTCTTCAGATCCCCCAGTCAGATTCTTTTGATATTTGGTTTGCAGCATCTTTAGGGTGGTTAGATTCAAGTTTGTTCAAATGGGGTCCCTGGATGAATATTTGGGCTCTTTATTGGAGCCTAAATTTTAACTTGGTGCAATATGAGAAAATTTCTTAAAAAATCTTCTTTTTCATACCCACTAGTGAGAATCCTTTCATATTTGGTATGTGACATCTCTAGAGGTGTAAGGTTCAAATTTGTTCAAATCGAGTTCCTGGGTTAATATTTGGGTTCCCCAAGGGAGCCCAAATATTTACTGGGTGCAATATAGGGAATTATCATTTAAAATCATCTCCTTCAGATCCAGCAGTCAGATTCTTTTGATATTTGATGTACAACACCTCTGGGAGGGTTAGATTGAAGGTTGTTCAAATCAGGTCGTTGGGTTAATATTTGGGCTTTTTATTGAAAATTTTTCTTCTGGTCCACCAGTGAGAATCCTTTCATATTTGGTATGTAACATCTCTAGGGATGTCAAATTCAAGTTTGTTCAAATTGAGTCGCTTGTTTTTTTTAGGTTTTTGGGTGTTTTTTGTTTGGGGGTGCTAGAGAGAACCACAGTAGTTGAAAACAAAACCAAAATTTCATTCAGTTGTTGTTTTTTAATACTTCACAGAATTGAGCTTGCTGGGAAGCTTTCCTAGGACCAGCAGTAATGAATGGCCCAAAAAGTTGCCTTTGGTTGTGTCATAGCAAATCAAAAAATTGCTCTTGCTGCTGATCACTTACTCATCCACTCATCTCTTTTGACCATTTGTGCCAGCTGAGCATTTTAGGCTCACTTGAGCCTCTGGTTTATTTCTGGCACCAACTTTTCTTTTATTTTCTTCACATGTTGTTCCCCAGATGGAATATTTTTTAGTTTGAATGTTTGATTGAATGTTTGAGTATTTGTAACGCATTTAGATAGTTTGAGTTCCATTTTCCTTTTCTGTAGAGGAATGAGTGTTTCCTCATTGAACAGGTTGAAGACTTGCTGTTGCTTGGGTTTTTATCGTGATTGACTCATAATTTCGCTCACAAGTGAATGAGCTTTCAGACTTTGGTAGCTCAGAGTCTGATCTCTCTGCTATATGATTTAGGGTGTCAGTGCATTGATCCATTGAATCAAAAATATCAATTATCAGACTGGTTTCGCTCTCCATTGTGAGGGTAACATGTGCTGCTGACTGCAATATTTCACGATAAAGAGCGACACCAGCAATAAAGTCGATGCCGGGTGTTGCTATGGCATTTTCAGCAAAGACCAAGAACATGCACAAGTTGTATAATAAAACTTGTAGCCCTCTCTCTTTATGTGACTGGAAACAGGTACCCAAAGTGTAAGGGAATCGTCTGATGCTCACTTTTATTTTTTTGGCAATGGCAATGAACAGTCCCCAGGTTTTCCCACTTTTCTTGAAAAAATTATATATTCCCTCCATTAGTTTGTTGATAGCCTTAAACTCTCTAGACATTTTAAAGGCATCCTGAATTGAAAGATCAAATTTGTGCAGTGAACTATGTATTATGGGTAAGTCATTGTTAATTTCTTTTTTGAGAATGGTAGTTACAGCTGTTTTGTGCCCCATATAACTAGCGGCCCCATTGGTACAAATGGAAACCACCCTGCCCTTGTCGCATCCAGTGAGTGAGGTCAAACATGAATGAGTTAAATGCATCCACAATAGCATTATACAGTGACTTGGCATCTGTTCCATCAAAACTTTCATTTTCTGACGCTTCAACAATAGGAAGAATGGGTAACCATTCAACAGTGTTTAAAACATACCTGTTCTTTCTCCTCGCAAGTTTTCCTGGCTTCAGAGCCGTCACACAGAATGGAGACAAAGTTGGCTTCTTTAAGAATTTTAGTTATGTCGTCTCATCACTGTTGCTATGGCAGATATGAACTGAGAACAGTATCGCCAGCTTGTTTTACCATTCATAATAGCTACCCCACCCCGTTTTCCCTTTGGAGTTCAATCAAACTTGGTAAGTTCATGTATGGTTGACTATGCTCAACTATAAACAGAACAGTTCTCAAAAGTTTATAGTAAGTCTCTCTGTTGGAGGCATTGAGAATTTTATCAATGCTTATATTTTCCCCTTTTGCACAATGGGCCGCAATGTCCTGTGACTCAGACTGTGTATATGGTTGGGCCACTTTTTGAACGTTTTAACTGTCATTGACTCTGGTTTGGACATTTTTAGCCTGACTGTTTACAGTCAGGGCTATATAGTCATGACTTTCGTCCGCCCATCCACCCATCCATCTGTCCATCTGTCCGTCTGTTAACATTTAGAGTTTGGGTTCAAGTTTGTGGTTAAAGTTTTTTACTGAAGGTTAAAGTTTTTTAGCTCAACTTTGACGTAGTCAAATTTGAGGTTATGCCATAGCCCATCGTCCATCTGTCTTGTCTGGACGTCTGTCAATATGGCTCGGGCTAGAGGCTCTATTTATGAACCGATCTTTACGAAACTTCTTGGGTACCTTTGTTATCACCGTGGGACGAGAACAAGTGTTTTTGGGTGCGGTCCAAAATTCAAGATGGCCACCAGCAGCCATTTTGTACTGAAATTAGTGCAATCAGTTTTTTATACAAAACTTCTGTATGAAAGTTCTGATTTTAATACATTTTTGTATGGATGTTTAGTAACATGCAATACATAGCATATAATACATTTTTTTTTCTCATGTGTAATTTATGCAAATTAGATGAACTTTGATTTATTCAGTGCTACTTATACATAGTAAGTACACATGTCAGTACGGCTCGGGCTAGGGGCTGTATTTATGAACCGATCTTCACAAAACTTCTTGAGTACCTTTGTTATCACCTTGGGATGAGAACCAGTGTTTTGGGGCGTGGTCCAAAATTCAAGATGGCTGCCAGTGGCTATTTTGTACCGAAATTAGGTACAATCAGTTTTGTGTACAGAACTTCTATATGGCTCAGGCTAGAGGCCGTATTTACGAACTGATATTTAAGAAACTTCTTGGGTACTTTTGTTATCACCGTGGGATGAGAACAAGTGTTTTTGGGTGCGGTCCAAAATTCAAGATGGCAGCCGGCAGCCATTTTGTACTGAAATTAGGGCAATCAGTTTTTTGTACAAAACTTCTGTATGAAAGGTCTGATTTGAATAAATTGTTGTCTGAATGTTTAGTAACATGGAATACATCACATAATACAGGTTTTTTCTCGTGCATAAATTATGCAAATTAGATTAACTTTGATTTATCATTGCTACTTATACAAGGTTAGTACACATGTCAATACGACTCGGGCTAAAGGCTGTATTTATGAACCGATCTTCATGAAACTTCTTGGGTACCTTTGTTATCACCTTGGGACGAGAACGAATGTTTTTGGGTGTGGTCCAAAATTTTAAGTGGCCGCCAACGGCCAGTAAGACAAATTTTGATTTATTCAGTGCCACTTATACACAATAAGTGCACATTTCAATATTCCGCTCTGGCTAGAGGCCGTATTTATGAACTGATCTTCACAAAACTTCATGGGTACCTTGGTTGTCACCGTGGGACAAGAACAAGTGTTTTGGTGTTTGGTCCAAAATCCAAGGTGGCTACCATTGGCCATTTTTTGCCGACATTAGGTGCAATCATTTTTTTTTGTAGAGAACTTATATATTCATTGATGACTTTTCCTTTCAAAGAAGTTGATGAGTTTATTTTTAGCTCAACTTTGATGTAGTCAAATATGAGGTTTTGTCATGGTCTGTCGTCTGTCTGTCCATCTGGACGTCTGTCTGTCCTTTAACACGGCTCTGGCTACAGGCTGTATTTATCAACCGATCTTTATGAAACTTCTTGGGTACCTTTGTTATCACCTTGGGATGAGAACGGGTGTTTTGGGGAGTGGTCCAAAATTCAAGATGGCCACCAGTGGCCATTTTGTACCGAAATTAGGTACACATCAGTTTTTTGTACAGAACTTCTATATGAAAGTTCTGATTTGAATAAATTTTTGTGTGATGTGTATATTCAAATGTGTTGAAACCAAGTTCCTGTTTTAATATTTGGTGTTTGGGGAGGGTAAACATTATTAGCACAACCCGATTTTCTATTTCCAATAAGAAAAATAAAACCTCCTCACCCATGGGAACCCTATGAGCTAAAGATAAAAAATTCAAATACCTACATTTTAAAAAGGACTAGACAAATATTTATTAATTAGTATGAATCAACCTTAGAAGGGTTTGAATCAAACGTGCCAAAACATTTGCTTACATTTGGCTTATGGTGCACCATACAAGGATCCCCATTGTAACATTAACCCCATGAAGATTTCTTTTCTAGGTTAGCATCTAACTGTCACCCATCTTTACAATATTTTACCTGTACATTTGGTACAGGCTATGGTCAGAATTTATGTACAGACCTTTACAGTACTTTACATGTACCTTTGTTATCAGGTCATTACCTAGATGTGTGTCATTGCTGTGTCACATACTATACACGTACATGTCTTACACAAGTTGAGCTACAGTGTCATTGACACTTTCATTTCTGTTCGAAGGGAGGGGCCAGGTTCATAAACTAAACATTTAAAGAGGTTCATGAATACGGTACTACCGGTTTGCATTGTGTTTTTGTTATGTCTTACTTCGGAAAAAAATGTACCCTTTTGTCTTGTTTCTTTCAAGAGTCTCTGATCATTCTGTGCATCATTCAATGCGTATTATCATAGTATTAGCATGTAATTTATTATTTGACATTACGTAAATATTATTACGACCATCTTTACGATTGCCAACTGGAAATTTTCTCCCAAACAGGCTGACAATGGACGATAGTTCGGAGGGAACGATGTTTCAACTTCTCATTTGCATGACCTGAAATTTGGCATTGCGAATACATGTACCAACAATATCTTCCACTCTTTTTAGCTCACCTGACTGAAAGTCATGGTGAGCTTTAGTGATCACTCTTAGTCCGTTGTCCATTGTACGTCCATCGTCCGTGAACATGGTGTTTGTGACTTCTCCAAAACTTCTGAACCGATTTAAGTGAAATTTGAGATGATTGTTCTGACATCGCCTTTGGATTTTGTTCAAATCAAGTTGCTCTGCCCCCTAGGTGGGGCCAGGCCCCCAAAGTGCCCCTAAATCTTAAAAAATCTTCTTCTCATGAACCAGCTGTAGCAGAGGCTTGATATTTGGTATACAGCTTCCTTTTGAGGTGCAGCCTCAAGTTTGTTCAAAAGAAGTTCGAGGGACAATATTTGTCGTTACAGGAGGTTAAAAAAATTTCTGTTTTCCGAACTGAGAAGTTGATTTGAACCAAATTTGATATGAAGTATTAATGGGTCATAAGTACTTGATTTATGCCAAAGCATTTCTTTTCAACCTACTCACAATAGTTTACAATTGGCTGTAACGTAAGTGCAAGCCCTACTTCAGAACTAACTCAAGCTTAAGAAACTTTTCTAAACAAGTTGGAAAAGTAATAGAGTGCAAAAGCATGAAAAAGATCGAAAAAGGGTCGAGCGAGACCGGCGCTTGAAATTACAGGTACTCTCTCTGCACACCTCTTGCGTTTACCGAGCACATGCGCAACAACCGTGACGTCAATCCTTTTATTTCCGCCATTGTGCTGGTCGGAAATTTTGTGACTCGGGCTATTATTTAGCTGTTATCTTCGTGAACAACTTATTTGTATGGTGCTATCTTATCTGATTATGTGCAAGTGGATTGTATCTTTTTCAAGCTTCTAAATTATTCACTATTTGATGATATTTTGGATAATTTTTGCTTGCTTTTTCACACATAGTCTTGTTTTTCCCCCGCCGCGTGTGAACACAACCATTGTTCTGTTTTCCATTAGCGGGAAGCATGATTTCATTTATCATATTATGCCTAAGACTATTCCTTGTTCCTCTTGTTTGCAAGTGAAACATGTGGACGACTCTCAATCCACATGTGTCACTTGCAACAATTGTACACAGGCCCAATCATGTGGTATTTGTGGGGTTTGGTCCTCAAAATTCTATGCATCTGTAAACAAGGTGGTTCTGTCTAGAGCTAGAACCCCTCCTTCTCGGGGTAAGGGTAGCTGTGCCTTATCAGACTTTTCTGTGAGTGCACGTTGTTACTCTGTCATACAGGATGCTGATCTGTCTTTTTCTGTGGCGATTTCCTCTGCAACTGTTGACCCTGCTAGTGCGGTGATCCTGAAGTGGAGATCGTGGTCTCTTTGTCTTCTGATGTCACTCTTGAGGCATCTGTTTTCGTCGAAAGCTTCTCCGAGGTCAGCTCGGTGACACTCTCCGATTTGCCTCCTACGCCGTCGACAGTTGCTGAGGAAGTTGTTACTACAGATCCTATTCTGTATGATGGTGGCTCTTCCATCTCTTCTGGGGATGGTGTACAGTCTTGGGGGTCCGAGACTGTATCTGCTGGTGTGTCTATGAGCTCTCAGTCTCCCCTGGCTTCGCGGCAAAGCTGTGCAGGTTTGCTGTCTGCACCGTCTCATCTGGCTAGGTTTGCTCCTAGTCGGTTGAGCCGTTCGGTTGCTTCGGCAACGATTCCTCGCCCCTCAGGCCAATAGTTTATTGTTCCTCCTTTCCCTGCTAGTGTGCCGACTAGCAGGATGGGGCTGGGACATTGGCATCCAGGGCCTGCTGTTCGGCAGAGGTCAGTGACGGCTCCGGTTAGCTGTCACTCTTGGAACCATTCTCCGGTGATTCCTCACTGTGTTCCGAGTCTGGCTGTCGATCGATGCTTGCCGTGGATCTCAGAGGATGGGCAGTTGGAGCCTTCTGCCGTGCAGAGGCCAATGGCAAGTTCCTATCATTCTTGGGACAATCCTCTGGTGTCTTCTCATCGTGTCCCAGGTCCAGCTACCGATCGACATACGCCGTCGGTCTCTTTAGAGGATTTGCAGGCAGGGCCTTCTGTTCCGCAGAGGTCAGTGATTGCCCCTGGGCGTCACAGTCGGGACTATCCTCCGGTGTCTTCTCACCGTCTTCCTATTCTGTCTGCCGTTCGACGTTCGTCATCGGTCCCTTCTGAGGATTTGGGTTCTTCTACCAGAAGGGTCCATTGGGAAGACACTACGTCGAGCGATGCTGCTGTGACGGATTCTCTGGGTGACCTGCGTCAGGCCATTTTGGTGCTCACCCGGTTGCTTTCTAGCAACCCTCAAGTTAGCTTCCCTGTGCCTCCTGAGGCACAACCTCCTTTGGTCGGTCGCCGAGATGCCTCGCCTGGCCCTTTGGATACTGCACAGTATTCACAGGAGGTTTCTGCTGGTCAGCCTGAGTTGGGCTACGTCTCTTTTGCTACAGAAGATGACAATTTTCTTGAAGGTGATAGGCCCCCCTCGTCAGTCTTGGGGCAGGCTTTGGATTTTGTCTTTGGCTTATTGCAGGACATTCAACCTTCAGACCAGCCATCAGTGACCGTCCGGCCGCGGTCCTCTGTGGAGCGCCGTAACCCTGTTGAGCCTTCTAGCTCTGGGGCTTTGTGTCCTCTGCTATTTGCTCAGGTTATTGAGTCCTTCCAGGGCTTGGATGCCAAAATGCGTTCTAAGGCCCTCAAGGGTTCTTTCTTTTCTAGAGCTGATGCCTTTCTGCCTCCATCGCGGTTTCGATGCTGGGTATGTTATCTCTCGCGGACCATGTCGTCGCTGCCCTGGCTGAATATTTTCCACCAGGGGAGTTTGATGATGCTCGGGAGCCTTTTTGCGTTTTGTCACAGGCTCTTATGAACTTGACACACGCTCATGCCTGTAACATGGCTAATTTGGAGCTAGCACGCTGGGATGCGGTTCTGGATTCTTCTCCATCCCTTCCTTCTGAGCAGCATGCTGTTCTGAGGTCTGCTTCTTTGGTTGGACCTCAGTTGTTCCATGGTTCTGTGGAAGCTGTCCGTGGTGAGGTTCTTCGTCATTCGAAGGACCAGCTTTTGCTACGACAGCTGGACCAACCTGCTGCAGAGGGTGGTGGTCGTTCCAGGCCTGCCAAGTGTCCTGCTCCATCTGCCACGTCGGCTTTGCCTTCAGCTCCATCTGCTCCTTCTGCACAGAAGAAGCGCCGACGCGGCCAGGCTCGCTGGCAGCCTCAGGGAGGAAAGTCTCAGGACTCTGTTGCTTCCCAAGGGGGTGGTTTCTCCTCTCGGGGGCCTCGTCGATGCCGCAAATGAAGGTGCTCACCTCGATTCGCCTCCAGTCGGGAAAGGCTGTTGCTGCTTTACGACCGTTGGACAGAGATAATGTGAGACACTTGGGTCCTCGACGTCATCCAATCCGGTCTGCGACTGTCCTTCCATCGGAAACCCCTGTTTATCTCGGGTGCCCCTCCCAACTCAGGTCCTTTCCAATTCTCTATGTCGGGACCTTCTGGTTTAGGAGATCGACGATCTCCTCTCCAAAGGGGCGATCGAGGTGGTCAGGAACACCCTTTCACCGGGCTTTTACTCGAGACTTTTCTTGATGCCGAAGAAAAACGGCCAGTTTCGTCCTGTCATCGATCTGAGTATCCTGAGCGAGTACATTATAACACCTCGTTTCAGTATGGAGACTTTCCGGTCGGTTCACCGTTCAGCTCATCAGGGCGACTTTGCTGCCAGTATCGACCTGAAGGATGCCTACTTCCATGTACCCATTCATCTGACGTCACGGGAAATACCTTTGGTTCTCGTTTTGGGATCAAGTCTATCAATTCAGAGCTCTCCCGTTCAGATTGAACCTGGCTCCTTGGGCATTCACCCGACTGATGTCTCATCTGCTTTCTTTTCACCGTACTCAGTCGGCTGTGACTTCGTCAGCCTACCTGGTCGACATCCCCCATGAAGATTTCTTTTCTAGGTTAGCATCTAACTGTCACCCATCTTTACAATATTTTACCTGTACATTTGGTAAGGCTATGGTCAGAATTTATGTACAGACCTTTACAGTACTTTACATGTACCTTTGTTATCAGGTCATTACCTAGATGTGTGTCATTGCTGTGTCACATACTATACACGTACATGTCTTACACAAGTTGAGCTACAGTGTCATTGACACTTTCATTTCTGTTCGAAGGGAGGGGTCAGGTTCATAAACTAAACATTTAAAGAGGTTCATGAATACGGTACTACCGGTTTGCATTGTGTTTTTGTTATGTCTTACTTCGGAAAAAAATGTACCCTTTTGTCTTGTTTCTTTCAAGAGTCTCTGATCATTCTGTGCATCATTCAATGCGTATTATCATAGTATTAGCATGTAATTTATTATTTGACATTACGTAAATATTATTACGACCATCTTTATGATTGCCAACTGGAAATTTTCTCCCAAACAGGCTGACAGTGGACGATAGTTCGGAGGGAACGATGTTTCAACTTCTCATTTGCATGACCTGAAATTTGGCATTGCGAATACATGTACCAACAATATCTTCCACTCTTTTTAGCTCACCTGACTGAAAGTCATGGTGAGCTTTAGTGATCACTCTTAGTCCGTTGTCCATTGTACGTCCATCGTCCGTGAACATGGTGTTTGTGACTTCTCCAAAACTTCTGAACCGATTTAAGTGAAATTTGAGATGATTGTTCTGACATCGCCTTTGGATTTTGTTCAAATCAAGTTGCTCTGCCCCCTAGGTGGGGCCAGGCCCCCAAAGTGCCCCTAAATCTTAAAAAATCTTCTTCTCATGAACCAGCTGTAGCAGAGGCTTGATATTTGGTATACAGCTTCCTTTTGAGGTGCAGCCTCAAGTTTGTTCAAAAGAAGTTCGAGGGACAATATTTGTCGTTACAGGAGGTTAAAAAAATTTCTGTTTTCCGAACTGAGAAGTTGATTTGAACCAAATTTGATATGAAGTATTAATGGGTCATAAGTACTTGATTTATGCCAAAGCATTTCTTTTCAACCTACTCACAATTGTTTACAATTGGCTGTAACGTAAGTGCAAGCCCTACTTCAGAACTAACTCAAGCTTAAGAAACTTTTCCAAACAAGTTGGAAAAGTAATAGAGTGCAAAAGCACGAAAAAGATCGAAAAAGGGTCGAGCGAGACCGGCGCTTGAAATTACAGGTACTCTCTCTGCACACCTCTTGCGTTTACCGAGCACATGCGCAACAACCGTGACGTCAATCCTTTTATTTCCGCCATTGTGCTGGTCGGAAATTTTGTGACTCGGGCTATTATTTAGCTGTTATCTTCGTGAACAACTTATTTGTATGGTGCTATCTTATCTGATTATGTGCAAGTGGATTGTATCTTTTTCAAGCTTCTAAATTATTCACTATTTGATGATATTTTGGATAATTTTTGCTTGCTTTTTCACACATAGTCTTGTTTTTCCCCCGCCGCGTGTGAACACAACCATTGTTCTGTTTTCCATTAGCGGGAAGCATGATTTCATTTATCATATTATGCCTAAGACTATTCCTTGTTCCTCTTGTTTGCAAGTGAAACATGTGGACGACTCTCAATCCACATGTGTCACTTGCAACAATTGTACACAGGCCCAATCATGTGGTATTTGTGGGGTTTGGTCCTCAAAATTCTATGCATCTGTAAACAAGGTGGTTCTGTCTAGAGCTAGAACCCCTCCTTCTTGGGGTAAGGGTAGCTGTGCCTTATCAGACTTTTCTGTGAGTGCACGTTGTGACTCTGTCATACAGGATGCTGATCTGTCTTTTTCTGTGGCGATTTCCTCTGCAACTGTTGACCCTGCTAGTGCGGTGATCCTGAAGTGGAGATCGTGGTCTCTTTGTCTTCTGATGTCACTCTTGAGGCATCTGTTTTCGTCGAAAGCTTCTCCGAGGTCAGCTCGGTGACACTCTCCGATTTGCCTCCTACGCCGTCGACAGTTGCTGAGGAAGTTGTTACTACAGATCCTATTCTGTATGATGGTGGCTCTTCCATCTCTTCTGGGGATGGTGTACAGTCTCGGGGGTCCGAGACTGTATCTGCTGGTGTGTCTATGAGCTCTCAGTCTCCCCTGGCTTCGCGGCAAAGCTGTGCAGGTTTGCTGTCTGCACCGTCTCATCTGGCTAGGTTTGCTCCTAGTCGGTTGAGCCGTTTGGTTGCTTCGGCAGCGATTCCTCGCCCCTCAGGCCAATAGTTTATTGTTCCTCCTTTCCCTGCTAGTGTGCCGACTAGCAGGATGGGGCTGGGACATTGACATCCAGGGCCTGCTGTTCGGCAGAGGTCAGTGACGGCTCCGGTTAGCTGTCACTCTTGGAACCATTCTCCGGTGATTCCTCACTGTGTTCCGAGTCTGGCTGTCGATCGATGCTTGCCGTGGATCTCAGAGGATGGGCAGTTGGAGCCTTCTGCCGTGCAGAGGCCAATGGCAAGTTCCTATCATTCTTGGGACAATCATCTGGTGTCTTCTCATCGTGTCCCAGGTCCAGCTACCGATCGACATACGCCGTCGGTCTCTTTAGAGGATTTGCAGGCAGGGCCTTCTGTTCCGCAGAGGTCAGTGATTGCCCCTGGGCGTCACAGTCGGGACTATCCTCCGGTGTCTTCTCACCGTCTTCCTATTCTGTCTGCCGATCGACGTTCGTCATCGGTCCCTTCTGAGGATTTGGGTTCTTCTACCAGAAGGGTCCATTGGGAAGACACTACGTCGAGCGATGCTGCTGTGACGGATTCTCTGGGTGACCTGCGTCAGGCCATTTTGGTGCTCACCCGGTTGCTTTCTAGCAACCCTCAAGTTAGCTTCCCTGTGCCTTCTGAGGCACAACCTCCTTTGGTCGGTCGCCGAGATGCCTCGCCTGGCCCTTTGGATACTGCACAGTATTCACAGGAGGTTTCTGCTGGTCAGCCTGAGTTGGGCTACGTCTCTTTTGCTACAGAAGATGACAATTTTCTTGAAGGTGATAGGCCCCCCTCGTCAGTCTTGGGGCAGGCTTTGGATTTTGTCTTTGGCTTATTGCAGGACATTCAACCTTCAGACCAGCCATCAGTGACCGTCCGGCCGCGGTCCTCTGTGGAGCGCTGTAACCCTGTTGAGCCTTCTAGCTCTGGGGCTTTGTGTCCTCTGCTATTTGCTCAGGTTATTGAGTCCTTCCAGGGCTTGGATGCCAAAATGCGTTCTAAGGCCCTCAAGGGTTCTTTCTTTTCTAGAGCTGATGCCTTTCTGCCTCCATCGCGGTTTCGATGCTGGGTATGTTATCTCTCGCGGACCATGTCGTCGCTGCCCTGGCTGAATATTTTCCACCAGGGGAGTTTGATGATGCTCAGGAGCCTTTTTGCGTTTTGTCACAGGCTCTTATGAACTTGACACACGCTCATGCCTGTAACATGGCTAATTTGGAGCTAGCACGCTGGGATGCGGTTCTGGATTCTTCTCCATCCCTTCCTTCTGAGCAGCATGCTGTTCTGAGGTCTGCTTCTTTGGTTGGACCTCAGTTGTTCCATGGTTCTGTGGAAGCTGTCCGTGGTGAGGTTCTTCGTCATTCGAAGGACCAGCTTTTGCTACGACAGCTGGACCAACCTGCTGCAGAGGGTGGTGGTCGTTCCAGGCCTGCCAAGTGTCCTGCTCCATCTGCCACGTCGGCTTTGCCTTCAGCTCCATCTGCTCCTTCTGCACAGAAGAAGCGCCGACGCGGCCAGGCTCGCTGGCAGCCTCAGGGAGGAAAGTCTCAGGACTCTGTTGCTTCCCAAGGGGGTGGTTTCTCCTCTCGGGGGCCTCGTCGATGCCGCAAATGAAGGTGCTCACCTCGATTCGCCTCCAGTCGGGAAAGGCTGTCGCTGCTTTACGACCGTTGGACAGAGATAATGTGAGACACTTGGGTCCTCGACGTCATCCAATCCGGTCTGCGACTGTCCTTCCATCGGAAACCCCTGTTTATCTCGGGTGCCCCTCCCAACTCAGGTCCTTTCCAATTCTCTATGTCGGGACCTTCTGGTTTAGGAGATCGACGATCTCCTCTCCAAAGGGGCGATCGAGGTGGTCAGGAACACCCTTTCACCGGGGTTTTACTCGAGACTTTTCTTGATGCCGAAGAAAAACGGCCAGTTTCGTCCTGTCATCGATCTGAGTATCCTGAGCGAGTACATTATAACACCTCGTTTCAGTATGGAGACTTTCCGGTCGGTTCACCGTTCAGCTCATCAGGGCGACTTTGCTGCCAGTATCGACCTGAAGGATGCCTACTTCCATGTACCCATTCATCTGACGTCACGGAAATACCTTTGGTTCTCGTTTTGGGATCAAGTCTATCAATTCAGAGCTCTCCCGTTCAGATTGAACCTGGCTCCTTGGGCATTCACCCGACTGATGTCTCATCTGCTTTCTTTTCACCGTACTCAGTCGGCTGTGACTTCGTCAGCCTACCTGGACGACATCCTCTAACGGCACGATGATGCTGCTGTTCTGGAGTTTGATGTCCGGCAGTTTCTTTGCCTACTATCGTCGCTGGGTTTTAGAGTCAATCGCAAGAAGTCGGATCTCCTTCCTTCTCAGCAATTTCCTCATTTGGGGATGGATTTGGACACTCTTCACAATGTGGTGTCGGTTCCTAATGCTCGGGCGACGATTCTTTCCGCCTTGACTCAGAACCTGCTTCAGTCTCCCTCGGTCTCGGCCAGGACTTTCCTTCGGATGCGGGGCCTTTGCGGTTTGGTGACAGATCTCATTCTGCTCGGTCACTTGTTTGTCCGACCACTCCAACACTTCCTGTTGGATCATTGGCGTCCGAATGTAGATCTGCTGGACCTGAAACTTCCTATTCCTCGGTCCCTGCTTTGTCACCTCCACTCTTGGGCCGATGTTCCCAGGCTGACACAGGGTGTTCCATTGGATCTTCCTTTGGCCGATCGCATCCTTACTGCAGATGCCAGCGATCAGGGTTGGGGTGCGACGTTGGATCCTTTCGGTCTGTCCACTCACGGCGAGTGGGACAGCGAGCAGGGCCTTCATATCAACCAGAAGGAGCTCCTTGCTCTTCTGTTGAGTTTTTGACTTTTGATCCCCCACCTGTCAGACCACATTGTCCTACTTCTTTCGGACAATTCGACAGTAGTGGCCTACATACGGAATGAAGGAGGCACACATTCGATTCCCACTATCTTGGGATCTTCTTCTGTTGGCGCGGGATGTAAACGCTCGGGTGTCCATTTGGCACATTCCCGGGCATCTCAACATCGTAGCAGACTCCCTGTCCCGAGGCGACAGTGTCCTTCCAACCGAATGAATGCTACATCGGTCGGTGTTTCAGGCGATTTGCGAGCGGTGGGGGGCGTTCTCTGGTCGACCTTTTTGCCACTCGCTGGAATCATCAGGTAGAGACCTTTGTCTCTCCTTGTCCAGATCCTCTGGCATTTGTGGTAGACACTCTGTCTCTGGACTGGACAGGTTGGATTGGCTATGCCTTCCCTCCTGCACCGATTCTTCCTCAAGTACTGGCGAAGATTTGTGCTTGCAGTTGCAGGATCATTCTGATCACACCTCTGTCTCCACAGGGAGTGTGGATCAATCTGCAGCGGCCTCTGTTGGCAGATCGACCGATTCGTCTACCTCTACATCGCGATCTTCTTTCCCAGGGTCATCCCAGGAAGTATCACAACAACCTGGCTAGCCTGTCCCTTCACGCCTGTCTTTTATCAGGTCCTGTCTCCGACTTAGAGGTTTTTCGAAAAGAACAGTGGAGTGCATTTCTGCATCGCGGCGACATTCCACGGGCATGACTTATGCTGCGAAGTGGAAGATTTTCTGCCGCTGGTGTACAGATCACAATGTGGATTACCGTGATCCGTCAATCGCTCAAATTGCGGATTTTCTGGTATACCTTTTTGACTCCAAGGGCCTCCAGCCTATTACGATTAAGGGCTATCGGTCTATGCTGTCTGATACTTTCTTTTATGTGGGAAAGCGGTGCATCGGTCGTAATCTTTTTCTCTCCAAACTCATTCGTCACTTTTCTTTGAAGAGGCCTGGAGTTTTGCGTCTTACACCCAAGTGGAACTTGGCATGGGTGTTGCACTGTTTGCAGGGGGTGCCATTCGAGCCTTTATCTGAGACCGATATGCGTTTTCTCACCTATAAGATGGCTTTCCTTCTAGTGTTTGCTTCTGCTCGACGTCTCAGTGAGCTTCATGCGCTATCTGTTGATTCTGCTTTCTTCAGAAATGAGGCTAACAGTGTCACCTTCACTACTGATTGCTCTTTTCTGGCCAAGAATCAACTTCCTGATTCGGTACCTCCTTCCATCTGCATTCGGGCTCTCCTTGCTGTTGATGGCCGATGCAGGAGGCCTCTTCTTTGTCCTGTTCGTGTGATCAAGACTTACATTAATCGCACTCAGTTCATTAGGAGGGGTCTGAAGAGATTCTTTCTGTCTCTCATTCCTAAGAGGCAGTCTATCTCTTCCCATTCTATTTCCAGGTGGATCTGTCTTGCAATCAAGCTGGCTTATTCCCACTTGTCTGCTTTGGATCTTGTTTCGAACTGGTTTAATGCTCATGAGGTTCATGCCATTTCTACATCCTGGACATTCGCCAATTCTGTTTCGCTCCGGGATGTTATGAATGCGCCTTACTCGATGAATGCTTCTACTTTCTCCTCCTTTTATCTCTGCCACCTACAGCAGCAAGCTGAGGACCTTTATTCTTCAGGCCCTCTTGTTGCTGCTCAGGCTGTTGTGCCCCTCGTTAAATTTGTTTTTATCGGGTTTGTGCTTCGCTTGGCCTTGTTCTTTTCAGGTGCCTTCCCTCTATCTTCATTACAGGTTTCGCCTATTGTTCTCTGCCCTCCTTGCTTTTCTTTCTGCTACTCTTGTTGATACTGGTTATGTGATTCACCTCCTCCTATTGTTTATTCAGCCAATTGTAAACAATTGTGAGTAGGTTGAAAAGAAATTAACATTTTTTAGTAAATTTTGTTTCTTAACATACCTACCACAATTGTTTGCCAGAGGCCCACCCTCCTTGGGGATATCTTTGATATCGATGCCTCCCCGCTAAATCACAAACTTCTCGTTGGCGGAAATACGGATTCGACATCACGGTTGTTGCGCATGCGCTCGGTAAACGCAAGAGGTGTGCAGAGAGATCACCTGTAATTTCGAGCGCCGGTCTCGCTCGACCCTTTTTCGATCTTTTAAGTGCTTTTGCACTCTATTACTTTTCCAACTTGTTTGGAAAGGTTTCTTAAGCTTGAGTAGGTTCCGAAGTAGGGCTTGCATTCACGTTACAGCCAATTGTAAACAATTGTGGAAGGTATGTTAAACAAAATTTACTAAAAATTTTAATTTTTTCAAAATGCCCCATGGGAACCACAGGAGCTAAAAATAGAAACATTTCAAATGCCCATATCTTCAAAACTACATGGCATTGAGAATTCTTATATGGCGTGAAGCTTCCTTAGGACCAACAGAATGGAATGGTCCAAACAATTGCTATCGGTTTTATCATAGGGTACTTTTTTCAGAACTTTGAAAAAATGCTGAGTCAGCATTTTTTTTAACACTGTGGGTAATGGGGAAAACATTTAAGACTCTTCTTCTCCCAAACCACTGCTTCAAAAGCCTTCAGATTTCACATATAACATCTTTGGAAGTTTGTTTCACATGTTTGTTGAAATCAAATCCCCGGGTCCATATTTGGGCTCTCTATGGGAGCCCAAATGTTTAAATTAGTGCAATATGAGGAATATTCTTTAAAAATCTTCTTCAGATCCACCAATCGGAATCTTTTGATATTTGGTATGCAGCTTCCTTAGGGGGGATGAGATTCAAGTTTGTTCAAGCCAAGTCCCTGGGTTCATATTTGGGCTCCCTGTGGGAACCTGAATTATAACTTTGTTCAAAATGAAGAATGTTCTTTAAAAATTTTCTTCTTCAGATCCAGCAGTAGGAATGTTTTGATATTTGGTATACAGCATCCTTTGGGAGGTGTGATTCCAGTTTGTTCAAGCCAAGTCTCTGAGTTCATAATTTGGAGACCGAATTATAACTTAGTTCAATTTATTTATTTATTGGTGTTTAAGGTCGCATACTTAGGCACAATGGCTAATTTTGACCGTGACAGTTTTACGGGTGGAGGAAGCAGGAGTACCCGGAGAGAACCACCAAGCAACGACGAGCAGCTGTCAGCTCTCCAACATCGTAACTCTGAACTCTGCACCACGGCACAGGCAGGGTTAGATTGGTTGAAGACATGCGCACCATCAACGTGCCGTACACATTAGTACACAGCGTCATCGTGCCCCCATATAGGCAATCGGGGTTAAGTGCCTTGCCCAAGGACACAATGCGGGAGTGCGAATCAGTCGCTGAAATGGTCACTCATCCAACTACTAACCGTGCTCGATGTTGTTTAACTTCGGTGATCTGATGAGAACCGGTTAATGCGATGCCACCGTGCCCCACTTAGTTCAATATGAGGAACATTCTTTAAAAATCTTCTTTTTCACATCCACCAGTCAGAATCTTTTGTCATTTGGTATACAGTATCCTTAGGGAGGTGAGATTCAAATTTATTAAAGCCAAGTCCCTGGGTTCATATTTGGACTCCCTGAGGGAGGCCGAATTATAACTTAGTTCAGTATGAGGAACATTCTTTAAAAATCTTCTTCACATCCACCAGTCAGTATCTATTGATATTTGGTGTCCAGTATCCTTAGGAAGGTGAAATTCAAATTGGTTAAAGCCAATGCCCTTGGTTCATATTTGGGCTCCCTGTGGTAGCCCAAATTTTAGATTAGTTCAATATGAGGAATATTCTTTAAAAATATTTTTCTTTAGATCCAGTAGTCAGAATCTTTTGATATTTGGTATACAGCATCCTTGTGGAGATGAGATTCAAGTTTGTTCAAGCCATGTCCCTGGCTTCACATTTCAGCTCCCTGTGGGAGCCCGAATTATAACTTAGTTCAATATGAGGAATATTTTGAGAAAAACTTTTTTTTTTCAGATCCACCAGTCAGAATGTTTTGATATTTGGTATATGTTTTTTTCTTAATGGGGCAGGTGCAAGTTTGTTCAAATCAGGACCCTCGGTTGATAGTTGTCATTGTCAGGTGTGCGCTCTCAGGCCCCTTGGGGCTTCTTGTTTATATTACCTGTATCTTAACACAAAAGACTATTGATATCATTTATTTGCATTTATGACTGAAAACCACAATGCAATTTCATGGTTCCCACAGCTGTCAACTTTTAAAATTTCTGGACTTTTCCAGGTTTTCTCCAGGTTCCAAAGGCATTTTTCCAGGTCAAAAACTTGGAACTGTTTAATACAAAATTGCCCTATAACCGGCATTATCTATATGCATGCCTGTTATTGGGGCGCTGATGCCAACATGTACATGTAACTTCATCTTTAACTAGGACAGTCCTAGTTATAAATGAAGTTACATGACATGTAGATGTAGGTATCCGTTGGACTCCTTGTGAATGTGAAGTTAGTAATTGTCAATACAAGATATACAGGGGTACAGGAAGCCCTGCCCCCCCCTCTCCAGCCCCCCTCCCCACCCATAGTTTTGGTAGGAGACTAACTTTTCTGTAATGTTTGGAAATTGCTATCTTATCAGCTGATGCCCCCCACCTGAATAGAAAATGATTTTTTTTCTCGATAAACAATTTCGTTCACTGATGACTCCCCACTCACCCACCCACCCACCCATACCCACTCCCCTCCCCTTCCCCCAGTTCATATATCATCAATTTCTTTTCTTTCATAGCTGGTGTTGTTATTGGTAGCAAATGAGAAGACAGGAACTTTCACTCAGGTCGAAAACAGTGTGGGACAATTTGACTCATGTCAGAGACTGTGGTTTTGATTTTTTCAAAATACAGCAGAAACATAAATTTGTTAAGTTTTCAAAATAATATGAGATGAGCTGCACATGGAAATCCAAACCTTCATATTTTGATGAATTAGACTGTTTTTAAAGTTGTGAACTATTTATTGCCAGCATCACGGAATTTGTTCACATGGGTAATTCAGTCCACATTCTCAAAGTTTGTGATAAATGCAAACGCCTTGTTTTATATTAAAATTAGCACATGGAAGTTATTTTTATCAAGGAACTGGGGAAAATACTGAAAAATATACTCACCTGAATGCATTTGCTGAGTCATGACGATGTCAAAATCCTCAAATGAGAATGCAAATGGCGGAAATATACGGAGAATAGGTGTGCTCGATTGTGTGCTCCAGAGCACACTGTTCTGGACAAAAAATCCCAGTCAATTCCCGACTTGCTTTTTTATACACTATTTTCATGGGTACTACACGACCGGGAGATTAATTAATTTTTTTCTAGGTTCCAGGTTTCCCGGTAGCGTGGTAACTATGGCAATTTCCTCAAAACTCACTTCACCTTCTCTCCACAAGACTACCACTATTGTTTATTTGTGTTTCGGACTCTGGTCACAAAGAATCAGCAGTCACGGTTATTGGTTTTATTTGAGGCACAAAAAGGCAACTCACATTTTTTTACCCATTATAACTGCACAAAAAAATGCATGATAATTGCGATTTACTTACAACTACTTCAGACTTGTAGTGTAATGGACCTTTGGAATAGCAGACCTTTGGAGAATACAACTTTCAGACCATTGGACCGTCAGGGCTTTGGCTCATTGGAATTCCAGACCTTAGGAGTTTTAGGCCTTCAGAATATTTGTCCTTCAGAGCGTAATAGACCATCAGAGTAATGAGTCTTCTGAATAAAGGGCTAGCCCAAAACAGTTTAATAAAACTTATAACCAGTGCAATGACAGAAATTCAACTATAGAATTGTAATTTGTTGGACAAATTACGGGCTTTCCCAACTTTTTAATGTGAAAAGGCAGACAGCATATAGCAAAGCAATGTGTTTGAAATTAACCCTTTCTAAAATGATAGAAAGAAAGCACCCAAAGTTGGCCAATTTTGTCATTTTCAAATGATTCTCTTTTTATAGCAATCAGTGTCCTGGAGGGTTAAATGTGAGACTAAAACATGAACAGCAATGTTCCTCTACACATGCAAAACATTTTTTTGCAAACAGTTAGTTACTTTAATAGTCATTTCATAATAAAGTTGTGAGCTTGGATTTAATGACAGAAAAAACAGTAAAATTCAGTAAAATTAAGGAAAATGAAAGGTTTTATCTGGATAATGCAGTCAAAACTTGTTGGATTATGTTTGACATCAAAACTTATCACATAAAATTTGTTTCCCTATAACACACAATACACATGTTCAAAGGAAAATGGACTATTCCAATCCCACCCATGGAAACTGGGTAGAGAAAAGTCCGAAATTAATTGGAAAATACATTTTGTCTGACGGTACTCATGTTTGTACAGCGAAAACTGATATTGGATAAAGGGGGACACAAAAACATATAACACAAAATTTGTTCGCCATTGATTATGGATGCAGTTATGGAAAGCACAATGAGCTATTTCTTTTTTGTTTCTGGACAATGAGTTCAGAAATTTGCAAAATTCACTAAATATCAATTTTTTTTCTGACAGTACTATTCTTTAAGTGGCCAAAGCATATGTTTGGTTAAGCCCTAGTGCATAACTTACCACAGCGGATTTGTTCATCAAGCATCTCTACATAAAGCAAAGCAAAATGTTTGAAATTAACCCTTTCCAAAATGTTAGAAACAAGCAACCAAAGTTGTCTACTTTTGGCATTTTCAAATGGTACTCTCATTCTTGCAATCATTGTGCTTGAGGGTTAAATCTGAGGTTAAAGGTAAACAGTAACTTTCTACTGTAATCATTGTTGCATGTATCCTCACCAAAATAATTGTTACAATAGCCTTGCAATTAGACAAATTTGCCCATGAAGTTAGTCAATTTTGAAATTCATATCAGTTTTGGCCATAGGGGTTAATTTTGAAATATTTGTGTGGTGATTTTGGTGTATCATATTATGCACTAAATGTGTGGCCATCAATCACAGACTGGGTGCCTGATAAGAGACATGGAGAAATCTTGAATTTTGGTATTTGAATGAACATGTACAAGTTGAGGGTACTTAATTCAAGGCCTGACAACTGGGTGAGGGTTACAATTTTGAATAAAACATATAACAGCAAAATTGTTCTTGGATGAATGCCCTATCTTCTCATTGGATATGTTTTGAGGAAATATGGCTCCAGTGCTGAGAAATCACATTTAAATGTTGTCAAAAAAACCCAATTATTCTGACAGCATCTTTATGGGATGTCTCAAATCTTTAAGGATTAAACTTTTAACAATAACATATAAAACAAAATTTGTCATACTCTGACTGCTGCATGCAGCCATAGAAAACATTCAGCGGTCAATCAATTAGGAATGGAGTAAATTGTCACTTAAACTTACCAAATTCTGAAAAATGGGAGTGTTTTTTGGATGGTACCTTCATTTATGCAACCAGAATGGGCATAGGGTTCAACTTTACAACCAAACTTACAACAGCAAATATACTCGGTAGTCAATTGTGAATACGTACATGCAAAGTGTTTGAATTTAACTCATTCCAAAATGATAGAGAAAAAAACAACCAGAGTTATTTAATTTTGACATTTTCGAATGGTACTCTTATTCTCACCCTCATTGTGCTTGAGGGTTAAATCTGAGATCAAAAAATAAACAGCAACTTTCTTCTGCCATCATTGTTGCATCTATCCATACAAAAAAAATTGTTACAACAATCTTCCAATTAGAGAAATTTGCCCTTGAAGTTAGTCAATTTTGAAGACAAAAATTCTATATTCATATCATTTTTGGCCAATAGAAGTTAATTTGAAATATTTGTGTGGTGATTTTGGTGTATCATATTATGCTCTAAATGTTTGGAAAATTTGAGCTAGATAACTGTAAACAATTTTGAGACTTTTGAAAAATGGTGAAATTTTGATGGTTTGGCAGAAAATTTTGAAAATAAGCATTTTCACAGACATGACGATACCTCATTTCACAAGATTTTATGGCATTACATAAGTGCGCTAAATTTGGTTAAAATCATACAGCTTGCTTTTGGCTCACCAACGATAGTTGTGTGAGTCTATGGCATAGCCCTCATGTCTGCGGCGTCGGCATCCGGATTCATTCATTTTGAACTTTTGTGTGCAGGTTTTGATTTTTTTTTTTTTTTTTTTGCTTTTTTTTTATGTCTGCATGCTTTTCAGGGATAGTAATATTTTTATTCAACCCTTTCCATGCTCAGTTACTTGAATTTTGGACTTTTGTGTACAGGTTTTTGACTTTTCTGTGCAGGTATTTGTCTTTTGTGTACGGGTTTTGAAATTTTGTCTTCAAGTGGAGTTTTACCTTACTGGCATATTGCCATGGTTTCCTTAACATTTCAGGGTATTTTTCTCAATTTTAACCCATTGAAACAAATGTGATGCTTTTTTTACTTTTATGTGCAGGTTTTGAGGTTTGTCTTTCTTTTCTTCCAAGTGAATATTTTTCAAGTAGAGTTTCACCTTACTGGCATATTGCCATTGTGGTTCTGTGACAGGGTATTTTTCTCAATTTTAACCCCTTGAAACAAATGTGATACTTTTTTTTACTTTTATGTGCAGGTTTTGAGGTTTGTCTTTCTTTTCTTCCAAGTGGCAACTTACCTTGTAGCATATTGCCATGGTTCCTATTTTATGTTAGGATGCTTCTTGGGGCTAGTATTATAATATTTAACCCTTTAGCTGCTTATTTACTTTAATTTTGGACTTTTGTGTGCAGGTTTTGTACTTTTGTGTGCAGGTTTTGATATTTTTTTTAAGTGGAGTTTTACCTCACTGGCATATTGCCATGGTGATTACTGTAACATTTTCAGGGTATTTTTCTAAATTTTAACCCTTTGAAACAAATGTGATACTTATTTTTACTTTTAAGTGCAGGTTTTGAGGTTTGACTTTCTTTTCTTCCAAGTGGATATTTTTCAAGTAGAGTTTCACCTTACTGGCATATTGCCATTGTGATTACTGTGACAGGGTATTTTTCTCAATTTGAATCCCTTAAAACAAATGTGATACTTTTTTGACTTTTATGTGCAGGTTTTGAGGTTTGTCTTTCTTTTCTTCCAAGTGGATATTTTTCAAGTAGAGTTTCACCTTACTGGCATATTGCCATTGTGATTACTGTGGCAGGGTATTGTTCTAAAGTTTAACCCTTTGAAACAAATGTGATACTTTTTTGACTTTTATGTGCAGGTTTTGAGGTTTTTCTTTCTTTTCTTCCAAGTGGATATTTTTCAGGTAGAGTTTCACCTTACTGGCATATTGCCATGGTGGTTACTGTGACATTATCAGGGTATTTTTCTCAATTTTAACCCATTGAAACAAATGTGATATTTTTTTTTACTTTTATGTGCAGGTTTTGAGGTTTGTCTTTCTTTTCTTCAAAGTGGAGACTGACCTTGTAGCATGTTGCCACGGTTCCTATTTTATGTTAGCATGCTTCTTAGGGGCTATTATTATATTATTTAACCCTTTAGCTGCTTATTTTCTTTAATTTTGGACTTTTGTGTGCAGGTTTTGAACTTTTTTTTTACTCCAGCCATCCCTTTACATTGGCCACCTGTTGGTGAGCCACGGGGTACTGATACCCCCTCTAGTTTAAAAGCTGGAAGCAGCAGTGACAGGAATATTCTTACCCACATCTGCATTGACAATGAACAGCTCATTAATATTCATTAGTACAAAGTTCACGATGACAATTTTTATGGAAACCTTGATCAACTGAACTCCAGGTTTTATCTGTTTGTCAGATGGATAGAATAAATAAAACAAACACTTCCTGTAATGATTTTTTTATTCAAGATACCTATACACAAAGAAAAGAGATAAAAAGCTCAAATATGTGTCAAAGTATTCATTCCCTGAATTTGATGCCCTCTGAAAATTACCAACTTTCAAATTGCTGGTATGGATATACTTCTTAAATGATCAGTGGTTGAATGTCACTACGAGTTATACAAATTAGGTGTATAAAAGGTGTCGGTTTAGCTGAAAATTTGGGGTGCAATTTTTATAATAAGGGATAATTTTTCATCAGAAATAACATCAACAAGGTGAATGTTAAGTGCGACATTGCATTAAGCCGTCAACCATTAACCTTTCAACCAGAGCCACACTGGGATTCAGTCCTACATTTTCAAAAGATGTTGAGCTGAATTTGGCACTAATTCCATCATAATGTAGGGGGGGCGCAGTGGCTCAGTAGGTAGAGGTGCAGACTGCAAGCTGAGAGGTCCTCGGTTCGAATCCTACTTGCGGCAACCGCGTTGTGTCCTTGGGCAACAATACGCTTCACCCCTATTGCCCACGTGGGAGCACGGTGATGCTGTGTACTAAGGCGTACTGCACGTCGATGGTGCACCTGTCTTCAACCAATGCTAACCCTGCTTGTGTGGAGTTAGTATGTTGGGGAGCTGACAGTTGCTCGCCATTTGCTCGGTGGTTCTCTCTGGGTACTCCGGCTTCCTCCACCCGTAAAACTGTCGTGTTCATGATTAGCCATTGTGCAGAAATATGCGACCTTAAACACCAATAAATAAATAAATAATAACATCATAATGTAGAAATTAAGTTATCAAATTAAAACGACTGTATTCTGTGCCATATGGAAAATAAGCTATACAGAATTACTGTGCGAGTTCACTCTTTTTATGCTTCTTAGAGGCAGAAAAGCCAGTGGGTGATATGGAAGTGCTTAGACTATCTTGATTAAATCTAGCTCCTCTGGGAATTCACACAGCTGATGAATCATGTCACAGTCAATCATCAGTTTCATTCATTTCTTGAGCATACCTGGTCAATATCCCCCAAAGAAATTTGGATCCAACTTTCATGACTTACTCCACTCATGGGGCTTTTGCATAAACTGACAAATTAGACCAATTCCAGTTTCAGTGGTTAACTCTCTTGGAATGGAGTTCTTTACAGCTCACAATCCAGATCAGATCGTGTCCCACTTTGTCAGCTTTATATCAGATCACTTCAGATTTATCTCTTTCAAAAGTGAATGCCAAACATTAACTCATAAAAAGAATATGTAACAAAACTGAATTGGTCTATTCACTATGTTATGGTGATAAATTGTGTATCATCCTTTTAGGGTCTTTCAAAGAAGGTGTAATATTAGTTACACAGTGTCAGCAGGGTGTACAGGTCTGTAATAACCTTCTAACCTTCTGAAAGCCTCAGGAAATATGAATCACACAGTATTTCAGGAGGGTGTACGCAGTGTAATAACCTTCTGAGATAGCGGACAGAGAAATGAATGAGTCAATCGAGGAGTGTGCGCACAAAGTCCAAAGCATTCTGGAAGGAAAACTTGGCATTCAAAAGAAGAAAAAAGACATCAGTATTGCCCACAGATTAGGAAGATTTTCGATGGACAAACCAAGACCAGTTATTGTGAAATTCGCTTCACGGAGACTCAAGCTAGAAGTAATTCATAAATGGAAGATTTTGAAAGGGACAAAGATAATGATTAAAGAGGATTGAACTAGAAAGAGACAAGCACTGCTGTCCAAGACAGCTCAGTGTGTTTAAGTGGAAACAGTATGGTCTATGGACGGGACAATCTTCGCAAAATTAAAGACAACAGGACGAATTGTGAAAATCCAAAATGAAACGAACCTTGACAGGCTTAACTGAATTTTAACTGAGAAGAGTTCTTGAGCAAAATGAGTGTTGTGGCTTGTGGGGTAAGATTAAATTTTGTTTTCTCTGTCTGTCTGTCCATCCATCCGTCCATCCATCTATCCATCCACCCGTCCACCCATCAATGAGTGGATGAATGGATGGATAGATGGGCGATGGAACATTCGCCCACAAACATTCCGTCGCCTTTACTTTTTTTCTGGTTAATTATCAAAAAATCTTTTTCTTATTTTAATGAAAACAGCAGGATCAATGTAAACTGAAGTCCTCCTATCTCCCCAGCACACGTGTTTTTTTGCGTGAATAGAGTGTAAAAAATTGAACATTCAGTTGCTGCTATCATCATTTTGAATAACCAAGCCGAAAATAATTATTCATTCATTCGTTCGTTCATTCAGTGATTCACTCATTGTGGATGTATGAAGGAACGAATGAGTAGATATCCGGCCAAAAAGCTTCAGGTTCTTCAAGATTCAAAACTTCTCATATCTGTTTTAGAAGTAATATTTTCTTGTGAGTGGATGGATGGAGGGGTGGGCAGTGAAACATTCGGTCATTAGGATTTTTCCACTTTCATTTTACATTGGTCACTCTGATGAGTTGATGGAGGAGTGAGTGAATTGGTGATGAGAGAATTTCTTAGTTTGTAAATCTCACGATTATGCTAACCATTCCGATAACAATACTCACGGACCCACAGTCTTGTTAGCTTAACTTGACAAAGTCAAGATAAGCTATTGCCATCACGCATGCGGAAGTCTGTTAGTCTGTGAGTCTGTTCACATTTTCCTTTAGCACGGGCTACACCCCGCAGTTCTTGTCTGATCATCACGAAATTTCATATGCAGGTTTGGGGTCATGTCCAGATGAGAACGTCCCCTTTTGGTTGTGATCGGTCAACCAGTATGGCTGCCCAAGCCCAAAACCCGAAAACCATTAGCACAGTCTACAGGTCGTATTTATGAAGGGATTTCATTGTAACTTGGTAGGATGCCTCTGTATAATGCCTAGATGAGAACGTCCCCTTTTGGGCATGATCTGTGAACCGCGATGGCTGCCCAAGCCCGAAACCCAAAAAACTTTTAGCACAGTCTGCAGGTCATGTTTAATATGGAGGGATTTCATTGTAACTTGGTGGGATGACTCCTTATGATGTCTAGATGAGAGTTTCCCCAAAACCCGAAAACCTTTAGCACAGTCTACAGGTCATATTTATTGAGGAATTTCATTGTAACTTGGTGGGTTGACTTCATATAATGTGTAGATGAGAAAGTCCCCTTTTGGACGTGATTGGGCAACTGTGATGGCTACAGGAGCCCAAAGCCCGAAAACCTGTAGCACAGCCTACAGGTCATATTTATGAAGGGATTTCATTGTAACTTGGTAGGTTGACTTCATATAATGTCTAGATGAGAACGTCCCCTTTTGGACGCGATTGGGCAACTGTGACGGCAACAGGGGCCCGAAGCCTGAAAACCTTTAGAACAGTCTACAGGTCATAATTATGAAGGGATTTCATTGTAGCTTGGTAAGATGACTCCAAATAATATCTAGATGAGAACATCCCCTTTTGGTCGCGATCATTCAGCCTTTATGGCTGCCCAAGCCCAAAGACCTTTAGCATAGTCTATAGATCCTATTTATGGAAGGATTTCATTGTAACTTGTTAAGTTGACTCCATATAATGCCTAGATGATGACATCCCCTTTTGGTCGAGATTGGTCAACTGTGATGGGTATAGGTGCCTGAAGCCCGAAAATCTTGAGCACAGTCTACAGGTCATATTTATGAAGGGATTTCATTGTAACTTCGTAGGATCACTCCAGATGATGCCCAGATGAGAATGTCCCCTTTTGGTTGCGATCATTCAACCATTATGGCTGCCCGAGCCCGAAGTATGAATACCTTTAGCACAGTCTACAGATCATATTTATGAATGGATTTCATTGTAACTTGGTAGGTTTGACTTCATATAATGTCTAGATGAGAACGTCCCCTTTTGGACACGATTGGGCAACTGTGACAGCTACAGGGGCCCGAAGCCCGAAAACCTTTAGAACAGTCTACAGGTCATAATTATGAAGGGATTTCATTGTAGCTTGGTAGAATGACTCCAGATAATGTCTAGATGAGAACGTCCCCTTTTGGTCGCGATCATTCAGCCTTGATGACTGCCGAGCCCAAAAACCTTTAGCATAGTCTATAGGTCATATTTATGGAAGGATTTCATTGTAACTTGTTAGGTTGACTCCATATAATGCCTAGATGATGACATCCCTTTTTGGTCGTGATTGGTCAACTGTGATGGCTACAGGTGCCCGAAGCCCGAAAATCTTGAGCACAGTCTGCAGATCATATTTATGAAGGATTTCATTGTAACTTCGTAGGATCACTCCAGATGATGCCCAGATGAGAATGTCCCCTTTTGGTTATGATCATTCAACCATGACGGCTGCCCGAGCCCAAAGCCCAAACCCTTTAACACAGTCTTCAGTTCATATTTATGAAAGGATTTCATTGTAACTTGGTAGGTTGACTTCATATAATGTCCAGATGAGAACAGCCCCTTTTGGACACCATCAGGCAACTGTGACGGCTACAGGGGCCTGAAGCCCGAAAACCTTTAGCACAGTCTACAGGTGATATTTATGAAGGGATTTCATTGTACCTTGGTAGGATGACTCCAAATAATGTCTAGATGAGAACATCCCCTTTTGGTCGCGATCATTCAGTCTTGATGGCTGTCCGAGCCCAAAACCCCAAAACCTTTAGCATAGTCTATAGGTCATATTTATGAAAGGATTTCATTGTAACCTGTTATTTTGACTCCATATAATGCCTAGATGATGACATCCCCTTTTGGTCGTGATTGGTCAACTGTGACGGCTTCAGGGGCCTGAAGCCTGAACACCTTGAGCACAGTCTACAGGTCATATTTATGAAGGGATTTCATTGTAACTTCGTAGGATCACTCCAGATGATGCCCAGATGAGAATGTCCCCTTTTGGTTGCGATCATTCAACCATGATGGCTACCCAAGCCCAAAGTCCAAAAACCTTTAGCACAGTCTACAAGTCATATTTATGAAGGGATTTCATTTTAACTTGTTAGGCTGACTTCATATAATGTCTAGATGAGAACTTCCCCTTTGGACGCAATTGGAAAACTAACGGCTACAGGGGCCCGAAGCCATATTCATGAAGGGATTTCAATGTAACTTGATAGGATGACTCGTTTTGGAATAATTTCACTGTAACTTGGTAACCTTCGTTGATATACATTAACTGTGAGGGCCACATACATTAACTGTGAAGTCACATTAACCCACCCTTCAGCTCTTTAGTACAGTGTACACCTCATATTATTTTTATCAAAAACATAGCATACAGGGAACAGAAATGAACATATTCCCAATTATCACAATTCTTGTCTTATTTCATAATCCTTTCATAAACATTGAACATTATCCTTTTCATCAAACACAGCACACAAGTTAAGCTACAGTGTCATTGACACTTTCGTTTTCATTTGGTCGCTCTTTCAGCTCTTTGACCGTATTGCTAAATTATGCTTTAGTAAATGTCCATCCATCCATCCATCCATCCATCCATCCATCCATCCATCCATCCATCCATCCATCCATCCGTCCATCCGTCCATCCACATCCATCCATCCATCCATCCATCCATCCATCCATCCATCCATCCATCCATCCATCCATCCATCCATCCATCCATCCATGTTTGAGTGAGTGGATGGATGGAGGGGTGGGCGACGAAAGATTCAGTCATTAGGATTTTTTCCACTTTCATTTTACATTGGTCACTCTGATGAGTTGATGGAGGAGTGAGTGAATTGGTGGTGAGAGAATTTCTTAGTTTGTAAATCTCACGATTATGCTAACTTTTCCGATAACAATACTCACGGACCAACAGCATGAGGTATAATTTTGTAATTAACTAATTGTTCATCCACCCTTTCACTCTCTCCTCCTAAGTGACTGAGCGTGCTCAAATGTTTTGAAGGCTGTTGCATTTTCACAGCCCCGCACCCAGGGACCAGCCTAGGGGGAAATTTTAGGGAGACTCCATGTCTCCCTCCAGAAAAAATAGGGAGACTGCAGAGTCATGTAGGGAGACTTCATAGGCAAGTTGGGAAAATTAAGAATATTCATGTACCACCCCCGCCGCCCCTTTATATTTTCAATTTGTGGTCCTCCATTTATGTCCCAATAATCCAGGTCCAGTTGTCTATGAGGCATCTATGCCAGGTTAAAAAATCACAAAGTAATTATTGACTGAAAATCCCCCACTGCTACCCTCTCCTTCATGACCCCCTCCCCTCTTCTTCATGCCAATCCCCCAGCACCCTCCTGTGGTTGCCTTTCACCAAAATCTACTAAGCTAATAATTTCCTAAGTCTGAAAGTGTGAACAGGACCAGATGTAGGAAGGTTGCTTGGGAGGTACTTTGTTAGTTAATAAACAAAGTACATTCTAGGGTCGAGTATTTTGTAAAAGAAATGTCATTCTGCATCATTTTTATGGCATTCTGGTGTCATTCCGCGTCATTTCGTGTCATTCCGTTGTTTAGGAGGACCCTTTTTCAAGATCGTCCACATGCACTCTTGTGTCCTGTACAAAGCTTTTCTTGTCATCACTAAAGCTTTTTTCATGTGTTTCAATTCCATTCGTGTTTTTGTGGGAATAGACGGCCCAACAGTTAACAGTCGTCAGCAAAACGAAATAAAAATACTGTGTTATAAAATACATCCGTTGTGTATACATTTTCGGCATCCTAAGCGACATAACCTACTTTCAAACTGAGTAATTTTGTTGAGTCGCGTAAGTCACCTATTTTCGTTTCGACATTTGAAGCTCCGACTGAAACGCAACAAAATAGAAATAAAAAAATCCGCCAAAAGAGACAATGGACAATTGATTGTCGTGTGATTTCATTAAATGGACGTTTATTTGACAAATTAAAATGCCCATTTATCACACTCAAGCACATTCGATTTTTGAAAATAATCGTTTTCATGCACAGCTCGCATCACTCAGTTCAGCCTTTCCTCATTTTGGCCAATTTTTAGAGGGCGACTTGTAATCGCCCCGACTATTTTTCTAGGTGACTTTGGGCTTAGAAGGGCGACATAATCGCCCTAGTCGCCCTCACGGCTGGTCCCTGCCCGCACCCATACAAGGAAAGATAGTAACAAATTTATTACCACGTTCACTCACTCTTCAGCTCAGTCATTCATCAGCCCCTTTACTCATTGGCAGGTGGGTAGACTCGGAATAGTAAATAAATGTGCGATTTCACTACCTACCAAACTTAAACAGATTGACAAATTGATTGATCAATTCATTCATTCATTCATTCATTCATTCATTCATTCATTCATTCATTCATTCATTCATTCATTCATTTTGAATGCACAAAGGAAGGAATGAATGAGTAGATGGGAGGTTGAGAGTCCCCCTTTGCTTCCGAGGCTACATGTTGATTGTTTACTTCTGTACTCTCAATTCAAAAGCCAAATCAACAACCTTGCACACTGTTTTCAGCTTGTAAATATGAATTGCGGGATTTGTCAAATGTTTTCGTCAACCACTTGGCAAATCCCGTAGGTCATCTCCATATCAAGACTCACTGATCAACGGGAGATCCGTGATGCATTGTATCGCCATTCAATGCTTTCATTCACCCACCCCCTCAGTCACTCAGATGAGTTGATGGAGGAGTGAATGATTGGACGATGAGAAAATCTGTTACTTTGTAAACCTCATTATTAGGCTAACCACTCTGATAACAATACTCGCACCCTCAAGGTTTTGTGATTCACAAACTGGTCAATCACCCTTTCATTCATTCCCCGCTTGGTGTTTGCATGTGTTCGAATGTTTTGAATGTTGTTACCCTCTCGCAGCCTGCCCACCATACAACAAAAGGTAGTAATGAATTTATGAACACGTTCATTCACTCTTCTGCTCAGCCTTTCACCAGCCTCTTTACTTACTGGCATATGGGGAGATACTAGGAAAAGTAAATAAAGGTGCGAGTTATTTACTTATCAAGTTTAGATAAATTCGTTTGTTCGTTTGTTCATTCGTTCGTTCATGCATTCTTGACTTGAGTTTATTTTTATGTTCGTTTGTTTATTTATTATCTCAGTTAAGCTATATGTTGATTAGTTTAGTTTAGTCGTTCACCCATCAGAACATGTGAAGGAAACTTGGTCATGACCAAGTTTTTTGATCCCTTCTAATTCCATGATTGATAACCATTACCGTCCAAATACACATCATTCACTCACCTGATCGCCCCTATATTCACTCATATGATAATCTACTAGTTACCCATTATTTGTCCATAGAAGTGAAACTTCTTAAACCAAACTTTAACAAAAATTTAAGTCAGGAAATCAATGAGAAAGGGCCTTTTTGACATTTTTCTATGACCCATGTTGTAAAGGTTTAGATACTCACCAAAATTGTTACACAGTTGAAACCAAAAGTCCTATTTCTGAACTGTGCATTGTTCTTAGGAAACTGTACGCCGGATAAGTGCACTACACTCTCCTTCTAATCTCCAGAAATATTTGAAAAATTTCATCACCTGGACCACCTGGTAAAACCTGGCGATGCATGTTATGGAATTTTTGCGATAGCTTTTTACTCTGTTTTGTTTTGCGAACATTTCTGGGGGTATTTCCAAAGATCACGTTCTCCCTCAGTAAGAAGCGTGTTACTAACAAGCATGTTCCCCACTAAGTACAAAAGGTCTTCTATACACTTTATTTAACAATCTACCCTGGTGTAGTAATCTCAAAACAGAGGCCTGATTTTGTATCTACATACTCATAGCAGATGAACCCGACCTGAGGTGACCCGATGCCTTCATCTATATTTATAGATTTGTTATTGTTGTTGTTATTTCAAAAAAAAAAAAAATTCAGATTCTTAAAAAATACTCAATCCTCCAAACTTCCCTCTGACTCTTGTGCAGTTACCACTGCCCAGTCACTAAGCAGTCGAAGTGCTCACTGAACTCAGAAAACCCCCTTTGTTTATCTCATGAATAAGATTGTTATTGGAAGCTTAAATTGTCGAGGTGTGTCCTCCGACACAAGCGCAGAGATATTTCCTCATGCTGCAGGGATGAATTCGACATAACCTTACTAACTGACACTCACTCCTCCAAGGGAATAGAAAACACGTGGAAATGTGAATGGGGGTATAAAGCTATCTTTTGCTCTCACTCAAGTTCCAGTAGATGGCTGGCCATTTTGTTCAAGAATACTTTCATGTTCCAGATTCATAACACAATAAAAGATGTAGGGGGCAACTATCTTATTCTTGATATTATGATTCAAGACCAAAGACTTACTCTTGCTGTACTGTATGGCCCCAATGAAGATAACCCTGCTTTTTTCGACAACTTTTTCAACCATGTTGAAAATATTGGCAACTGTTCAATTCTTATTGGCGGTGATTGGAATGTACCCCAAAATTACTCCCTAAGCACAGTAAATTACCTGCACAAAAACAATGTCCAGGCAAACAAAAAAAATCACGATTTCATGGACAGATTTGATCTGTGTGATGTTTGGAGGATGGAGAACACAGATACGAAGCGGTATACTTGGAAAGGCCCTGATAACAAAATGGCATGGCTGGACTACTTCCCCATGTCAACAGATTTACAAATTTTTCATCAAACTTCCGATATCCATATACAATATAGGTCAGACCACAACCCCATTGCAATAACCCTATCCTTCATTAAGCAACTGAGTGGAAAAGGCTTTTGGAAGTTTAATAATAGCCTTCTGAACGACCCTGAGTACATTTCAGTGGTAAAAACAGTTATTGCCGAGACAGTTCTTCAGTACAGCAATAATAATAATAATAATAATAATAATAATAATAATAATAATAATAATAATAATAAAAGCATAATAATAATAAAAGCATAATAATAATAATAATAATAATAATAATAATAATAATAATAATAATAATCATACTAATCATAATAATAATAATAATAAGCATAATAATAATAATATAATAATAATAATAATAATAATAATAATAATAACTTACAGTTATTTACTATCAACGATCAGCTATTTTGGGAAACTTTGAAACTAATGATTAGAGGAAAAACGATAGCATACTGCACCCAGGTGAAACGTAGCACTGACAATCGGTTAGCAGAAATCGAAAAGGAAATTAGTCACCTGAATTCCCATCTGGATGAAAGAGATTTAAATTGGGTCCCTCGAGAACGAACTCCAAATCATTAGAAATAAAAAAAACAAAAGGTATAATTCTACGAGCAAAGGCAAAGTGGAAAGTGGAGGGTGAAAAACCAACGAAATATTTTTGCAACATGGAAGAACGAAATTATACTGAAAAAATTATATCCAAACTGCAAACTTCTAATGGTATTATAACAGAAAACTTATCTGAGATTCTGAATGAACAAAAGCAATTTTATGAAAATCTTTACACAATCAAGTTAAACTCATCTAATATCTCTGATAATAATAATTCCTTCTTTGATTAAAATAACCCCTTTCTCCAATTTTTAGACAATGAGGAAGGATCTCTGACAAGTTCTGAATGTTTAGAAGTGTTGAAAACAATGAAAAATAATAAAACACCCGATTCAGATGGCTTCACAGTGGAGTTTTATAAATTCTTTTGGAAAGACATAGGAAACTATCTAAAAAACTTGCTCAATTATGTATACAATGTTAAACTTCTGTCCAATCCACAGAGAACTGGTATAATTACCTGCATTCCTAAGCCCAACAAACCCAAAGAATTCATTAAAAACTGGAGACCCATATCCCTTATTAATGTCGATACCAAAATTGCCTCCACAGCTATCTCAAACCGCATTAAAACAGTCTTACCCAAACTTATATCTGAAACCCAGATAGGGTTTATGAAAGGACGATATATTGGAGAATCAACGAGACTAACTTTTCACCTCATTGAAAAATGTGAGAAAGAAAACATTGACGGATTACTGGTTTTGCTTGATTTTGAAAAAGCATTCGATTCTCTTGAATGGCCTTTCATAGAGAAAACACTGGAATTTCTTAATTTTGGCCCCTCCACTATTATGTTGATTTCACACCTTCTACTCTAACATATTCAGTTATATACTAAATAACGGACATTGATCAGAAAAGTTGAATTTACAGCGGGGAGTGAGACAAGGTGATCCACTCTCCCCGTACCTATTCATTCTTAGTGTGGAGATTTTAAGTGCTGCATTAAAGTTTAGTCCTGACATCTGAGGTCTTAAAATAAATTACTCTGAATATCAGCCAATATGCTGATGATTCAACACTAGTTTTGAGTAATGGTGAATCTCTCAATCTAGTGCTAGAGATTGTGAATTTGTTTGCTCAGTTGTCAGGTCTAAAACCGAATTTTGACAAAACACAAATTATTTGGATTGGGTCAAAACGTGGGTCCTGTTGAAAGAATCGCCACGGAACACAATGTCCATTGGATTCAGGGAGGAAAATTCACTATTCTGGGCATCACATATGACCTTTTTGGTGGAAATTACATAATACAAAATTATATCGACAAAACAGAAAAGATGGAAAAACTAATGACAGACTGGTTGTTTAGGAAGTTAAACCTGATTGGAAAAACCACCGTCGTAAAAACTCTGGTACTTCCAATACTTATCTACTGTCTAGCTGTCTTGCCGAATCCGGACAACAACATGATAGATGATAGATACAATACAGTCCCAACTGTTCCAGTTCTTATGGTCTGGAAAACACGAAAAGATTAAACGTAAGATATTAATGAATAAAACTGAAGATGGGGGGATCAAGTTCCCAAGTATTCTGGTATATAGTTATTCATTGAAAATGGTATGGATTAAAAAATTGTTGGACCCAAGCATAATACCACCTTGGAAAACACTTAATCTGGATGATTAAAAATAATACGGTGGTACAAAAACTTGGTTTCTATGCAAAGAGGGGTTAACAAAAGTCGGAGAGCATTTAAATAGGTTTTGGAAAAATGTTCTTAATGCCTGGTCACTTCTGGATGTCAGACGTTTACTGGATTTAGAGATCTGTTCTGAGCCACAATTCTACAATAAAGATATAAAAATTGACAACAAACCTTTCTATAATCAAAAATGGTGCGATAAGGGAATATTTTTTGTAAACGACCTCTTGAGTGAGAGCAGGGTTTTCCTTAATTTTGAAACATTCTCTACAAAATTTGTCATTAAAATGCCATACACGGTTTATTTAGGAGTTAAAAATGCAATTATAAAAAGCTGGCAGAACAAAATTAAATGCAGAAAAAAATTAAGCTGTATCCAACATCCACTAGTAGATAAACTCAGAGAATCGAGCACAGTTAAAACTTTCTACCCTCTGTTTCTTCAACACTTAACTTTGTACCCGGTTCAGTCTCAGGAAAAATGGAAGAAACTTTTGCATGCTTGGAGTTCGCTATACAAAGGTGCTCCCACTACTACAGATGACTCTTACCTTAAAACACTGCAATACAAAATTTTACAAGGAGATCTATTTATGAATGCTCGCCTGTTCCAGTGTAGACTATCTGAGACCGAGCTCTGCACTTTTTGTAACAACACTAAAGAGACAGTGTTACACCTTTTTGTGGAATGTTCACTCAGTTACAAAAACAATCTTGTTACAATTGGCAGAAAGGCTTCAACAGAACTGCGGAGTGTTGATTCCGTTGACCACACCTTTCATTATTCTTGGATATAATAATAATAATAATAAAAATAATAATAATAATAATAATAATAATGATGATAATATCTACTCATTTGACCACCCCCCTCGCTATCCTCATACTAATATACAAAAAGTTCATTTATTCGTGCAGAGTGAGAAAATGTCAACCTAGTTTCCATGGCTTCATCGAAGTCCTCTGTAACTTCCATGAAGTAGAATTGTATTCACTTCACTTATACTCGGAAAAAAAATCAAGAACCATAAAGAACAGACGGGACTTCCTGAAACCACTATTCTGTCATACAACTTATTAAGCACCACGTCATGGACATACTCGGGACAACACTGCTCGACATGAATCCCTCTCCCAATATTAATAAAAACCCACCTGCTATGTAGCACTAGGCTGCACAAAATTCATGATAACAAAGGGTCCATTTATTTCTGATTCGGCATGTTAGGGTTTGACTGTTAAATCTTTATGTTTGTAAAAAACATCTTTTGACTTGTGATCTTACTCACTCATGTATTCATCATTGTACACATATATTCATTACTTTATCTGAATAAAAATATATAACCCCCCCCCCCCCCCCCCCCCCCCAAAAAAAAAAGAAAAAAAATCCCTTATGAGATCCATATTTTCTGAGACTTTCAGCCTCAGGAAATACCAATCTCAGTATTTCAGCAGGGTGTACGTGTCTGTAATAACCTTCTGAGATCTGTATTTCCTGAGGCTGAAAGGGGTGTACGGGAATGTAATAACCTTATGAGGTCAGTAATAACCTTCTGAGATCCACAGGAAAGCCTCAGGAAATACGAATCTCAGAAGGGTATTACAGTCTCATACACCCTGCTGAATTTATTACCCTGCCCCTTCAGTGTGTCAAGTTTTGCTCCATTGGTCGAGTTGTATTAATAACTGAGACCTATGGTTTTGTGACTGTCAATGTGCTCCTCGCACTGTTAGTGCAAAAACTTGAACAAACGTTCTCTGATTTGATTAATATTTGCCATACAAGTCTTTTACAATAATATCTCAAGCGAGTTTGAAAACGGGCAAAGCCTGATTTTTTGTTACAGAGTTATGGGCCTTAAGTCAGTTTTTACAAAATTTGAGTTCGTTGGCGCAGTAACTTGGACAAATGTTCGCCACTTTGACTAATATTTGCCATAGAGGTCTTTCGCAGTAATATTTGAAATGGGTTCGAAAACTGCCCTGACCCAATTTTTCGTTTAAGAGTCATGGGCTTTAATTAATTTTTTTGATATCTGAACTTATTAGCATTATAACTTGAATAGAAGTTCCAGATTTGACACCCGGCATATGATTGATAAGCAGGTTATGGACATGCAACACTCTCTGATTGCCACCACAACTTGATGCCTGCATCTCACCTCTTGTTATATAATCTCCCAAACGGTATTCCAGTGATGAAAATCTTGATAAAAGTAATAATTAGAGAAACTGAAAGAAACATATCTTTCTTTATTATTGAACAAGAATGATTTGGAGTTACTTCCCTTCAATTGAACTCAAATATATTGGAGACTTTAATTCAAGGACATTGAGAAATGACACGTCGGTATTATTGTGGGACGCAACTTTACTTTATAAGTGTTTTATTCGATACAGTAATGAATTTTGTGTCTTGAAGAAATGGGGGCACTGTATTCAAACTTGTACAAGTGCTTTAATAAGTTCACTGAAGAGACAATTAATGTAACGAGGTTGTGCATATTTCTTGAACCACAACAGATCTGTAGTGTAGAAACACCATAACAGAAACCCTCTTCTCGACAGTAAAATTGGACATTTGGGGGGTATATACATATGTTTTATTTCACGTTTTCGGAATATTCTCATGAAACAATATTGTTCTCATTTTGTTTGTGAGCCTGAAAGTTAATTATTACTGACGCAAATGTTTGAGGTGATTGCCAAAAAGGAAATTGGCGAAGTGTACTGTAGAATGTCTGTACACCCTTTTTAGCAGTCACGTGACATTCTCATACACCCCTTTGAACTTTGTACACCCTATTGGAGTTAGATGTACCATGCTGGATGCATTGGTTACTGACCAGTCAGGAAGCTTGTATAATTTTAAAAGGGTAATAATGGATTAAATGCTTTATTGTAATTACTGAGGCCGAAGAATTCATAGATATCTATTGAAGTTTGGGAATTTGTATAAACAGGATTGCCACTCAAATGAAAAGTTCTGGAGTTTGAACCCCGTAATGATCTGGGGATGACTCTCATGATTGTGACCTTTTATGGTGACTGTACATGGGAATCTTAGTGGTCATCAGTACATTGGGGACATCCTCAATCCGGTTGTCGTGCCTCATTTTGACAACCACCTGTTGGCTACTCGCCCTGTATTCATGGACCACAATGCAAGGTCACATCGTTCTCATGCTGTGGGAGCATTCCTTCAGAACAATGCTATTACAACACTACCTTGGCCCCTGCAATGAGCCCTGATTTGAATCCCTTAGAACATATCTGGGACTTTCTTGGGTGTTGTGTGCAAGCAAGGGATCAACCTGTACAGATTTGGAAGCTGCATTGCATGAGGAGTGGCAGCAGTTGCCTCTGGACCATATCAGAAGGCTCACTGGTAGCATTAGGAGGAGGGTTCAGGTTGTCATCTGGGCACAGAGTTGATACACTTGCTACTGGCGTCAGACACTGCTATTGTGTTCAGGAGATCACAAGTTACATTTTTTTTACATTGTTTCATCATGACTGTTCCAGCACCATACTTGTCGAGAGAACATTTTTCCATCAAAAACATTAGTGACAGATATATGTAATTAGCGCCATTAAAATAATGCATATTTTCCTCATTGTGTTGTCTTTCATTTGTCAATAGACCATTCTTTCTGCAAACAATCACTTTTGGCCACCAGAAAGACAGCATGAAAGTAATGACAGTTTCTATTAACACCACAGCAAAAAAACAGGCACTTAATTAAGTTCCAGGTGTACATAAACCTCAGACCAGTAGTTTCATGATAATGATTATTAAAGCGAACAACACTAAAAACTCAAAATCATGTGTTGTTTGATGGATTTATTGAAAAAAATTATTGTACTGAAAAACTCCAAGCAGTGTTGCCCCCCCCCCCCCCTCCCCACCATGCTCAGAACAATACACTGAGCATAGCAGGAGGGTGGGGGGGGGACACTCCTTGAAGTTTGTTTGGTTACAGATTATACAAATGTTCTTGTTTTGGACTTAGTTCTTTGTGACCTAGAATGTGGAATCATTGACAAGTTCTATTGGGAATTTTGTGTCTAGTAATTAGGTAGTTGAGTCCGAAATTCTCTATGGGTTGTTCGTGCTATAGTGTGTTGATATGAAAATTATAACTTGAGAATCATAGTCAGAGTCCTTGGAAATGCTTAAATAGAGATTGAATTTGATTCTCTGATATCAGTGAGAACCATGTGAATATTTTTTTTTGATAGATCACATTATTTTTTTTATACAATATCTCTGTCACTTCTATGCAGTTAACCCTTTATCCAATGAAAAGGCCTCAATTACATACTAAGCAGTTGAAAAAAAAGAAGAAAATTTAAAAAAATTCAACAAAACCATGTCATGTGACCTCTTATTGGGTTGAGCTTGTTGTGCTTGTTAGCTCACCTGACCGAAAGTCAGGATGAGTATTGTGATCACTCACTGGCCATCGTCCTTCTGCCTGTCATCCTTTCTCTGTCATCCTTGAACATGATGTTTGCAAATTCTCCTCCAAAATCGCTGAACTGTTTTCAGTTAAATTTGAGGTGTTTGCTTGTTCTGACATTGTATTTTGTTATTGTTCAAATTAACTTGCCCAGCCCATAGAGAAAGGGGGGGGGGGAGAGGAATGCTTGAAACAAAAACATCTTCTCATGAACCTGTGGAAACAATGACTTTATATTTGATGTGGGGCTTCCTTTTGATGTGTAGAATCAAGTATGTTCAAACCAAATTCCTGGAGCAACATTTGTCTTTGTACTAGGAGGGGCAATGTAATAGGTGGGGCAAGATTTTGGCCCCACTTGCAATTTCTATTTTCTGAAGCGATGATCTGATTGAACCAAATTTGGTATGTCGTATTGTTGAGTCATAAGTACTTGATTCATGTTCACAAAAAAAACTAGATTGAGTTATTTGTGTGCAAAGCACACAATGGTGTATCGGACTGTATCCCTGCATTTCCTTACCCAAGGAGCCTTTACAATGAAAACTGATTTTCTAATGATAAAAGTGGTTCCACTGGAACCACCTGGGGCAAAATCAAAATTCCAAAACCTCATTGCAGATCTAGAAATGTTACCTGAACACATTACCATAGTTTAAACACTTCGAATTAAATACCCTAAGAGCCTTTTGATGAAAACTGATTCTCTAACAATAAAAGTGGTTCCACTGGAACCACCTGGGGCAAAATCAAAATTCCGAAACCTTCATACACATCTAGTGATGCTACATGAACACATTAGCATAGTTTATACGATCCAAATTAAATATCCTAGAAGACTTTCGATGAAAACTGATTTTCCAATGATAAATGTGGTTCCACTGGAACTGCCTGGGGCCAAATCAAAATTCCGAAACCTTCATGCACATCTAGAGATGTTACCTGAACACATTAGCATAGTTTAAACGTTTTGAATTGAATACCCTAAGAGCCTTTCGATGAAAACTGATTTTCTAATGATAAAAGTGGTTCCACTGGTTAACCACCGGGGGCCGAATCAAAATTCCGAAACCTTCATGCACATCTAGAGATGTTACCTGAACACATTAGCTTAATTTAAATGTTTTGAATTAAATACCCTAGGAGCCTTTCGATGAAAACTGATTTTCTAATGATAAAAGTGGTTCTGCTGGAACCACCGGGGGGCAAAATCAAAATTCTGAAACCCTCATGCACATCTAGATATGTTACCTGAACACCTTAGCATAGTTTTAACATTTCGAATTAAATACCCTAGGAGCCTTTCGATGAAAACTGATTTTCTAATGATAAAAGTGCTTCCACTGGAACCACCTGGAGCAAAATCAAAATTCTGAAACCTTCATGCACATCTAGAGATGTTACCTAAACACATTAGCGTAGTTTAAAAGTTTTGAATTGAATGCCCTAGGAACCTTTCGATGAAAACTGATTTTCTAACGATAAAAGTTGTTCCACTGGAACCACCGGGGGCAAAATCAAAATTCCAAAACCTTCATACACATCTAGAGATGTTACTTGAACACATTAGCATAGTTTAAACGTTTCGAATTAAATACCCTAGGAGCCTTTCGATGAAAACTGATTTTCTAATGATATAAGTGGTTCCACTGGAACCACCGGGGGCCAAATAAACATTCTGAAACCTTCATGCACATCTAGAGATGTTACCTAAACACATTAGCATAGTTTAAATGTTTCGAATTGAAAACCCTAGGAGCCTTTCGATGAAAACTGATTTTCTAACGATAAAAGTGGTTCCACTGAAACCACCGAGGGAAAAATAAAAATTCCGAAACCTTCCTGCACATTCAGAGATGCTACCTGAACACATTAGCATAGTTTAAACATTTAGAATTAAATACCCTAGGAGCCTTTCGATGAAAACTGATTTTCTAACTATAAAAGTGGTTCCACTGGAACCACCAGGAGCAAAATCAAAATTCTGAAACCTTCATGCACATCTAGAGATGATACCTGAACACATGAGCATAGTTTAAAGGTTTCGAATTGAATACCCTAGGAGCCTTTCGATGAAAACTGATTTTCTAACGATAAAAGTTGTTCCACTGGAACCACCGGGGGCAAAATCAAAATTCCGAAACCTTCATACACATCTAGAGATGTTACCTGAACACATTAGCATAGTTTAAACGTTTCGAATTAAATACCCTAGGAGCCTTTCGATGAAAACTGATTTTCTAATGATAAAAGTGCTTCCACTGGAACCACCTGGGGCAAAATCAAAATTCCGAAACCTTCATGCACATCTAGAGATGTTACCTAAACACATTAGCATAGTTTAAAAGTATTGAATTGAATGCCCTAGGAACCTTTCGATGAAAACTGATTTTCTAACGATAAAAGTTGTTCCACTGGAACCACCGGGGGCAAAATCAAAATTCTGAAACCTTCATGCACATTCAGAGATGCTACCTGAACACATTAGCATAGTTTAAACATTTCGAATTAAATACCCTAGGAGCCTTTCGATGAAAACTGATTTTCTAATGATAAAAGTGCTTCCACTGGAACCACCTGGGGCAAAATCAAAATTCCGAAACCTTCATGCACATCTAGAGATGTTACCTAAACACATTAGCATAGTTTAAATGTTTCGAATTGAAAACCCTAGGAGCCTTTCGATGAAAACTGATTTTCTAACGATAAAAGTTGTTCCACTGGAACCACCGGGGGCAAAATCAAAATTCTGAAACCTTCATGCACATTCAGAGATGCTACCTGAACACATTAGCATAGTTTAAACATTTCGAATTAAATACCCTAGGAGCCTTTCGATGAAAATTGATTTTCTAACTATAAAAGTGGTTCCACTGGAACCACCAGGGGCAAAATCAAAATTCTGAAACCTTCATGCACATCTAGAGATGATACCTGAACACATTAGCATAGTTTAAAGGTTTCGAATTGAATACCCTAGGAGCCTTTCGATGAAAACTGATTTTCTAACGATAAAAGTGGTTCCACTGGAACCACCGGGGGCCGAATCAAAATTCCGAAACCTTCATGCACATCTAGAGTTGCTACTTGAACACATTAGCATAGTTTAAGCATTTCGAATTGAATACCCTAGGAGCCTTTCGATGAAAACTGATTTTCTAATGATAAAAGTTGTTCCACTGGAACCATCGGGGGCCGAATCAAAATTCCGAAACCTTCATGCACATCTAGAGATGTTACCTGAACACATTAGCATAGTTTAAACATTTTGAATTGAATACCCTAGGAGCCTTTCGATGAAAAATGATTTTCTGATGATAAAAGTGGTTCCACTGGAATCACCGGGGGTAAAATCAAAATTCCAAAACCTTCATGCACATCTAGAGGTGTTACCTGAACACATTAGCTTAGTTTAAACGTTTCGAATTAAATACCCTAGGAGCCTTTCGATGAAAACTGATTTTCTAACAATAAAAGTGGTTCCACTGGAACCACCGGGGGCAAAATCAAAATTCCGAAACCTTCATGCACATCTAGAGATCTTACCTGAACACATTAGCATAGTTTAAACGTTTTGAATTGAATACCCTAGGAGCCTTTCGATGAAAACTGATTTTCTAACGATAAAAGTGGTTCCACTGGAACCACCGGGGGCAAAATAAAAATTCCGAAACCTTCATGCACATCTAGAGATCTTACCTGAACACATTAGCATAGTTTAAATGTTTCGGATTGAATACCCTAGGAGCCTTTCGATGAAAACTGATTTTCTAACGATAAAAGTGGTTCCACTGGAACCACCGAGGGGCCGAATCGAAATTCCGAAACCTTCATGCACATCTAGAGTTGCTACCTGAACACATTAGCATAATTTAAGCATTTTGAATTAAATACCCTAGGATCCTTTCGATGAAAACTGATTTTCTAACGATAAAAGTGGTTCCACTGGAACCACCTGGGGCCAAATCAAAATTCCAAAACCTTCATGCACATCTAGAGATGTTACCTGAACACATTAGCATAGTTTAAGCATTTCGAATTAAATACCCTAGGAGCCTTTCGATGAAAACTGATTTTCTAACAATAAAAGTGGTTCCACTGGAACCACCGGGGGCAAAATCAAAATTCTGAAACCTTCATGCACATCTAGAGATGTTACCTGAACACATTAGCATAGTTTAAACGTTTCGAATCAAATACCCTAGGAGCCTTTCGATGAAAACTGATTTTCTAACGAAAATCAAAATTCCAAAACCTTCATGCAGATCTAGGGATGTTACCTGAACACATTAGCATAGTTTAAACATTTCAAATTGAATACCCTAGGAGCCTTTCGATGAAAACTGATTTTCTAACGATAAAAGTGGTTCTGGAACCACCGGCGGCAAAATCAAAATTCCAGAACCTTCATGCACATCTAGAGATGTTACCTGAACACATCAGCATAGTTTAAACGTTTCGAATTGAATACCCTAGGAGCCTTTCAGGGTGTGACATACGGATGGACGGACAGACGTACGTACGGACGGATGGACGTACGGACGTACGGATGGAGATCACGACAATATCCCCGCATTTTCAAAAATGCGGGGATAAAAATTCCCATGTCCACATGGGAACCCCAGGAGCTAAAAAAAGAAATATTTTCAAACACCCATATTTCGGAAACCAAACGGAAAAGAGAACTGTTATCTGGTATGAGGACATAGAATGGAAAGGTTAAAAAAAAAAATGCTGTCAGGGTGTTCTGCAGGGGGGGGGGGGGGGGGGGTAAGGCACTTTATCCTGGTTGCCTACATGAGGGCACAATGATGCTGTGTACTAAGGCGTACTGCACACCAATGGTGCACATATCTTCAACCGCCATAATCCTGCTTGAGTGGAGCTTGAACCGAGTTAGAATGTTGAGGAGCTGACAGTTGCTCGTCGATGCTCAGTGGTTCTCTCCAGGTACTCCGGCTTTCTCCACCCGTAAAACTATCACAGTCACGATTAGCCATTGTGCATAAGTATGTGACCTCAAACACTTATAAATAAATAAATAACCCCATAGAATCTTTTAATGTTTGGTATATATCATTGTTATGAGGGGCAGATTCAAGATTGTTCAAAGCAAGTCTCTCAGTTAATATTTGGGCTTCCTATGGTGGTCCGAATTTTAACTTAGTGCAATAAGGTTAGATCTAATTTTGTTCAAACCACATCCCTAGGTTGATGTTTGGAAATTTTAACTTAGTCCAATATGAGGAATAATATTTAAAACACCTCTTCTCCAGAAACACTAGTCAGAATCTTTTTATATGGAATACAGAATCCTTACAAGGATTGGATTCAAATTTGTTAAATTCAAGTCCATCTGTTAATAATTGGGCTCTCTACGGGAGCCCAAATTTTAACATAGTGTGATATGGGTAATAATCTTTAAAAATCTTCTTCAGATCCACTACTCAGAAGCTATTCATATTGTGTATACAGTATCTTTACCGGGGTCAGACTGAATTTTTTTTCAAAGGAAGTCCCTCTGTTAATATTTGGGCTCCCTATGGGGGCTTGAATTTTAACTTGATGCAGTATGGAGAATAATCTTTAAAAATCTTCTTCAGATCCGCCAGTGAGAATCTTTTGGTTTGTTGTATGCAGCATCCTTAGGGAGATTACATCTAATATCGTTGAAAGCATTCTTTGGAAGGTCAGGTCTAAGTTTGTTCAAACCAAATCCCTGGGTTAATATTTGGGCTCCCTATTGGAGCTTGATTTTAACTTAGTCCAGTATGAGGAATAATGTTTAAAACTTTTCTTTTACATAATCTTTTGATATATGGTATACAGAATCCTTATAAGGGTTGGATTTAAATTTGTTCAACTTAGCCCCATCGATTGATAATTGGACTCTCTATGAAAGCCTGAATTTCAACTCAGTGCAATATGAGGAATAATCTTTAATTTCTTCTTCTCCAGAACTGTTAGTCAGAATCTTTTGATATCTGGTACACAGAATACTCACAGAGGTTAGATTCACATTTCTTCAAATAACGTCCATCAGTTGATAATTAGGCTCTCTGTGGTAGTGCAAATTTTAACATTGTGCAGTGTGGGGATTAATCTTTAGATTTGAGGTTATGTCATGGCCCGTCGTTCATCCATCAACAATTCAATACAGCTTGGGCTGGAGGCCATATTTATGAACCGCTCTTTACGAAACTTCTTGGGTACCTTTGTTATCACCAGGGGACGAGAACGAGTGTTCAGTGACGCATGGGAAAGGCATGCGATCGATTGCTCTCGCGCACCATCGCTCATGCAAAAATTGTCCAAGGTGCGCGAATAATCACTTGCCTCTATTCTTGGGTGTGTTTTCATCCTTTTGAGTTGCGTCAACAGAAACATTCAATTAAGTTTTGATGTTGGGAAATTTTTAAGAATCACTCACAATTTAAGTGTTTAAGCGTTTAAGTACAATTCCAAACAATTTCCTTTCCGTCATTATGAACATGACACACAGTAGTTCGCTTATACATCCACACACGACACGCTAACAGTAAGAGGGTTGTACATTGAGAGCTCGCCAAAAACGAACACGCATGTTCAGATAAAAAAACTGTGGCCATTCTGAGATCTGAGAAACGTTTTAATACTTCCGTATTTTTTTTATGAAAGACATGCGGAATGATGCCACTTTCCTTGTTTTCTTTTATACATGTGACACCTGTCGTTCCAATTCACCAACGACACGAATTAATTTGGTCGAATTGGAATTTATGCATCCATTTTCCACAATTTTAATAATCAGTCGTTTAAAATCCAGACCTAATTTTGTGGGTTACATATATTTTCACCGTCAAAATTTCCATTCGTGTTCAGTTGTATTCATATATTCGTTTCGAAGGACGCTTGTCAGTTGAAGTTAAACATTGAAATCAACACTCAAATCAAATTCACTCTCCTCACAATTTTCACTCTCGCAAACTTTATTTGAGGTGAGCGATTTTCCACTCGCCTCCAGTTTGCTCCCATTCATCACTTGAGTGTTTTTGGGTGCAGTCCAAAATTCAAGATGGCAGCCAAGCAGCCATTTGGTACCAAAATTAGTGAAATCAGTTTTTTGTACAGAACTTCTGTATGACAGATCTGATCTGAATATATTTTTGTATGAAAGTTTAGTAACATGGAATGCATCACATATAATACAGGTTTTTTTCTAGTGCAGAAATTATGCAAATTAGATGAACTTTGATTTATTCAGTGCTACTTATACACAGTAAGTACACATGTCAATACGACTTGGGCTAGGGGCTGTATTTATGAAACGATCTTCACAAAACTTCTTGGGTACCTTTGTTATCACCTTGGGACGGGAAAGAGTGTTTTTGATTGTGGTCCAAAATTCAAGATGGCTGCCGGCGGCCATTTTATACTGAAATTAGGTGCAATCAGTTTTTTTGTACAGAACTTCTGTATGAAGGTTCTGATTTGAATAAATTTTTGTATGAATGTTTAGTAACATGGAATACATCACATATAATACGGGTTTTTTTCTTGTACAGAAATTATGCAAATTAGATGAACTTTGATTTATTTAGTGCCACTTATACACAGTAAGTGCACATGTCAATACGGCTCAGACTGGAGGCTGTATTTATGAACCGATCTTCATGAAACTTCTTTGGTGTCTTTGTTATCACATTGGGACGAGAACAAGTGTTTTTGGGTGTCGTCCAAAATTTCAAGATGGTCGGCGGCGATGGCCAATTAGACAAACTTTGATTTATTCAGTGCTACTTATACACAGTAAGTGCACATTTCAGTATGGCTCTGGCTAGAGCCATCTAACTGTCACCCACCTTTCCAATACTTAACCTGTACATTTGTTACAGGCTATGGTCAGTATTTATGTACAGACCTTTACAATACTTTACATGTACCTTTGTTATCAGGTCATTACCTAGATGTGTGTCATTGCTGTGTCACATACTATACATGTACATGTCTTACACAAGTTGAGCTACAGTGTCATTGACACTTTCATTTTTGATATATGGAAAACAGCATCTTCACATGGGTCGACTTTGCGGCAAATAAAGTCCCTGGGTTAATATTTGGGCTCCCTATGGGCCCTAATTTTAACTTTCTGCAAAAGAGGAATATTCTTTGAAATCTTCTTGAGAACCATCATTCAAAATGTTTTGATACTTGGTATAGAACACCCTAGCCAAGCTCAGATTCAAATTTGTTCAAATTAAGTCCCTGGATTCATATTTGTTCTCCCTACGGAACCCAAGTTTTAACTTAGTGTAATACGACAAATTAGCTTTAAAAATATCTCCTTTCTCAGATCCACCATTCAGAATCTATTGATATTTGGTATACAGCATCCTGGGGATGGAGGGGAGTGGTCACATTCAAGTTTGTTCAAATTATGCCCCTTGGTTGATATTTGGACTCTCCAGTTTTGCATTACTGAAAATCTGGGCATTATGTGTGTGCTAGCAACCCAGTACTAGAAAAAATATCATCTGGCATGGACAACTGAGTTACAAACAATTAAATAACTTCATTCCTCTGTAGTGTTAACTGGCCATAGATGTATAAACTACTTTGGTCAGGTGGGCGCCTCAGGCCGCATGGGGCCTCTTGTTCCAATGAGGGTTCACATGATATGGTTTTGTTGAAATTTTTTGAAAAATTTAAAAAAAACCCAAGAATTAAACATAACTAGAGAATTGTAATTTGTTGGACAAATTACGGGCTTTCCCTACTTTTTAATGTGAAAAAGCAGACAGCATATAGCAAAGCAATGTGTTTGAAATTAACCCTTTCCAAAATGATAGAAAGAAAGCACCCAAAGTTGACCAATTGTATCATTTTCAAATGATACGCTTTTTACAGCAATCATTGTCCTGGAGGGTTAAATGTTTGACTAAGACATGAACAGCAATGTTCCTCTACATGTGCAAACCATTTTTTTGCAAACAGTTAGTTACTTTAATAGTCATTTCAGCAGAAATAAAGTTGTGTGGGTTTGGATTTAATGACAGGAAAAATGAGTATACATGTAGAATGCAGTAAAATTAAGGAAAATGAAAGTTTTTTTCTGGATAATGCTGTCAAAACATGTGTTGGATTATGTGTGACACCAAAACTTATCACAGAAAATTTGTTTCTCTATAACACACAATACACATGTGCAAACGAAAATGGACTGTTTCAATCCTGCCCAGGGAAACTGGTAGTGCTGCCGCGGTTAAGACTTTTTTCTGACCGGTTAACCAGCGTGTTTGACCGTGGTTAACCGTGGTTAACCGCATTTAAGGTACCTATATTTGTAGTGTGTTCTTGCTTCAACTGTAACTATTATATCGGGCCGGCCAATGTTATTTACATTGATCATAAATAATAATAAAGAAGTATTCTATTTAGTCATTGTTGTTCAATCGCCCATGTGTTTACATCAGTGCGTGTACCAGAAATCAACAGGTTTGCGGGGCCAATATGGATGAAACCATAAAAAAATACAAAATCATCAAAATAACAACGAAAAAATAAATAATAACACATTAAATGTTTGCCAGCAATACCTGAAGAGACGTATTTATTCCATGAACTCCAATTCACTGATGTGTAATGTCCGGTTATAAATTATGCACACGTGCACCAGGTAAAGTTAGTTTCAATAGCACCAACAATGCTTAAGTGGGACATCAATTTGAAAACAATTTGCGCTGTAACCTGCGCATTTGTTGCATTTTTATTGGTTTTTCCAGAACATTCTCGCGTTCTGGAAAAACCAACTTAATCACAACAACTGCGCAGGTTACGGCGCAAATGGTGCTCTGATTCTGAAACTATGAACTTTCAGTCACAAACGAGCGTTGGATTTTCTTGACAGGGATGAAGAAAGACATTGGGGTGATAAACAAACAACGAAAAACAAATAAATGCGAGTATATTTTAAATCTTTAGTAATAATTTTCCTTTATTCTTTTATCTTATTCACCACGTGGTAACTTGTCAAAACTTACCTATTTCCGTTGCATCCCAAACTGCCCCAAATTGGCAAAACGTAACTTGCAACTAATTCTTTTTGACTGCATATATTTAAAAATAGGGGGTGCGACTTATACATGGGCTTTAGGCGAAAGGGAGGAATTCCAGGTGTGAGTTTGGGGTGCGACTTATACACGGGGGCGACTTATACACGGACATATACGGTGAGTATAGTGAATGTAAGGTTAACCGGTTAAAACATTTTCTTGACCGGTCAAAGTTTTAACCACAGGTTAACTGGTTATCTGGATAACCACGGCAGCACTAGAAACTGGGTAGAGAAAAGTATGAAATTAATTGGAAAATACATTTTGTCTGACGGTACTCATGTTTGTACAGCAGAAACTGGTATTGGATGAAGCAGGACACAAAAACATATAACACAAAATTTGATCACCTTTGATTTTTGATGCAGTTATGGAAAGCACAATGAGCTATTTCTTTCTTGTTTCTGGACAAATGAGTAGAGAAATTTGCAACATTCACTGAAATCAAATTTTTGGGTCGTATTCTTTAAGTGGCCAAAGCATGTGTTGGGTTAAGCCCCAGATCATAACTTACAACAGAATACTTATTCATTAAGCATCTCTGCCTGTAGCAAAACAAAGTGTTTGAAATTAACCCTTTCCAATATGATAAAAAAAAACAACCAAAGTTAGCTAATTTTGCCATTTTCAAATGGTACTCTTATGCTCGCCCTCATTGAGCTTGAGGGATAAAGATGAGATTAGAAAGTAAACTGTAACTGTCTTCTGCAATCACTGTTGCATCTACACATCCCCTAAAAATTGTTACAACAACCATGCAATTAGAGAAATTTGCTCTTGAAGTTGATCAATCTTGAAGATAAAATGCTATATTCATATCATTTTTGGCCATAATGGTTAATTTTGGAATATTTGTGTGGTGATTTTAATGCATCATATTATGCTCTAAATGTGTGGACATCAATCACAGACTGAGTGTCTGATAAGAGACATGGAGGAATCTTGAATCTTGGTATTTGCATGAACATGTACAAGTTGAGGGTACGCCAATTCAAGGCCTGACAAATTGGTGAGACTTAAAACTTTGAATAAAACATTTTACAGCAAAATTGTTCTTGGATGAATGCCCTATCTTTTCATGGGGAACGTTTTGAAAAAATATGGCTTCAGTGCTGAGAAATCGAATGTAGAAGTTGGCGAAAATAATAATTATTCCGACAGTACCCTTATGGGAAGTCTCAAATCTTCTAAGGGTTAAACTTTTAATAATAACATATAAAACAAAATATGTAATACTTTGATTGCTGCATGCAGCCATAGAAAACTTTCAGAGCTCAATCAATTAAAAATGGAGTAAATTGTCACTTAAACTTACCAAATTCTGAAAAATGAGAGTTTTTTTTGGAAGGTACCTACATTTATGCAACCAGAATGGGCATAGGGTTAAACTTGACAACCAAACTTACAACAGCAAATATGCTCGGTAGTCAGTTGAGAATACAGACATGCAAAGTGTTTGGAATTAACCCCTTCCTAAATGATAGAAAAAAGCAACCAAAGTTGGCTAATTTTGGCATTTTCAAACAACACTCTTATTCTCGCCCTCATTGTGGTTGGGGGTTAAATCTAAGTTTAGAAAGTAAACAGTAACTTTCTTCTGCAATCCTTGTTGCATCTATCCATACCAAAATAATTGTTACAACAACCTTACAAATAGAGAAATTTGCCCTTGAAGTTGGTCAATTTTGAAGACAAAACTGCGAAATTTGTTTCATTTTTGGCTCACAGTGATTAATTTTGAAATATTTGTGTGGTGATTTTGGTGTATAGTATTATGCTCTAAATGTTTGGAAAATTTGAGCTAGATAACTGGAAACAATTCCGAGACTTTTGAAAAATTGTGAAATTTTGATGGTTTTGGCCGAAAATTTTGAAAATAAGCATTTTCATGAATATAACGATACCTCATTAGGCTTTCCCAAACTTTGTTTGGGAAAGACTATTGTTATACCCCCCGCAAACAGAGTTTGGGGGGTATATAGGAATCACCCTGTCTGTCCATCTGTCTGTCTGTCCATCCTTGTAAGCGCAACTCCTCCTAAACCGTTTGAAGAATTTTCATGAAACTTTGGAAGAACTCCATATGAAGATGTGCATGAAGCAATATAATTCCGTTCTGACATTTCCAAGGGGAGATAATCTAACTTATACCGTCTGTCCATCCTTGTAAGCACAACTCCTCCTAAACCGTTTGAAGAATTTTCATGAAACTTTACACAATGGAAGAACTCCATATGAAGATGTGCATGAAGCAATATAATTCCGTTCTGACATTTCCAAGGGGAGATAATCTAACTTGTACATTTCAGGAATGGGGGGGGGGGGGGGTGGGGGGGGGGGGTATCACTTTGTGAGTTTGCTCACAGTACCTTTAGTTATTCTTAAATTTCAAAAAAATTTTCCTTGTTATTTTTTAGGCTTTCCAAAACCGTCAAAATTTCACCATTTTTCGAATGTCTCAAAAGTGTTTATAGCTATTTAGCTCAGATTTTCCGCACATTTAGAGCGTAATGTGATACACCACAATCACCACTAAAATCTTCAACATTAACCCCCATTGTCCAAAAATTACATGGATATAGATTTTTTCTTCAAAATTGACCAACTTCAAGGGCAAATTTCTCTAATTACAAGGTTGTTGTAACAATTATTTTGGTATGGATAGATGCAACAATAATTGTGGGAGAAAGTTACTGTTTACTTTTTAATCTCAGATTTAACCCTCAAGCACAATGAGGGCGAGAATAAGAGTACCGTTTGAAAATGCCAAAATTAGCCAACTTTGGTTGCTTTTTCTATCATTTTGGAAAGGGTTAATTTCAAAAAGTTTTCATGTACAACCTGCGGCAACCGTGTTGTGTCCTTGGGCAAGACACTTCATCTCCATTGCCCGCGTGGGGGCACGATGACGCCGTGTACTAAGGCGTACTGCACGTCGATGGTACGCATGTCTTCAACCAATTTAACCCTGCCTGTGCTGCAGTGCGGAGTTACGATGTTGGGGAGCTGGCAGCTGCTCGTCGTTGCTCGGTGGTTCTCTCCGGGTACTCCGGCTTCCTCCACCTGTAAAACTGTCACGGTCCTGATTAGCCATTGTGCATAAATATGTGACCCTAAACATCAATAAATAAATAAATAAATTTTCATGTACATATTCACAATTGACTACCGAGCATATTTGCTGTTGTAAGTTTGGTTGTAAAGTTTAACCCTATCCAATTCTGGTTGCATAAAAGTAGATACCGTCCAAAAAAACTCCACTTTTTTCAGAACTGGTAAGTTTAGGTGACGATTTACTCCATTTTTAATTGATTGAGCTCTGAATGTTTTCTATGGCTGCTTGCAGCAGTCAAAGTATGACAAATTTTGTTCTATATGTTATTATTAAGGGTTAAAGTTTAACTCTTAGCAGATTTGATACTTCCCATAAGGGTACTGTCAGAATAATTCTTATTTTTGCGAACTTTTACATGCACTTTCTCAGCACTGGAGCCATATTGTCTCAAAACCTTTTCCATGAGAAGATTTTTGGGGCAAAAACTGGCCAATTTTCACATGCGATTTCTCAGCACTGCAGCCACATTTTCTCGAAAGGTTTCCCATGAGAAGTGTGGGCATTCATCCAAGAACAATTTTGCTGTTATATGTTTTATTTCAAGTTTTAACCCTCACCCAGTTGTCAGGCCTTGAATTGGAGTACCGTCGACTTGTACATGTTCATTCAAATACCAAGATTCAAGATTAGTCCATGTCTCTTTTCAGACACTCAGTCTGTGATTGATGTTCACACATTAAGAGCATAATATGATGCACTAAAATCACCAGACAAATATTTCAAAATTAATCCCTATTGGCCACAAATGATATGTTTGTTTTTTTTGTCTAAAAAACATAGATGAAAACCCCTAATAGGAGGTTTTTATTTATTATCAAAAATAATAAATTTTGATATCGTGTGCATTGGATAAAGAGTTAACAAGTGAATTTTGTACGAAAGGTTATTGTAAGTTGTTTGTTTAATTGTGAATTATATGTAACTAACCAGGCTTATTCTGGTAAGCAGTTTATTACGCGCCTGTTCTATGTAATCCCCATCTAAATCAGCACTAAACCATGCTGAAAATGAAAATCTGTTCTACACATGTGCGGAAAGGAAATCGTTGACAGACTATTTTTAACCCTTTACCAAACGTAACGGTTAAATCTGGCCAGTGCTATTCTCAAAAATCTTCAGTTATTTTTCATCAGTTTTTCATTTTGTGTCTCACAAACATAGGTTATGACCCCTCATTAGAACAAGCTCGTCGAGCTCGTTCCATTGAGGGGTCATAACCTATGTTTTTGAGACAAAAAATGAAAAAAATTAGTTCAAGAATTTTATTTACAAGTATCGTCTGCTTTTTATGTTAGGTAAAGGGTTAAATAGAAGCGAAATTGCACTGTAATTTTCTACAAAGCATGCAACGCAATTACAGTTTGAATCGCTAGTGATAGCTGAAAATTATCCACTGAGTTCCAATTTGTTCTATATGCCAGTAGGCATATAGAACACATTGGAACTCAGGGGACGGAACAGTAACACAGGTTCCCCTCGCAAATTTGGTTGGCGATAAAATGTGTTCTTTTTATTGATAGTTGTCAAATGAATTGCTGAGTGTCCTTCTAATAATTGTTTTTATAGACGTTAAGGCGTGTAATAAACACAGAATGACACACGCTTGTGAAGGGATTAATTGATATGGCACTTCTGCCATCGTGGAAGGATAACACAAGGCCTGGGCCTCTCGTTCTATCCTTCTACGCTGGCACTCATGCCATATTGATTAACCCATTCACACGCGTGCATTGTTCTGTGTATATACAGTCAAGTGGAATCCAGTGTTTTTAATTTCCAGGTGAAGCCACAACCATTTATTTAAAAGTTTCTCCATGTATTGTTGATCCTCCTCAGGTGAATGATCAAGATGTGCCAATTTTGCTGAATAATACAGTGAACCTAAATGTAAATTTCTGGGATTTAACAACTCAGCAGGTGAGACATTTTTAGGGTAAACTGAAAACCATATCCCTTCAATGATTGGAACAAGTTCACAGAGCTGAAAAAAGACTGTTTTCAGAGGAGAGTAAAATTTTGAAGACAGTTTGATGATTTTATATGAACATTTTCATAGATTTGATTTTAGTGTAGTGTAGAGCATTTTAATCAAACCTGATAACATGTTTTAAAAAAATGGTGGCTTTATCACTTTCAAAATAACAAGAACCTTTTAATTATTTCATCTGAAAGATGACTTCTGATTTCCCATTGAAACAACCAACATCTAAGCTGATGACAAGTCTGTAGATTTAACCTTTTACCTACTTGTAACATAACTTGAAGACTACACTTCCAAATGAATATCTCGTACAACTAAAAATGTTTTTTTTTTTTTGTCTAAAAAACACAGATAAAAACCCCTAATAGGAATGAGCTAGTTTCAGTGAGAGGTAACAAGCTATGTTTTGGAGGCAGAAATTGAAGATAATAATAAAACTTAAATGGCATTCTTTTGTGAATAGCACTGGGTGATATGGCCATAGCAGCAGGTATGGCATTAACCTCTACCTGATGCAAACAATATCAAACTTTATCATTTCAATTGTTCTTTTTCCATTTTCTTGCAAAATTTCAACAAAAAGCTTATCAAGTGATCCTCCACTCATTGTCTGTCATACATTGTACGTTGCCTATTGTCTGTGAACATGGTGTTCACAACTTCTCCAAAACCACTTGACTGATTTCAGTTAAGTTTGAGGTGATTGTTCTGACTTCACATTTTGATTTTTTTCAAATCGACTTGTCCTGCCCCAAAGGGACAGGGTGGCGAAAATGCTTCCAAATTTTAAAAAATCTTCTCATGAACCGATGGGTACAATGACTTGATATTTAGTACTGAGCTTCTTTTGAGGTGTAAAATCAAGTTTGTTCAAAGTTCATAGCGCAACGTTTGCCTTTGTAATGTGAGGGGCAGTTTTTGTTTCCCCGCCCAAAATTTCTATTTTTTGTACTGATGGACCGGTTTGAACCAAATTTGGTATGTGGTATTATTGAGTCAAAAGTACTTGATTCATGCAAAAACAAAATGTTCTTGCATCCCCGTGGGAACCCCAGGAGCTAAAAATAAAAAATATGCCCATATTTCCCAAACCACACAGAACTTTTTTTGGTATGAAGCAGCCTTTGGACCAGTTGAATAGAACAGTAAAAAAATTACCATCGGTTGTGTCATAGTGTACTGCAGAGGGAATCAAAAAAATGCTGAGTCAGCATATTTGCAAAAATTAATCTAGATGGTGTCATTTGTGTGCAAAGTACACTATAGCATATCCCCGCATTTGCATTCTCGATTATTGCTTAATGCTTATACAGACAGAAATTAAACGGTATTATATGGCACATTAAATTGATTGATAATCAACAATATTATTAACTATATTATTTAACAATGTTAAAACCCTCTAGGAGCCTTTCGCAGGAAACTGATTCTCTAATGACGATGGTTTTCACATGATGCCAATTGAAAAATCCAAAACCTTTAAGCATATCAAGAGACCCTACCAGAACATATGAACACACTTTCAACATTTCAAATTAAAACCCCTAGGATCCTTTTGCCACAAACCGATTATCTTATGACAAAAGTGGCATGATGGGAGCCACATTGCGCCAGATCAAAAATTCAAAACCTTTACGCACATCTAGAGACCCTATCTGAACATATGAACACACTTGAAGCATTTTGCTTTAAACTCCTAGGAGCCTTTTGCTGGAAACTGATTCTCTAAGGACAAAAGTGGTGCTACGGGTGCCAAATGGGGGTGGGGGGTGGCAAATCAAAAGAAACCTTTATGAACATCTAGACACCCTACCAGAACATATGAACAACATTTCAAATTAAACCCCAGGAGCTTTTGCCGGAAACAGATTCCCTAACGACAAAAGTGGTGCAATGGGCACCACATGGGGCCGAGTTAAAAATCCCGAACCTTTATACACATCTACACATCCTACTGGATCATATAACACACTTTCAATGTTTCGAATTAAAACCCCAAAGAGCCTTTCACCCGAAACCGATTCTCTAATGATAAAAGTGGTGCTACGGGTGCTACACGGAGCCAAATAAAAAATCTGAAACCTTTATGAACATCTATAGACCCTACTGGAACATATGAACACTTTCAACTTTTCAAATTAAAAACCCTAGGAGTCTTCCACTGAAACTGCTCTAATGACATAAGTGGTGCTACAGGCGCCACATGGGGGCCAAATCAAATACCTGAAACCTTTATGCACATCTAGACACCCTACCAGAACATAACACACTTTCAGCGTTTCGAATTAAAACCACTAGGAGCCTTCCACTGAAACGGATTCTCTAACGACATAAGTGGTGCTACATGCACCACATGGGGCCAAATCAAAAACCTTAAACCTTTATGCACATCCAGACACCCTACCAGTGAATTAAAACCCCAAGGAGCCACTTGGGGCCAAATCAAATTTCTGAAACCTTTATGCACATCTGCAGATGCTACCAGAACACCTCAGTATTCAGATGGGATGGATGGAATGGATGGAGATTACGACAATATCTCCACTTTTTTGGCTCACCTGAGCGAAGCTCAAGGGGAGCTTTACTAATCACTTTCCGTCCGTCGTCCGTCCAGCGTTAACTTTACATTATCGACTTCTCACAAACTACTCAACCAAATTGAACCAAATCTGGTGTGCATGTTCCCTTCAAAGCAAGTTGACCCGCCCCTTGGTAGGGCCACCCCCAAAAGTGAGCCTAAATCTTAAAAAATCTTCTTGTGAACCAGCAGTAGCAGAGACTTGATATTAGCTTCCTTTTGGGGTGCAGACTCAGATTTATTCAAGAGAAGTTCTAGGGGCTATATTTGCCATTGTTATGGGAGGGGCAAGAATTTTTGCCCTGCCCAAAATTACTATTTTCCAAACCGAGAGGTAGATTTGAACCAAATTTGATATGAGGGCTTATTCGGTCACAAGTATTTAATTTATGTAAAAAATATTTTTCCTGTCGCCCCATGGGAACCGCAGGAGCTAAAAATAGAAAAAAATTAAAATGCCTATATCTCCAAACTACACGGCACTGAGAATTCTTATTTGGTGTAAAGCTTTCTTAGGACCAACAGAATGGAATAGTATAAAAAAAATTGCTATCATCGGTTTTATCATGGGGTACTTTTTTGGGACTTTGAAAAAGTACTGAGTCAGCATTTTTTAACACTGTGGGTAATGGGAAAACATTTAAGACTACTTTTCTCCCAAACTACTGTTCCAAAAGCTTTCAAATTTCACATATAACATCTTTGGAAGATTGTTTCACATGTTTATTGAAATCAATTCCCTGGGCCATATTTGGGCTCTCAGTGGTAGCCCAAATGTTTAAATTAGTGCAGTATGAGGAATATTCTTTAAAATCTTCTTCTTCAGATCTACCAATAAGAATCTTTTGATATTTGATATGCAGCATGCTTAAGGGGGTGAGATTCAAGTTTGTTCAAGCCAAGTCCATGGGTTCATACTTGGGCTCACTGTTGGAGCCCGAATTATAACTTAGTTCAAAATGAGGAATTTTCTTTAAAAATCTTCTTCAGATCCAGCAGTCGGAATGTTTTGATATTTGGTGTACAGCATCCTTAGGGGGTGTAATTCAGGTTTGTTAAATCAAAGTCCCTGGGTTCACATTTGGGCTCCAGGTAGGAGCCCGAATTATAACGTCGTTCAATATGAGGATTTGTTTTTAAAAATCTTCTTCAAATTCAGCAGTCGGAATGTTTTGATATTTGGCATGCAGCATCCTTGGTGGGGAGAGATTCAAGTTTGTTCAAGCCATGTCCCTAGGTTCATATTTGGGCTCACTGTGGGAGCTCGAATTGTAACTTAGTTCATAATGAGGAATTTTCTTTAAAAATCTTCTTCTTCAAATCCAGCAGTCGGAATATCTTGATATTTGGTATGCAGTATCCCTAGGGGGGTGAGATTCAAGTTTGTTGAAGCCAAGTCCCTGGGTTCATATTTGGGCTCCCTGTGGGAGCCCGAATTATAACTTAGTTCAATTTGAGGAATTTTTCTTAAAAAATCTTCTTCTTCAGATTCAGCGGTCGGAATATTTTGATATTTGGCATGCAACATCCTTAGGGGAGTGAGATTCAAGTTTGTTCAAGCCAAGTCCCTGGGTTGATATTTGGGCTCCCTGTGGGAGCCTGAATTATAACTTAGTTCAATATGAGGAATATTCTTCAAAAATCTTCTTCACATCCACCAGTCAGAATCTTTTGATATTTGGAAAACGGCATCCCACTGAAGGTGAGATTCAAGTTTGTTCAAGCCAAGTCCCTGGGTTCATATTTGGGTTTCCTATGGGAACCCGAATTATAACTTAGTTCAATATGAGGAATATTCTTTAAAAAAAATTTTTTTTCAATCCACTGGTCTGAATCTTCGTATATTTGGTATAAGCTTTTCTAATGAGGGGCTGCCAGATGCAACTTGTTGAATTCAATTCCCTGGGTTTTATTTTTAGGCTACCATGTCAGGTTAGCGCCCTCAGGCCCCTGGGGCCTCTTTTTGTCAAATATGTGGGATAAAAAATCTTCTCCAGAACCATTAATCGGAATCTTTGATATACAGTTTACAGCATCCTTACAGAGGTCGAATTCAAATTTGTTCAAATTAATAGCGGGGTCAGATACCATTTGTTAAAACTGAGAACTGTTATTTGGTATGAAACATCCTTAGGACCAGTAGAATAGAATGACAAAAACATTGCCATGCGTTGTGTCATAGTGTACAGTAAAGGGAATTGAAAAAATGCGGAGTCAGCACATTTGCAAAAATTAAAAAAATCTTCAACTTCAGAACCACTCATCAGTATTTTTATGCTCCCTGAAATTTTTTGGGGGGAGCATATAGTCACTGCCTGTCCATCTGTCTGTCTGTCTGTCCTTTCGTCTGTCTGTCAATTCATCTGTCCATCCAAAACAAATGGTTTCCGGGCGATAACTTTAGTTTGACTCAACAAAATGAAACAAAATTTTATACATATGTTTATAACCAAATAATACAGGTTGGGATTGATAGTGGGCTTAGTCCGGTATTTTTTGGCAGCGTTGTGGCCTTTTCCGACTTACAAAATATGTTGATATTGGTTTTCAGATGATAACTTTAGTTTGAGTGAATGAAGTGAAACAAAATTTTATTCATAGGTTTATAACGTAATAGCACAGGTTGGGATTAATACTGGGTCCAATATTTTTTCACAGAGTTATGGCCCTTTTCTGACTTAGAAGATATGTTGATATTGGTTTCCAGACGATAACTGAGTAAGATGGAGTCATGTGTTAACGGACGAGGAAAAAAGTTGTTTAGTTATAAAAGAAGGGAACAAAAATGTCATGGAGTTGAATGTAAATGGTTTTAACACAGTCAGATCAAGAGAACTTTGTTTTTGTTTGACAAGGAAGAGAGGATTTGAGAGATTTATAGAGATCTTTCCTATGTTTCGAGTGTATTGAGTCCAAAGACAAGCTCATTTTGTGATATCAACTCATCAGCTCATTGTGTTTCACCACAGTGGATTTGTGTGTAAAATGTGAAAAACTGTCTTATACTGGAACACACGAATCCTATGCAACCAAATTGATAAAAGTTCAGTGTTGACTGTGTTGTTTGTGTTGTTACTCATGACACAGAGTAGAAAACTTTATTTCTGAAAAAATAAAGGAAGACGTTGATTATCCTCTTTATATGTACTTCATTTTTACTTTCATTTTTATCAAAGATTCTGGGAAAGAGCAAAAAATAAGGGAGACTGTAAAAGTGATCTCAAGAGAAATCATGTTAGCAAATCAGCTACCCGCAGTGAAGAAGCATCAACACCTATAGCAAAGAGGCAGACTGCACTTCATCATTTTAAGAAAAGAGTAGATATGTCCAAGGGAGGATTTATTGGGGATACCACTGATGACAAACTTCATGGTATTGCGGAAGAAAGAGATTACGTCGTTGGTGACAGTGAGTCACTCAGTGATGTGGTTAGTGATTTTTCAGTGAAGCCTGCAGTGGAGTCATCTTTTGTCAAAATATAAATCCAAAATTGGACATAATTATGCAAAGATTGAATGATGTGGTGACAAAATCAGAATTTGAACAAGCAATCAAAGGACAGCTCAATAAAGCAGAGTTTGAAAAAATGGTGGACAAAATAAAAACTGATATTATTGATGCCCTAATGATCAATATTGATAATCTTGAGACGAGAGTAACCACACTAGAGACAAATTTGAATCTACAAGTTAAGGAAAACGAGTGTTTAACAGAGAAATACAATTATCTTGGGGAAAAGTGGCTGACAAGTACCGCTTCAACGACATTGAACAGTGTAGCAAAAAGGATAGGGTGCGAATATACGGTTTAATTAAGAAAAAGGTGAATAGGCTGATCAATGTGCAGAAAAGGTGAAAAATCTCTTCAACAAGATATTGAACATTCCAATAAGATCAAAGAGATATCTCTATCGAACATCGCCTAAACAGATCCGCACGACAAATGGACGAATGACCAATAATAGTGAAGCTCAATTCTCGAAGGGTTAAAACATATATTATCCAGAAGATGAAAATACTCAAGGGCGCTGGCATTACAATTACTTATGATTTAACAAAACTTAATTCATATTTACAAAACAAAGCATAAAGGTCACCAGGTGTTAAAAGTTTGTGGACCTCAAACAGAAGACTCTTGTTAAAAACTAGTGATGGAAAAATCAAAAAATTTAGAACCAAAAAAGAACTGGATGACATTCTAAATCGACAAACATCAAATGACAGTGAAACTGTGGTAAAAAATGTGTTTTCTGATGGAAGTTTCTATTGAGAATACCAATTTCTCCCCCGGTTACTTGAAAACTTGAAAAATTGAATCCCTCCTTGAATCTCATAAATGGTTGCACACTGAATTGAAACAGAATTATTCATACACCTTACTCTCAACCCGCCAAAAAAAAGAGTATCTTTAAGATAAAAAATTATTTTTAGATATTTTTTCATCAAAGCTGGTCATGGCTGCCATGAAGCACTCATAACTAGATTTGATGAAACAATCATCTGAATTTAACTTTACGAAACTTTGGTGAAAAAATCCATACAGTTTACAAGGGTAAAATCAGGTTGAAAGTACCCAAATGATACTCATTTCAGTGATAAGAGAAAAGCTGCCCTTGGTAGGAATATCTGCCAGCAGCATACAAGAAGTTAAAATACCCAGTTACCATACCACTTAAAATAAACCAATTTCTCCTCTGTTACTTGAAAATTGAAAAAAATTGAATCCTCCCCCCCCCCCCCCCCCCCCCCCCCTTTAATCTCATAAATGGTTGCACACTAAATTGAAACAGAATTATACACGTAACTAACTCTCAACCTGCTAAAAAAAAATGAGTATTTTTAAGATAAACATTATTGTTTGATATTTTTTCATCAAAGCTAGTCATGGCTGCTATGAAGCAGCCGTGACGAGATTTAATAAAGGTTCATCTGAATTTAACTTTACGAATTTATGGTGAAAAGGTCCATTCAGTTTACAAGGGAAAAATCAGGTTGAAAGTACCCAAATTACTTGTTACTTGAGAACTTAAAAAAATTGAATACATCCTTGAATCTCATAAATGGTTGCACACTGAATTGAAACAGTATTATGCAGGCAGCTAAATCGCAACCTTCTAAAAACACCGAGTATTTTAATTTTTAGCTCATCAATGAAGTTGTGTGAGCTTATGTCATGATCCGATGCACGGCGTCAACACTTGTGTTAAAGTTACTGTAAGAGTCCACTTTGACTTTCCGCCCTGTTACTCTGCACCTCATACTGTTTCTGTGGCTTAAAATTACCCTTACCCAGTGATATTTTTTCAATTTTTAGAGTGTTTTTGCAATGTTAGACATTTTTGTTAGTGTGGATTTCTGACCTGTTTTGCTATACATGAGTGGAGGCTACCAGCGGTATGCTGTGGCTTTTATATTTCTTGTATGTGTTAAATGCATCAATATAAGACGACGTTAACCCTTGGCCAGACATTTTTTGGAGATTTTCGACTTTTTTAATGCAATGTTAGACTTTTTTGTCAATGTGGACTAAGAAAATTTCTGACCTGTTTTGCTGTACATGCACATGAGGGGAGGTTTCCACTGGTATTCTGTTGCTTTTATATTTCATATATGTGTTAAATGCATCAATATAAGATGACATTAACCCTTGGTGAGACATTTTTTGGAGATTTTGGACTTTTTTAATGCAATGTTAGACTTTTTTGTTAGTGTGGACTTAGAAAATTTCTGACCTGTTTTGCTATACATGTGCATGATCGGACATTTTTTGCAGATTTGTAATAAGCTTAGGTTTATTGCATGCCATGCATTGGTGAACTAATGGGGATGGACATCCCCTCTTTTATGATAACTTATTTTTTGATATTTTTCATCCAAGCTGGCCATGGCTGCCATAAAGCAGCCATGACTGGATTTGATGAAAAATACATCTGAATTTAACTTTAGGAATTTATGCTGAAAAAATCCCTTCAGTTTACAAGGGAAAAATCATGTTGAAAGTGCCCAAATTACTTGTTACTTGAAAACTTATAAAAAGTTGAATCCCTCCTTGAATCTCATAAATGGTTGCACACTAAATTGAAACAGAATTGTTCACACTGCTAAATCTTGACCCGCAAAAAAACGAGTATTTTTAAGATAAAAAATTATTGTTTGATATTTTTCATTGATGCTAGTCATGACTGCTATGAAGCAGCCATGGCTAGATTTTGATGAAAATGAATCTTTGTTGAAAATAACCATTCAGTTTACAACAGAATAAGCTTTATAATATTAGGTTTCACACCCTTGCTAACTGATAGCTGAGATATTCTAAGTTCTGAAAAACAAAATCTGTGTCTCACCGGGAGTATGATTATTGCTGTATCTCGGTTCTCTCCCTCTCTTTACAGGAATGATACTATTATTTTCCCTCCTCAACTCAACTCTGTCTCTGATGACCTCTACTACCCAACATTTGTCGTCAATATTGTGTCACACTGTGTCATGATGTATTTCAATTTTAACCACCTTCAACAATCCCAAACAATATAAACATAACCGACCATGGTGTGCAATGTGAGAGATTGGTGGGTGCCTGATAATTAATGGCGGGTAGCTTGACATTGGTCGAGATCCAGGCATCTACAGAATATGATTTTGTAAATTTATATAACAAAAAAAAAAATGGTGAAAATGATTCCCCATTCAAAGAACTCAGTGGAGGTTGTAATCATTACCTCCCAGATAACTTTCAAACCACAATCAATTAAATAAATGATTTGTTCTCCCTCTTCCAGATCAACTGTCAGAGTCTGACTGCCCATTGTGATCCACTACAGGATTTGATACATAATTTGCAAGAGTCTGACAACGTGTTCGATATTGTTGGACTCACAGAGATTTAATTTGTCATAAACTTTAGAAGGTTACCACCCACTTCTCAGAATTAATCGACCTAGTGACAATGATGGTCAAGGAGGCATTAGATTGTTTATAAAAGAAACTATTGACTTCAAAAAGCACTAAGATTTGAGTGTTTTTTATTCTTCACATAATTGAATCCTTTTTCATAGAAATTAATATTAATAAAACAAGAAGAATAATGGGGGTTATATACAGACCGAATACAGCACTAAGGGCAGATTAGATCTTTTTCTGTCTAAACTAAATGACTTAACAAATACAATAAAGATGAAAAATGACCGTGTTACATAATGGGTGATATGAACACTGACCTCTTAAAATCTGAATTGCTCTTAAAAACTGCAAACTACATTGACACAATGTTTAGTCAAGGGTTTCTGCCCTTTGATCAGCAAGTCCACTAGATTAACTAAGCACTCTGCTACATTTATTGACCATATATTTTCAAATAATATGTTATCTTATTTCCAAATGGAATAGAATGCCTTACTTTGATTGGCTGAGAGGCACGGTGTAACTCCTGCCCCACAGGTGCTTATATTTTTTACACCATGTTTAAACCCGGTATAAAAACAAGAATACACAATCTCAGAAGGAGATGTCTTAAAAAGTTCCTATTTTGCCAAATGAGTTTTTTTCAGAAAAAAGTATGTTTATTGGTGTATTTGAGATTGGTAGTTATGTAGAAAATAAGATAAAAATAAAAATAAAAAATTTGTGGAATTATTTTTTTATGTTTTTGTTTTCTTGAAAGTAAAAGCGAAAAGGTTTTGTTGTCTGCCCAGTTTTTAAAAAAAAATGGTAGAAATAAATAACAAGCACTTTGCAAGTTACACGGATTTAGAAATACTAGAAAAAAGAACAAAGCCAAGGTTATTCCTAACAATACAGTGAAGGCCAACAGAAAATGTGCTAATCTGCTGCGAGCATATTTATTGGAAAAAGGTGAAAATCATTCGGGCCTCTTTTATTTTTGCTTTCTGTTAATGACATGAAGCGTGCTACTTCTTTGAAGATTTTATCATTTGCGGACGATACTTCGGCCAATTCCTCGGACCCCGATGTAAATCTTAGCAACAAATGCAAATATTGAATTAAATAAAATCTTGGAGTGGTGTTCAGCTAGCAAACTATTTCTGAATGCAAATAAAATTAAATTTATGCTTTTCAATCCAAATAAATCAATGCCCCTTTATAACAAAATAATAATCAACGGAAAGGAAATACAAAGAGTTCTGTCTAAAGAAATAGAAAAATCATTTAAATTTTTAGGAATAAATATAGATGATAATCTATCGTATAAATCCCATATTTCTTACGTGTGCTCCAAGGTAGCACGTGCAAATTAAGTCCTTAATAAGGTTAAATATATACTACCGGCATGAGGTTTTGAAATCGCTCTATTATGTTCTAATACACAGCCACTTGATATATGGAATCCACGTCTGAGGGAATTCAAAAGCCATTAATAAAATTCTGGCAATGCAAAAACATTCATTGCGAATAATCAATTACAAACGTTATCTTGCCCACACAGATCCTGTATTTCTAAAGGACAAAATTTTGAAAATAAATGATCTATTCAAACTATATGCCTGACTCCTTGTATTTGACTGGAAGAACAATAACCTTTCGATGTCCTTCAATAACTTTACTTGGAAAGATAATAATTATGGAAAAACAACCAGACAAAGTGGTCTCGTGCGAACAGATCGAACACGAACAAGACAATTGTACAATCTTCCAGTATATCAGTACACCAGAATGTGGAATGAATTAGCTCCGAACATACGTGTCATAACTGTCAGTTCTAATTTTAAAAAACAGTTAATCACGAAACTACTAATGTTGTATGCTGAAAATGCTACCTGCAACAATCCGTATTTCCCAGGTTGTATATCATAGTATTAAACATGTCCATGCTCTCTGTTTATCACTGGCATGTGGCCCAAGTGGCATTCTCAATGTTAGCATGACAGCTTTTCATACTGACAGGAATGTAACAGTATACTTAGTCCAATGCATCCTTCAGAAATATAGAATACTTCTGCTCAAACTATATAGATGCCTAGCATTCTCTCTCCATCACCTCCAGCTGTGGACTTTGTCCAGACAACAAGTAATATTTACCTTTCAGCACTGCGTGGAATAAGATGCCAAAAATTATGTTTGGTAAGAATTTGGTTGTAAATTTGCCATATTTCGAATTCTGTGCCAATCCTTGACAGGGTTGGGGTATTTGTATTTGGTATTCAGTCGTATTCAATACATTTTTTCAAGTATTCGAATGTATTCAGTATTCATGCAATTTTAAAGTATTCGTATTCATATTCGAATACAGTTACATTTGAGGTGTATTCATGAATACTTTTTGAATGCTTTTTAAATACTTTTCTTGTTTTTAATACACATGTATACAGTATTTGTAAAAAAAATATTGTGATTATCTCTATTAGAAAGTAGTAAAGAATTAAACTAATACCTTTGAAATCGTTTATCACAAACTTAATATAGTTCCAACTTCATCGAAACATGAGGACATGGATTCTAACAAATTTGACAACTGTATTACACCATTTAGCAATGACAATGACACAAAGGTTTTTCCTTTTATACTTCGGCACATCCCAGTTTTCCTAAACACAATCCACATTTTGATGTACAGTATGGAGATTGATGAAGTAAAAGTCTTAGTCCACCTACTCACCAACTCGTCGATTGCATTCCACATCCTAATCATGGAACTCAATCAAATCATTTCAAGTAACTACTCGATAAACTGGCACAGTCTGAAGACAATGTTATGTTGGACACATAATGATAATTACATGGGAGATGACAGGAAGACAGCCAATTGGGCTATATCATCTCCCTGTAGTATACTTTTACTTTCACATGATTGTAATTTAATATGTATATAGAAACTGTATATATATACTGCAAACTAAAGAATCTAATCTAATCTAAAAAATCTTAACTTTAGTTTGACTGACTGAGATGCAACAAAATTTTATACATAAGTTTATAACCACATAATACAGGTTGGGATTGATTCTGGGCTTGGACTGATATTTTTGGCAGAGTTATGGCCCTTTTCTGACTTAGAAGACATGTTGATATTTTTTCCAGATGGTAACTTCAATTATAGGTGTCCGATTTTAATCAAACTTGGAATATAGCTTACTGTAGAGAATATACCAAACGGGTTTGATTTTGAGTTTGGTGCGATAATTTTTATCTGAATTATGGTTCCTTTTTGGACTCTGTTAACCACTAAAATATAGTTTTTCATAAAGTGGACGCATAAGTGTCCCATGGACACATTTGGTGGCCTGCTGTATGGTTTAATGGAGATAAGATAAGATAAGATAAGATAACATATATATTAATTCAATATCAACAAAGTCAAATGACTAGAAGCTCATGCTTTGCAGTGACGATGGGGATATAGCCACCCTTGGCATTCAGGGAGCATCTGTTGGCTGTGCCAACTCATTGCTCTTGTTTGATATTTGATATACAGCATCAGGGGAGAGTAGGGGAGCAGTATGATGGATATTCTTAAAAAATCTACTTCTCTAGAACCACCAGTGAGAAATTTCAGGTATTTGGTATGTAGTATCCTTAGGGGGGTCAGAATCAAATTCTGTCAAGTCCATCGATTGATATTTCGGCCACCTATGGGAGCCCAAATTTTAATTTATTGCAAAATGAGAAATAATCTTTAAAAATCTTCGGATCCACCTATCAGATTCTTTTGGTTTCTGGTATACAGCAGCCTTATGAAGGTCAGATTCAAATTTGTTCAAATGAAGTCCCTGAGTTGATATTCAGGCTCCCTATGGAAGCCTGAATTTTAACTTTGTGCAATATGGGGAATATTCTTTAACTAGATGTTGTCATTTGTGTGTAAAGCACACTATAGTACATCCCCGCATTTGCATTCTTGATTATTGGTTAATGCTTGATACAGACAGAAATGAAAAGGTATTATCTAAAATCTGAAACCTTTATGCACATCTAGATACCCTACCTGAACACATGAACACACTTTCAGTGTTTTGAATGAAACCTCCAGGAGCCATTCGCAGGAAACTGATTCTCCAATGACAAATGTGTTGCTACAGGTGCCACGTGATGCTGAACCAAAAATCCAAAACCTCTATGCACATCTAGAGACCCTACCTGAACATATGAACACACTTTCAACATTTTTCAACATTTTGAATTAAAACATCCAGGAGCCTTTTGCTGCAAACCGATTGTCTAACAACAAAAGTGGCATGATGGGAGCCACATGGGGCCAGATTAAAAATTCAAAACCTTTATGCACATCTAGAGACCCTGTCTGAAAATATGAACACACTTTAAGCATTCGATTTAAAACCCCCTAGGAGCCTTTTGCCAGAAACTGGTTCTTTAACAACAAAAGCAGTGCTACGGGTGCCACATTGTTGTCAAATCAAAAATCTGAAACCTTTATGCACATCTAGAAACCCTGCAGGAACATATGAACAACATTTCAGCATTTCGAATTAAAACCCCTAGGAGCTTTCGCTGGAAAATGAGAATCATTTTGTCTTTTGTCTTCAGAGTGGCACTTCTGGGAGCCACATGGGGCCAAATTAAAAATCCCAAACCTTTATGCACATCTAGATGTCCTACTAGAATGTATAAACACACTTTCAAAATTTCAAATTAAAGCCCCTTCCCTTCGAGCCCTTCACTGGAAACAGATTCTCTAATGACAAAAGTGGTGCTATGAGTGCCACACAGGGCCGAATCAAAAATCTAAAACCTTTATGCACATCTAGACCCAACTGGAACATAATCAACACACTTTCAACATTTTGAATTAAAACCCCTAGAAGCCTTCCACCAGTAACCAATTTTCTGATGACATAAGTGACGCTATGGGAGCCACATGGGGCCAAATAAAAAATCTGAAAGCTTTATGCACATCTGGACGCCATACCAGAACATATGAACACACTTTCAATGTTTCGAATTAAAACCCCTAAGAGCCTTTCAATGGAAAACGATTTTCTAACAATAGCAATGGAACACTGGAACCACTTGGGGCCAAATCAAAATTCTTAAACCTTTATACACATCTACAGATACTACCTGAACACCTCGGCATAGTTTAAATGTTTTGAATTACAAAACTCTTGGTGAAAGAAGTTTGGACATACAGACGGGATGGACCTGAAACTGATTCTCTAACGACAAAAGTGGTGCTATGGGTGCGAGATGGGGCCAAATAAAAAATCTGAAACCTTTATGTACATCTAGAGACCCTACTGGAACATATCAACACACTGTCCACGTTTCGAATTAAAACACCTAGGAGCTTTTGCCGGGAAACCGATTCTCTAATGACAAAAGTTATGCTATGGGCACCACTTGGGTCCAAATTAAAAATCCAAAACCTTTATACACATCTAGCCACCCCAGTGGAACATATGAACACACTTTCAACATTTCAAATTAAACACAATGGAGCTTTTCGCCACAAGCCAATTCTTTAACGACAAAAGTGGTGCTGCGGGTGCCCCACAGGGCCGAATCAAAAATCCAAAACCTTTATGCACATCTAGAGGCCTTACTGGAACACATTAACACACTTTCAACATTTCGAATTAAAACCCTTAGGAGCCTTCCACCGGAAACTGATTCTCTAACAACATAAGTGGCGCTACGGGTGCCACATGGGACCGAATCGAAAACCCAAAACCTTTGTACACATGTCGAGACCCTTCTGGAATATATTAACACACTTTCAATGTTTCGAATTAAAACCCCTAGGAGCCTTTCGCCACAAACCGATTCTCTTAACGACAAAAGTGGCGCTGCAGGTGCCCCACAGGGCCGAATCAAAAATTGAAAACCTTCATTCACATCCAGAGACCCTACTGGAACATATTAACACACTTTCAACATTTCGAATTGGAAACCCCTAGAAGCCTTCCACCAGAAACTGATTCTCTAACAACATAAGTGGCGCTACGGGGACCCCACAGGGCGGAATAAAAAATCTAAAACCTTTATTCACATCTAGAGACCCGACTGGAACATATTAACACACTTTCAATCAAAATTCTGAAACCTTTAAGTAATCTACAGATGCTACCTGAAAACCTCAGCATAGTTTGAATGTTTCGAATTACATACTCTTGGTGATATGAAGTTTGGATGTACGGACAGGACAGACGGGGCGGATGGAGATCACAACAGTATCACCACTTTTTAAAAAAAATGCTGGGAGAATAAAAATCTTCTTCTTCAGATCCATCAGTCCAAATCTTTTGATATTTGGTATACAACATCATTACAGGGATCAGATTTTAGTTTGTTCAAATTGGGATTTCTGTTAATATTTGAGCTCCCTTCGGGAACCTGAATTTTACAATATAAGGAATGATCTTTAAAAATCTTATTCAACTTTCAACAGTCAGGGTCAACTCGTGTCGGGCAGTTTTATGGGTGGAGGAAGCTGGAGTACCCATAGAGAACCACCAAGCAATGGTGAGCAACTGTCAGACTCCCCACAATAGTTACTCTGCACAAGCAAGGTTAGCTTTGGTTGAAGACAAGTGCACCATTGACATACAGTATGCTTAGCACACAGCACCACTGTGCACATGTGGGCAATCAGGATTAAGTGCCTTGCCCAAGGACACAATGCAGCTATCCCTGGTAGGAATCCAACCATGGACCGGTGTTTGTTATACAGCATGCTTAAAGAGGTCAGATTCAAGTTTGTTCAAAGCAAGTCATTGATTTAATATTTGGCCTCACTATGGGAGCCTGAATTTTAACTTAGTGCTATATAGGGAATATTTCTTATCAACCTACCTTAAATTGTTTACAACAGGCTTGCACTACAGTGGAAGTCCCCAACTCAGAAAAAATACTCTCTATTTGCTTCTTTCCCAAGCGATTTGAGAAAGAAAAGTGGTGCAAAAGCATCAAGAAAAAATAAGCCAAAACTGGGTCGAGTGCGACCGGCACACCCAGTAGGGGACACTCTTCTCCTTGTTCTAATCCACGGCTTCCGGAACCAGTGCGCAAACGTATAACCAACGTGTCATTCTATTTTTTTTTCCGCCATCTCACAGGATGAGGATCGTTTTGCTCTTCAACATTGATACCTTTTGACTCGATGTTAACAATGTTTTTTGAATTTGAATTGCGGATTCCAAGCTGTTTCTTCACTATCCAGACATGCTGTGTTTTTATATATTCTCTCAATTATTCACTGTATTTTTTGTGATAAATCTCTATACTGATTTTGCGCATGATTTTCGCATACCGTGTTGTTTCGGTCTTTTGTTCATTAATGCTATCCCTTTGGGTTCTGCTTTTAACTGAGTTAGGTGTCAGCTGGGGCGGTTGTGGCAGCTTTTCTTCCCTCTGTTGAAGGTAGAATTTCTGCCAGTTCCCTTTTGGCTGTTGGGGTATTTTTCTGTTCCCTTCAGGCCTTTGTTTCCTGCCACCTTACTCTGGCAGCTGGGGTGTCCTGATTTATTTTTTCTTTGGGTTCACCTTCCCATCCACATTGCTTTCACCAGTTATGCCTAGGACGATACCTCGCAGGCCATTTTTGTTGTCTTAGCATATTGGAATTTCCCATTATTCATGCTCCACTTTATTTGGGTGTTCTATTGAAAGACTCTGTGGGCTGGGTGGTCTTCCACCTTTTGGGCTTCCGCCTATTGTGTAGTTTGGGCACATGATGTTTTCCTTCTGTGCCTGCGAAAAGGGGAATGCAGTCGTACGGGCCTCCCGATTCAACTCTGTCTGGAGAGAGTTATATCCCCTCTTGGGGGTTTGCTGTCTTTTTGTGGCGTGGATACCATGGGAGCTGCTGACTTTCTGGTGAAGAGATGCCGGGACTACTGTCCCCCTCCATATGACATCTGATGTTGTAGCTAGAGTTCTGACTCCTCTTTTGGAGCTGAGCTCGGTTGCTCTCTCCACTTTTCCGCCTTTGTTAGCCTGACTGTTTACAGTGAGGGCTATAGTCATGACTTTTGTCCATCCGCCCGTCCGTTCATCCATTTGTCCGTCTGTTAACATTTAGTGTTTTGGTTAAAGATTGTGGTTAAAGTTTTTTACTGAAGGTTCAAGTGTTTTTTAATTTTTTTCCCCTGTTTAGTTAACATTTGGAGTTTTGGTTAAAGTTTGTGGTTAAAGTTTTTTATTCAGCCTTCAAGTACAGGCTACACCCTGTAGTTCTTGTCTGATCATCACGAAATTTCATATGCAGGTTTTGGGTCATGTCTAGATGAGAACGTCCCCTTTTGGTCGTGATTGGTCAACCGGTATGGCTTGCTGAGCCCAAAACCCCAAAACCATTAGCATACTCTACAGGTCGTATTTATGAAGGGATTTCATTGTAACTTGGTACGATGACTCCGTATGATGTCTAGATGAGAATTTCCCCATTTGGGCGTGATCTGTCAGCAGTGATGACTGCCCGAGCCCAAAACCCAAAAACCTTGAGCACAGTCTACAGGTCAAATTTATGAAGGGATTTCATTGCAACTTGATAGGTTGACTTCATATAACGTCTAGATGAGAAAGTCCCCATTTGGACGTGATTGGGCAACTGTGACGGCTACAGGGGCCTGAAGCCCAAAAACCTTTAACACAGTCTACAGGTCATATTTATGAAGGGATTTCATTGTAACTTGGTTGGGTGACTCCAAATAATGTCTAGATGAGAACGTCCCATTTTGATCTCGATCATTCAGCCTTGATGGCTGCCCGAGCCCAAAAACCTTTAGCATAGTCAAAAGGTCATATTTATGGAAGGATTTCAATGTAACTTGTTAGGTTGACTCCATATAATGCCTAGATGATGACATCCTCTTTTGGTTGTGATTGGTCAACTGAAATGGCTACAGGTGCCCGAAGCCCGAAAACCTTGAGCACAGTCTACAGGTCATATTTATGAAGGGATTTCATTGTAACTTCGTAGGATCACTCCAGATGATGCCCAGATTAGAATGTGCCCTTTTGGTTGTGATCAATCAACCATGATGGCTGCCCGAGCCCAAAGGCCGAAAACCTTTAGCACAGTCTACAGGTCATATTTATGAAGGGATTTCATTGTAACTTGGTAGGTTGACTTCATATAATGTCTAAATGAGAACGTACCCATTTGCACGTGATTGGGCAACTGTGACGGCTACAGGGCCTGAAGCCCAAAAACCTTTAGCACATCCTACAGGTCATATTTATGAAGGGATTTCATTGTAACTTGGTAGGATGACCCCAAATAATGTCTAGATGAAAACGTCCCATTTTGATCTCGATCATTCAGCCTTGATGGCTGCCCGAGCCCAAAAACCTTTAGCATAGTCAAAAGGTCATATTTATGGAAGGATTTCATTGTAACTTGTTAGGTTGACTCCATATAATGCCTAGATGATGACATCCTCTTTTGGTTGTGATTGGTCAACTGTGATGGCTACAGGTGCCTGAAGCCCGAAAACCTTGAGCACAGTCTACAGGTCATATTTATGAAGGGATTTCATTGTAACTTTGTAGGATCACTCCAGATGATGCCCAGATGAGAATGTCCCCTTTTGGTCGCGATCATTCAACCATGATGGCTGCCCAAGCCCGAAGCCCAAAAACCTTTAGCACAGTCTTTAGGCCATATTTATGAAAGGATTTCATTGTAACTTGATAGGTTGACTTCATATAATGTCTAGATGAGAACAGCCCCTTTTGGACACGATTGAGCAAGTGTGACGGCTACAGGGGCCCGAAGCCCGAAACCTTTAGCACAGTCTACAGGTCATATTTATGAAGGATTTCATTGTACCTTGGTAGGATGACTCCAAATAATGTCTAGATGAGAATGTCCCCTTTTGGTCGCGATCATTCAGCCTTGATGGCTGCCCGAGCCCAAAAACCTTTAGCATAGTCTATAGGTCATATTTATGGAAGGATTTCATTGTAACTTGTTAGGTTGACTCCATATAATGCCTAGATGATGACATCCCCTTTTGTCATGATTGGTCAACTGTGACCACTACAGGGGCCCAAAACCCGAAAACCTTGAGCACAGTCTACAGGTCATATTTTATGAAGGGATTTCATTGTAACTTTGCAGGATCACTCCAGATGATGCCCAGATGAGAATGTCCCCTTTTGGTTGCGATCATTCAACCTTGATGGCTGCCCAAGCCCGAAGCCCGAAAACCTTTAGCACAGTCTTTAGGCCATATTTATGAAAGGATTTCATTGTAACTTGATAGGTTGACTTTATATAATGTCTAGATGAGAACAGACCCTTTTGGTTGTGCTCATTTAACCATGATGGCTGCCTGAGCCCAAAGCCTGAAAACCTATAGCACAGTCTACAGGTCAAATTTATGAAGGGATTTCATTGTAACTTGGTAGGTTGACTTCATACAATGTCGAGATGAAAACATCTCCTTTTGGATGCAGTTGGGCAACTGTGATGGCTACAGAGGCCCGAAGCCCGAGAACCTTAAGCACAGTCTAGAGGTCATATTTATGAAGGGATTTCAATGTAACTTGGTAGGATGACTCCAAATAATGTCTGGATGAGAACGTCCCCTTTTGGTCGCGATCATTTAGCCTTGATGTCTGCCCGGGCTCAAAACCCAAAAACCTTTAGCATAGTCTATAGGTCATATGTATGAAAGGATTTCATTGTAACTTGTTAGGTTGACTCCATATAATGCCTAGATGATGACATCTCCTTTTGGTTGTGTTTGGTCAACTGTGATTGCTTCAGAGACCTGAAGCCTGAAAACCTTGTGCACAGTCTACAGGTCATATATATGAAGGGGGTTTCATTGTAACTTCGTAGGATCACTCCAGATTATGCCCAGATGACAACGCCCACTTTTGGTCGCGATAATTCAACCATGATGGCTTCCCGAGCCAAAAACTTTAGTACAGACTACAGATCGTATTTATGAAGGGATTTCATTGTAACTTAGTAGAATGACTCAATATAATGTCGAGATGAGGACGTTCCCTTTTAGTTGCAATCGGTCTACCGTCATGGCTACACAGGCCTGAAACCCAAAAACTTTCAGCACAGTCTACAGGCCATATTTGTGAAGGGATTTCAATGTAACTTTATAGGATGACTCATTTTGAAATAATTTCACTGTAACTTGGTAACTTTCACTGACTTACTTTAACTGTGAGGGCCACATACATTAACTGTGAGGTCATATTAACCCACCCTCAGCTCTTTAGTACCGTGTACACCTCATATTATTTTTATTGAAAACATAGCATACAGGAAACAGAAATTAACATATTCCCAATTATCACAATTCTTGTCTTATTTCATAATCCTTATATAAACATTGAACATTATCCTTTTTATCAAATACAACACACAGACAAGTTAAGCTACAGTGTCATTGACACTTTCATTATCCCTTCCCACAAGGGAGGGATATAGCACAGAGCTTGCTCTGTCTGTCTATCTGTCAGTCCATCCATCAGTCCATCTGTCTGTCCGAACTTTCTTTATGCCATAACTTAAACAAAAGTTAACAGATTTCAGTTCTTTTCAGTACATGTCTCTTGGCCAAGTTTGATGACCACAATCATCCAATGAAAATTGTTGAAGCTATTGCCCTGCCCAGCCCCCACCAATTAGGCATTTTTTTTTCTTCCTTTCCTCCAATATGCATTTTGAACTATTTACAGTCACTACATGCGTAACTTTTTAGCTCAACTTTGGCGAAGCCAAATTTGAGGTATTGCCATGGCCCGTCGTCTGCCTGTCTGTCCGTCGCGCCGTACACACAGCTCGGGCTAGAGGCCGTATTTATGAACTGATCTTTACGAAACTTTTTGGGTACCTTTGTTATCACCGTGAGACAAGAACAAGTGTTTTGGGGTCCAGACCGAAATTAGGTGCATCAGATTTTTGCGCAGAACTTCCATATGAAAGCTCCGATTTGAATAATTTTTATGTGTACCCATACTATGTATGGTACACATAATGCCGTCATCCGGGGTGACCATCTGTCGTTCGTCAATCCTTGGTCCGTCCGTCTGTCCGTCTGTCTATCCGTCCGGCGTCCGTATCCATTTCTTTGTCATTCGATAACTTGAAAAATATTGCTTGGATTGTCAGGTTACTTTATATTTGTGTTCAGGTTACTGATGTGCCGAGCTGTATAGTTTTTGGTGTAAATCGGATAATTTGATCCTGAGATATTAACCCTTTATCCTTCAAATTGAAAATTCCTCCAATCCCTTTGGCATTCGATAACTTGAAAAATATTGCTTGGATTGACTAGTTACTTTTTATTTTTGTTCAGGTTACTGATGTGCTGAGCTGTATAGTTTTTGGTGTAAATCTGATGATTTGATCCCGAGATATTAACCCTTTATCCTTCAAATTGAAAATTCCTCCAATCTCTTTGGCAGGGGCGCGGTGGCTCAGTTGGTAGAGGTGCAGGCTGCAAGCCGAGAGGTCCTCGGTTCGAATCCCACCTGCGGCAACCGCGTTGTGTCCTTGGGCAAGACACTTCACCCCCATTGCCCACGTGGGGGCACGGTGACGCTGTGTACTAAGGCGTACTGCACGTCGATGGTGCACCTGTCTTCAACCAATGCTAACCCTTCTTGTGTGGAGTTAGTATGTTGGGGAGCTGACAGTTGCTCGCCGTTGCTCGGTGGTTCTCTCCGGGTACTCCGGCTTCCTCCACCCGTAAAACTGTCGTGGTCATAATTAGCCATTGTGCAGAAATATGTGACCTTAAACACCAATAAATAAATAAATAAATAATCTCTTTGGCATTCGATAACTTGAAAAATATTGCTTGGATTGTCAAGTTACTTTATATTTGTGTTCAGGTTACTGATGTGCCAAGCTGTATAGTTTTTGGTGTAAATCTGTTATTTTGATCCTGAGATATTAACCCTTTATCCTTCAAATTGAAAATTTCTTTAATCCCTTTGGCATTTCATAACTTGAAAAATATTGCTTGGATTGTCAATTTACTTTATATTTTTGTTCAGGTTACTGATGTGCCGAGCTGTATAGTTTTGGGTGTAAATCTGATAATTTAATCCTGAGATATTAACCCTTATTGAAAATTCCTCCAATCCCTTTGGCATTCGATAACTTGAAAAATATTGCTTGGATTGTCAGGTTACTTTATATTTGTGTTCAGGTTACTGATGTGCCGAGCTGTATAGTTTTTGGTGTAAATCGGATAATTTGATCCTGAGATATTAACCCTTTATCCTTCAAATTGAAAAATTCCTCCAATCCCTTTGGCATTCGATAACTTGAAAAATATTACTTGGATTGTCAAGTTACTTTATATTTGTGTTCAGGTTACTGATGTGCCGAGCTTTATAGTTTTTGGTGTAAATTTGTTATTTTGATCCTGAGATATTAACCCTTTATCCTTCAAATTGAAAATTCCTCCAATCCCTTTGGCATTCGATAACTTGAAAAATATTGCTTGGATTGTCAAGTTACTTTATAATTGTGTTCAGGTTACTGATGTGCAGAGCTGTATAGTTTTTGGTGTAAATCAGGTTACTGATGTGCAGAGCTGTATAGTTTTTGGTGTAAATCTGATAATTTGATCCGGAGATATTAACCCCCTTTATCCTTCAAATTGAAAATCCCTCCAATCCCTTTGGCATGAGATAACTCAAAAAATATCAATCCGATTGTCATGTTACTTTATATATTTATTCAGGTTACTGATGTGCTGTGCTGTATAGTTTTTTATGTAAATCTGATGATTTGATCCAGAGATATTAACCCTTTATCCATCAAATTAGACTCTCCTCCAATCCATATCTATATGTACCCATACCTTGTATGGTGTACATTATGTCAGCATCCGTGGTGGCCCTTCGTCATACAGTTTTCTACTAGTTGCACGTATGGGTACACATCTGACGATTTTATTGGCCTATTTTTTTTGTATGAATGTTTAGTACCATGGGATACATCACATATAATACAAGTTTTTTTCTCGTGCGTAAATTATGCAAATTAGACTAACCTTGATTTATTTAGTGCTACTTTCAGCACAGTAATTGCAAATGCCGATACGGCTCAGGCTAGAAGCCGTATTTATGAACCGATCTTTACAAAACTTCTTGGGTACCTTTGTTATCACCGTGGGACGAGATCGAGTGTTTTGGGTCCGGTCTGAAATTCAAGATGTCCACTGGTGTCCATTTTGTACAAAATTAGGTGCAATCAGCTTTTTGCACAGAACTTCCATATGAAAGCGCTGATTTGAATAATTTTCTGTGTGAATGTTCAGTACCATGGGATACATCACATATAATACAGATTTTTTTCTCGTGCATAAATTATGCCAATTAAACTAACTTTGATCTATTTAATGTTACTTTCAGCACTGTAACTGCAAATGCCGATATGGTTCGGGCTAGAGGTCGTATTTATTCACCGATCTTTACGAAACTTCTTGGGCACCTTTGTTATCACCTTGGGACAAGAACGAGTGTTTTGGGGTGCAGTCCGAAATTCAAGATGGCTGGCGGCAACCATCTTGTACCAAAATTGGTGCAATCAGTTTTTTGTACAGAACTTTTGTATGAAAGTTCTGATTTGAATAAATTTCTGTATGAATGTTTAGTAACATGGAATACATCACATATAATACAGGTTTTTTCTCATGCAGAAATTATGCAAATTAGATGAACTTTGATTTGTTCAGTGCTACTTATACACAGTAAGTGCACATGTCAATACGGCTTGGGCTCGAGTCTGTATTTATGAACTGATCTTCACGAAACTTCTTGTGGTACCTTTGTTATCACCTTGTGACAGGAACGAGTGTTTTGGGGTGCCTTTGTTATCACTGTGCTATGAGAACAAATATTTTGGGGTTCAGTCAGACCCACTCTGGGACTGAAAGATTTCTTTTCTAGTTTAGCATCTAACTGTCGCCCACCTTTACAATACTTTACCTATACATTTGTTACAGGCTGCGGTCAACATTTATGTACAGACCATTACAGTACTTTACATGTACCTTTGTTATCAGGTCATTACCTAGATGATTGTCATTGCTGTGTTACATACTATACATGTACATGTCTTAAACAAGTTGAGCTACAGTGTCATTGACACTTTCATTCAACTTGGTGTGCTCATTAGGCAAGAACTTTAGAGAAGAGCTGTTGATAAGCATTCATTTCTGTGAAAAAAGTTGCCATTTACAATAACCTTTGAACATACAGGATTTGTGTATCAACATTCTTCCTTTAGCCAGTCTTACAGTTTATATTTAAAAATGCATGGATTACTCTGACATTGTGCAAACACAATGCTGTTAGTTTCATCAAATAACATTGGTACCAATGATCTTTAATTTTGCCATTTCATTTATAACTTACTAAGTTCAAGTTTGTCAAGTTTAGCTACAGTGTCATTGACACTTTCATTTTTAAACTCACATAACCCCAGAACATATCTCTAGGTCCAACCAATAAAAATTGTTGAAGTTATTTGTATTTATAATACAAGCCAGGTTTGAATATAGGTTCCACAACTCCCCCCCCACCCCCCCCCCCCCCCCCCCACACACACACACACATACACACACACACACATACATGTCACTTAGGCAATTATTACCAAAATGCATTTTGAAGGATTGGGAGTTATTACATGCAAAAAAGAAAATTGACTCCTATAGCCCAACATTGCTTTATGTACTGCATCTTTAATCCTTTACCTAACACAAGTTGAAGCCAACATTACAAATTATTTTTCTGAAACATCAGATTTATGGCTTATTAGTCCATATTAAGCTCATCAAGCTTGTTCCATTAATAGGTCATGAGGTATGTTTTGGAGTAGAGAAATGAAAAAATAAAATTTGAATAGCAAATTTTGTACACCACGAGTTAGATTCGTTAGGTAAACGGTTAACAAAAAATGGCTCTAACTATTTTGTGTCTAAGCATTGCCATTGCTGGGACAGTCGGGCTGTATGCGCGACATCACTCTAGTTAACAGCTACTGATAATGTATCCGCTCCTGCTGCTACTCCGTCGGTGACATCATCGGTCTCCGTTTCTGCCAGCTGGCCTAGGCTTATCCCAGCAGAGGTCAGCAGGGATTTCTGCTTCTTGGATGTGGGATATCGGTCTCAACCTTCCCTGGCTTCAACTCGGCAAAGTCGGAAGTGGTTGGCAGCCGATCCCTCTGCTGTGGTCTCTCAGCTGTCGAGCCCAGCAGGTTTTGATTTGGATTCAGATGACTCTGTTACGCTTCCATCCACGCACTCTGGTCCTTTGGCCAGTTTTGTGGGACCAGCGCATTTTTATGCAGCCTGGATCATCTGTCTTTCAGAGGTCCGCAGCGACTCTCATGAATTCCCGCACTTCCTATCCTTGGGATATTTCATACCCCTATAAGCATCTTTATTCAGATGTTTCGGCTGCCACCTGACCCCCCCCCCCCCTCCCCCCCCTCCCCCCCCACATCGGGTGTTCTAGAGGATCATAACCCTTCGCTGGTTTAGAGGGTCAGATGCGAAGCCACTTTGCCAGGCCTTTCCCAAGTTGAACCGGCAGATACGGGTTATGAGCTTAGGGAGGCCCCTCCTTGCTCACGCAGGTTCTTTCTTACCATCTAAGGGTTCAGGCCCATGCTTTCGGAGACATCTTGGTATGTGTATTGTATTGGCACTAATCTGTACCTCTCCAAGCTTATTCGGCACTTTTGTTCGAAAAGGCCTAGGATTTTGCAGCTTACCCTTACTTGGGTGCTGCTTTAATGGTGGTGGGGGGTGGGGGTGGGTGTTCACCATTTGAACCTTTATCCCAGGTGGATATGCATTTTCTCACATACAAGATGGTTTTTCTGATGACTTTTGCCTCGGCCAGAAGGGTTAGTGAGCTTCACGCCCTCCAATCTGTATCGGGGCTTTTCCTTTTGCTGAGGGTAATTGCCCTTTGCTCTGTTCGGTTCGTGCAATTTGCATTTACCTCAGCCGGACGCCGTTCATTAGGAAAGACAGGAAAAGATATATTTCTGTCTCTTATCCCTGGTCGACAGAAGATCTCTCCTCAATCCATTTCTAGATGGATTTGTCTTGCTATTCGCATGTCATACGCTCGCCTAGCGACTGATGATTGTATTACCAATCTTTTTCGTTGTTGGATGTTATGCAGGCAGCCTACTGGAGAAATGCTTCTACTTTCTCCACCTATCCTTGTCAGTTGCAGGAGTAGTCTGAGGACCTTTTTTCTTAAGCCCCCTCTTTTCTTCTGCTCTGGCTGTCATCAACCCTAGCAATTAGGGTTCTTGCAAGGTCAGTTCCAGCCCTGTTCTTGGTACTGTCCTTTCTCTCTGTGTGTCACATAGGGCCATACGCCTCATCTCCCATTGTCATTTACTAATGGTTGTGATGCTATGGTTTTATAGGCCTCGGAACTCTTCTGTGCACGGTTCCAGCGCAGTCAGGTTATGTGGGGGTTGGTTATGTGATTTCCTCCTCCTGTTGTCTATTCAGCCTGTTGTAAACAATTGTAAGGTAGGTTGATAAGAAAATTTACTATAAAATTTAAATTTAAAAAAAAAACTTTTTCTCCAGAACTACCAGTCAAGAAACTTGGTATTTGGTATGCAGCATCTTTAGAGGAGTTGGATCCACCAGTCAGAATTCTATTGTGACAACAATATTTATATTCATCAATGAAATGAGATGTAGCTTGCGCATATGCCATCAGTAGCTTGTTCGTATTGCAACTGTGATGCATGTTTTGTTAATGCAATTCAGAAATTATTCAAATACATTGAATTTTGAATTACATTCAAGGTGTCCTATGTGGTCATCTGATTTATTTATCATTCTTCGACAATTTCATTACAGTAATTGAACAAGTCGTCGTATTTTTAATGCGAGCCAAGGTGTCCTGTGTGGCCATCAGATTTGGATATTTGTCAGTCACATGTTTATTGGAGTTGTTTCCCTTTCATCATGGTGGACAGACAAAGTTCAAAGGAGAAAGGTGTTTGTGAAAATCAAAATGATGCTGTGAAGGGTAGTTCAAAAGGTAAAGAATCTGTTCCAAGTTCTAAAGAATCCTCGCAAGATAATGACTCGAAAATTATGGCAATGTTGCTTGAGATGAGAAAGGTCAGAAAGCATCTGATTCAAAAGTTGATGCCATGTTGTCACGAATTAAGAGTTACGAAAACTTGTATGAATATGACAATGATTATGTCTCCCCTTCCCAGAAGGGAGACATATTGTTTAAGTGCATATTCTTCTTCTTCTTCTTCTTCTTCTTCTTCTTCTTCTCATACAAACTTTGTCCGGGCCATAACTTTTTTTTCTTTTGACTTACACCTTAGATACTTGGCATGTGGATGTATCACGATGAGCCGGTGTGCAGTGTACCATAGTGACCTTCATGTGACCTTGACCTTTGACCTGAAGGTCAGATTTATGTGGTTTTTAATGGAAACATCACACAAACTTTGTCCGGGCCATAACTTTTTTGTCTTTTGACCTACACCTTAGATACTTGGCATGGGGATGTATCACCATAAATCTGTGTGCAGTGTACCATAGTGACCTTCATGTGACCTTGTCCTTTGACCTGAAGGTCAGATTTATGCGCTTTTTTAAGGGAAACTGTCTGGACCAGAACTTTTTTGTATTTCGAGTCAGGCTTTAGATATTTGGCATGTGGATGTATCACCATGAGCCGGTGTGTAGCATACCATTGTGACCTTCATGTGACCTTGACCGTTGATCTGAAGGTCAGATTTATGCTTTTTTCAAGGAAACTTTGTCCAGACCAAAACTTGTCTGTCTTTTGAGCCACACCTTAGATATTTGGCACGTGGATGTATCACCATGAGCCGGTATGTCGCATACCATTGTGACCTTCATGTGACCTTGACCTCAAGGTCAAATTTATGTACTTCAAATAGGGAGTAATTGTCCAGACCAGAATTTTTTTTTTTGTTTTTTGACCGAGGACTTGGTTATTTGACATGTGGATGTGTTACCATGAGACCGCATGTTGTGACCTTCATGTGACCTTGACCTCAAGATCAAATTTATGTATTTCAAATAGGGAGTAATTGTCCAGACCAGAATTTTTTTGTTTTTTGACCTAGGACTTGGTTATTTGACATGTGGATGTGTCACCATGAGACCGCATGTCGTCTACCTCGCTGACCTACATGTGACCGTGACCTTTGACCTTAAGGTCAAATTTATGTACTTCAAATAGGGAATAATTATCCAGACCAGAACTTTTTTGTTTTTTGACGTAGGACTTAGATATTTAACATGTGGATGTATCGCAATTAGACCGCATGTCACATGTAATCATGACCTTCATGTGACCTTGACCTCAAGGTCAAATTTATGTACTTTAAATAGGGAGTAATTGTCCAGACCAGATTTTTTTTTTTTGGACATGTGGATGTGTCACCATGAAACCGCATGTCCGCTACCTTGATGAACTGCATGTGACCTTGACCTCTGACCTCAAGGTCAAATTTATGTACTTCAAATAGGGAATAATTGTCCAGATCAGAACTTTTTTGTTTTTTGACCTAGGACTTAGATGATTGACATGTGGATGTATCACAATGAGACCACATATCATCATGACCTTCATGTGACCTTGACCTCAAGGTCAAATTTATGTACTTTAAATAGGGAGTAATTGTTCAGACCAGAATTTTTTTTTTTTTGACATGTGGATGTGTCACCATGAAACCACATGTCCGCTACATTGATGAACTGCATGTGACCTTGACCTCTGACCTCAAAAGGAAGGGGAGACATATGTTTTAGTGTGCTAAAACACTTTCGAGTTATTATTGTGGTGATGTATTCTATGACAAAGAAGTGGGTGAAATTATTGATGATAATCAGGATAAATCTGCTCCCTCTTCTCCTAAGAAATTTCTGGCTGAGAAGTTGGAGAACAACTGCTTCTCAGATATGGCCAGAAGGTTCAAAGGAGAGGAAATTTGTGCTGATGCAATTGACAGTACTTCTGCCAAAAATATTAATGACTCATTCAGAAAAGATAAGGATGAAGATGAGTACACAAGCATGATAAAAGATGTTGCAATTGAAAGGCCATAAAACTGTGATGCCCTTGTAGCAGTGAAGTGTATTATATTGGGTTAGGTTGTGTGCTTGACAAATGTCAAGTTTATGAATAAAAAGTTGCAAAACCCAGAAACATCACTTATTAAGGGGTCCATATTACTAACCAAGGTGGTTAGTAAGCTGGTAGAGGTGGAGGTGGATTCAGATTGACCTTAATAATATTGTTGAAGATGCAAAGGCACTTTGTTGTTGCTCTATCATGCCAGCAAACAATTAAACATGACCAGAAGGGAGGTTTTAAAACCTGAATTAATAAATGAATACAGTCATTTGTGCCACCCCAGCACTCCCTTCATGTCAGAGTTATTTGGTGATGATTTACCAAAAACCCCCAAAAATTGAAAACTCATAAAACTGGAAATAAAATTCAGTATGGCCCACTAAGAGGCTTGGGTCGAGGAGGATCCAGCATCAGAGGGAGATTCAGAGGCTGAGGTTTTAGATCTAGAGGTGGTCTCTCATACAGTGGTCTGGCTGCATACCATTCAGCATCTAATTCTGACTTAAAAAAAACAGAGTTGTCCGAGAGGAGCCTACCCCCACAAGGTCGGGTATGTGCAAATTCTGCTGGCTTTACTTTAGAGGGAGGGGGGGGGGGGGGGGGGGGGGGGGGGAGTTTGAAATATTTTCCTCTGCATGGGAACAAATTACTCGAGATCAAAATATTTTAGGCATTGTTAATCAGTGTTATTTTGAATTTTATAACAATGGACCTCCAAAGCAAGAAAGTTCCTCTCAGAGAAAATTCAGTGCACATGAATCATTGATTATTGGTGCTGAAATTAAAAAGGCATTGGACAAAAGAGTTATTGCTCCTGCTGAATATGATCCAAAGTAGTTTCTCTCACCAGTATTTTACAACCTAAGAAAAGTGAAGAATTTCAAATGATTCAGAATTTGAACAAATTAAATGAGCATATTCCATATTATTTTAAAATACACCATTTTGAGAATACATTACGTTTGGTTACAAAAAATATGCATTTCTGTTCGGTTGACATTTGGAAAGTTTATTACTGTATTCCCTTTGCAGAGGAGCAACAGATTTCTTTTTGATTCTCATGGAGAGGACAAATATTTCAATTCTGTACAATGCCCAAAATAGGGTAATAGGGTTGGTCCAGGGTCACGATACTAGACCAAGATCGTGAATCCAGTATATACAAATGTAAGATATGATGTGTACATTAGTTTCGGATTTATAGATGATAACCTTTTGGCTGCTGAAACGCATGAATAGTGCAAGGAGAATGTTGAAGAAGCTACTATCTGTTTAATGACAAATTGGTGATTTGTGATAAATTTTGAGAAAATGGGAAATGTCATATGATAGAGCTATGATAGTATGTTTGCCAGATGATAAGAAAGAAAAAATAAAAGATGAATTCAAAAGCTATATAATTCCATCTAGCTACCATTCAAGCAGTTGCTAGAGTTATTGGACTTCTTGTGTCAGCATATTTATTACACATCCATTAAACTTTAAACCCCTGTATTTAACGGAATCGCTGCTATGACATAAATGTTTCTGTATTCAGCTGGTGATGTAGAAGCCAGAACTTTTTTCATAGCACCATTTAAACTAGTTCATTTCCCATCGAGTCATTAGTTATGCTTCAAAAAGTTTCCAAATTTCGTGAAACAATTATCGTTCGTCTGTCACGTAGTGTGAAAATGAAAATGTCCAAAGCAAAATAAAGTCGGTTCACAAAAAAAATTGCTAACCAAAAATGAGATAAAATTAAAAAAAACCCCAATCATTCCCAAGCACAGCATTAACCTAGTCCTGTGGCCATCTCGTCTGCCGATCCTGTTATATCTAAATTGGTCAACTTTATTTTGGTAAATCTTCAGACATCTTGTCATGCTTTGAACTTCTTTTAAAAAAAGTTTCTCCCAGCTGTTTTGCAAATCTGCCCAAAATTGTATTTATATTTTTACTAACAGTAACAGCAACCAAATGGTTAGGCGTGAATGGACACCAGCTGCAGAGAAACAGCGATACAAATTTCAACAAACACGTCCAGTAGAAAAGATAACGAATGTAATTTAGACTGGCTCCCAAAAGGTTGTTTTGATTTTTATCGATCAATTTGATCAGTACAGCTTCAAACAAAACAAACAGACTCTTCACCTTTGGGTTTAAAACATCGGAATTAACATTTGTTTACTTAAATGAATATTAGTGCATGGGATGTGTAATAAACAGAGAACGCAATGTATGTTTGAATCGGTGGGTGTTGTACATAACTTGTTGGAATGGCATAGTCAATATGCCATTCCAACTGGTTATGTAAGACACCCACTGATTCAAACACACATCGCATTCTGTCTATTTATCCACCATTACCACTGGCCCAGACATGCTGGCACTCTATTCACAGGAATTTGGGCCAAACACTTAATTTAGAATCCCCCCCACCCTCAAAATTAAGCCCAAAAAACTAGAGTCCTGTATGGACTCCATACATAGTGTCTGCGCATTCGCAGAGCCAAGTAAGTGTCCTCCAATACTGCCAATCATTCTTTTGTTTTGTTTGGCCCAGTGTAAACAGTTCTGTTTTTTTAGTTCTCTAAAATTTCTAATGTTTGACTGGCTCCAACGCTGGATCAAGTAGAAGGAACATGAATTAGAAGATACAAATGATCAGGAAGGTTGCAGTCAGTGATTATGTTCAGGATTGTGTTTTCTTAATTATGTTGTATAAAGCAGAATCATGGGTCACCTGTTTTAGGGTCAATCCCTGAAATGATCGCCATATGTCATAGTAATTAATTTGTCTGCTTAATGTTCCCTTCCCTTCTCTTACTCCCCAGCCGTTTCGACGTATTTATTTTGGCTTTTTTGAAATATTTTTTTATGAAAATTATTTCATTTTCTTTACGTTAGAAAGGGCTACCCAGAGACACCATTCTTTGGATAACCCCTCAAATTGGGCCCTGCTTTAGTTTGTCAGGGCTTTTGCCTTCTTTGGTTAAATATAAGAGGCCGGAAAGATTTTCAGTTTCAACTCAAGCAGATTTCACATGGTTGCGGTACACTTTCAGAATTTTTTTTTATATTTTACTGGAAAGCATACTTGGATTCCTCGTTGACTCATATTTTATATTTCTTTTGATATTGAAGGTATTATCAACCATTATGGGTATATATCTTTTTATTCATTATTTACAGTTCCGCAAACTGTGACATGGATAAATTTTTCTGTAGTGTCACTATGTGGCTTCCTTAATAAGGCTTAAGAGAGCTATTCTTCTTATTCCTCATTCATCACCGTCCTATTATTGCATTATTATATTACGTTATATATACACTTCATCAAATATTTTATATAACTTCGTCAAATTGCCGTCATGCTCGGAAGTTTACTTCCTTCTAAGCAGCTTTCATTTTTGACTAATTCTTATTCTGTAAAGTGCCATACCAATGTGTATTGCATCATGGGAACGTAAAATTTAGCGTCACACTGATCCTAATTGTTGAATGGGAATTATAAAATTGATCGAGATACGCGTACGTCTTACAGATCGATTTATTATTTGGCAGGTGGCCGCCTAGCTCCTAATCACGAACCCTTTTTAAATCCGCCGATACATATCTTCCTTGGGTGGCAACAAGTAAAGATATGTTCCGCATTACACGTTCACTGTTTTTAGTTGTAAATTATGGACAAACAATACCATATCAGATCTCCCTTAGGTGGTAACAAATGGAGATTTTGTTCTCAGTCTTAGAATTAGGAGCATTCAATCATTTATCTTAACCTCGCCCTGGTAACAGAGGCAGAAGCGAGTTTGCATGCAGTATTCACACATTCAACCATTCCTTGGCCCGAATTGTTCAAACGCGTTGTTCTCCATATTCAAGTGTATTGCTTGTAAAATCCCCGTATCATATCTCCCTTGGGTGGCAAAGATATGTTCCCCGTTTCATGTTGGTCCCCATATCCGAGTCTATTATGCGCAAAATAACCGTATCATATCTTCCTTGGGTGGCAACAAGTAAAGATATGTTCCGCGCTTCACTTTGCTTTTTGTATTCAAGTGTAAATTATGCAAAAAATACTGTATAATATCTTCCTTGGGTGGCAATAAGTAAAGATATGTTCTGTGTTATTACGCAAAAAGCAAATATGAATTGGACACTATTTCTAAAACCTCGCCCTGGTAACAGAGGCAGAGGCAAGTAAGTTCGTATACTGTATTCACACATCCAACCACTCCTTGGCCCGAATCATTCAATCATTTAAAAGCGCACATCCATATCTCCGCCCCAGTACCCAACCCGCGTCAATCAAACATCAATACCGCTGATGAAAAATAGAATCTTTTTATGCCTTCCTTGCATAGTAATAACCCCCCTCCCCCTGATTTCATACAAAAGACTGAAAAATTTGGGAGATATCATAGTCCATAGCAAGAAGGCATAAAAAGATTCTATTTTTCATCAGCGGTATTGATGTCTGATTGACGCGGGTTGGGTACTGGGGCAGAGATATGTAGGTGCGCTTTTAAATGATTGAATGATTCAGACCAAGGAGTGGTTGGATGTGTGAATACAGTATAAGAACTTACTTGCCTCTGCCTCTGTTACCAGGGCGAGGATTTAGAAATAGTGTCCAATTCATATTTGCTTTTTGCGTAATAACACGGAACATATCTTTACTTGTTGCCACCCTTGGAAGATATTATACGGTATTTTTTGCATAATTTACACTTTAATACAAAAAGCAAAGTGAAGTGCGGAACATATCTTTACTTGTTGCCACCCAAGGAAGATATGATACGGTTATTTTGCGCATAATAGACTTGGATACGGGGATTTTACAAGCAATACACTTGAATATGGAGAACAACGCGTTTGAACAATTCGGGTCAAGGAATGGTTGAATGTGTGAATACTGCATGCGAACTCGCTTCTGCCTCTGTTACCAGGGCGAGGTTGAGATAAATGATTGAATGCTCCTAATTCTAAGACTGAGAACAAAATTTGCGCGTAATAACGCGGAATATATCTCCACTTGTTACCACCTAAGGAAGATCTGATACGGTATTGTTTGTCCATAATTTACAATTAAAAACAGTGAACAACGTGTAATGCGGAACATATCTTTACTTGTTGCCACCCAAGGAAGATATGTATCGGCGATTTTATAGACGGGTTCGTGATTAGGAGCTAGGTGGCCACTTGCCAAATAATAAATCGATCTGTAAGATGTACGCGTATCTCGATCAATTTTATAATTCCCATTCAACAATTAGGATCAGTGTGACGCTAAATTTTACGTTCCCATGACGCGATACACATTGGTACGGCACTTAACGTAACGGAATAAGAATTAGTCAAAAATGAAAGCCGCTTAGAAGGAAGTAAACTTCCGTGCATGACGGCAATTTGACGAAGTTAGGTTATATATATATATTTACAGTGATTATGTCATGCAATTTTCAACTTCAGGCTTACATTCCATTGTTGTTTAAATTTATCAGGCTTTTAGACGTATTGTATCACGTCTATAGTCATTATTGTTACCTTAGGCATTCTATTTAATTAGTCCCCCATGGTTTCACCATGAAGGGGACTATTGGATTGCATTCCATCCATCCATCCATCCATCCATCCATCCATCCATCCATCCATCCATCCATCCATCCATCCATCCATCCATCCATCCATCCATCCATCCATCCACCATCCATCCATCCATCCATCCATCCATCCCATCCATCCATCCATCCATCCATCCATCCATCCATCCATCCATCCATCCATCCACCATCCATCCATCCATCCATCCATCCCATCCATCCCATCCATCCATCCATCCATCCATCCATCCATCCACCATCCATCCATCCATCCATCCATCCCATCCATCCCATCCATCCATCCATCCATCCATCCATCCATCCATCCATCCATCCAATCCAATCCAATCCATCCATCCATCCATCCATCCATCCATCCATCCATCCATCCATCCATCCATCCATCCTTCTGTCCTGTTACCACATGTATCTCAGAGATGCTGTGGCACTTTTATTTCAAATTTTTAGATTTGATGGGGCATTAACATCAATTTTTTTTCCGAAAAAAATTCAAGATGGCCAATTGGCGGCCATTTTTGTTGGAAATTGTATGTAATTCATTTTACGCTCAGAACTTCTGAACGACATTTCCGATTTCAATAATTTTTGGTATGGAGGTGTAGCAGCATAAGATAAATAACATGTACAGGTCTTTTTCTCGTGCATAAATTATGCAAATTAGCCTTACTTAACCTTTTTTTATGTAATATTTTTGTGCGTATTATGTTGTGCACTGTTACCACCTCTATCTCAGAGATGCTTTCATGCTTTTGTTTCAAATTTTCAGATTTGAAGGGAAGGGACATAAGATAAATAACATATTATACAGGGTTTTTTTCTTGTGCATAAATTATGCAAGTTAGCCTTACTTAACTTTTTTACAGGTATTTAGACCACAAAAATATGGGTAATATTGGGACTAGTTTGTTGAGTTGTTCCCTTGATATCCATATTTGTTAGGGTTTTATTGAGGAAGTATCAGTATATGTCACAGTAATCCACCTTCCATGGGAGACGATTGTCTGATCGCTTGCGATCGGCGTTGTGCTTGTTAATAAATGTTAATTTATACCTTGCATAGGTTGTTTGTGCAATTTGTATTGTTTCAGCCACGTTCAGCAGCTTAGGCTATTCCCCAGCTGATTGTGGTTTATAGTCACTTAGTATACACGTTCATTGTTTGGCTCCAAAAATTTTTTTTTCTTCTATTTTCAGAGCTAAATGGTATACATATGTACTGTAGGAATTCTAATAAAAAATTCTTTAATTTTTAGCTCAACTTTGACGTAATCAAATTTGAGGTTATGCCATGGCTCGTCGTCTGTATGTCCATCTGTCTGTCTATCCATCTGGATGTCTGTCCGTCCATCAACAATTCAATACGGCTCGGGCTAGAGGACGTATTTATGAACCAATTTTTACAAAACTTCTTGGGTACCTTTGTTATCACCGTGGGATGAGAACCAGTGTTTTTGGGTGCGGTCCGAAATTCAAGATGGCCACCAGCAGCCATTTGGTACCAAAATTAGTGCAATCAGTTTTTTATACAGAACTTCAGTATGAAAGTTCTGATTTGAATAAATTTTTGTATGAATGTTTAGTAACATGGAATACATCACATATAATGCGGGTTTTTTTCTCGTGCAGAAATTATGCAAATTAGATGGACTTTGATTTATTCAGTGCTACTTGTACACAGTAAGTACACATGTCAATATGGCTCAGGCGAGGGGCTGTATTTATGAACCGATCTTCACGAAACTTCTTGGGTACCTTTGTTATCACCTTGGGATGAGAACGAGTGTTTCTGGGTGCAGTCCAAAATTCAAGATGGCTGCCAGTGTCCATTTTGTACTGACATTACGTGTACACTCCACATAAAAAAATTATCCCAATATCGACTGAGTGTGTTATGTATGATTATATAACAGCAGGTATTTACTCACTAATCAGTGTTGATTGGAAAACACCCCGCAATTTACACAATAAGTTCTCTTCACTAAATCCTTTTTCTGTGCCTGAAATATTTTTGGGGGGAATTTTCTGTATCAAAAAAATTCTTTAAATGTGAAAATCGGTCCAATAATTCATGTTTTGTGTTCTAATAAATCTTGAAAAAAAAATGCGAATTTTGACGATCCCATGAAGCAGTGTGGCTCTTCCATCTATTGGATTTAGATGACATAAAATAGTCTGAACTCGCTTAATCGAGGTCATTGTTGTTGAAAAAAACATTCTGATTCTCAACCGAAACGGACAGGTACAGATAACTACAGATTTTTCTTTTTGAACATACTGGCAATTTATCTGCTTTTCGCACGGGATATAACATCATAATCCGCCCAAATGTTAAATTAAAGCGTATTTTTGATTTTATCTGACAGCCGCTATTTTACCCCAGGCACGGGGGAGATTATTTTCAAAACACGGATCAGATCCAGTTCGGGTAAAACCGGTCCGTGCTTCACTTATCTTTTTCCCAGAGCTACTATAAAACACGGTATCAAAATTCAACTTGGGACCATTCCGATCAATGAAGTGTGTCCCCACGGGAACGAAATGACGCCACCCTGGAATTCATTACTTGAGTTTATGGTCACGAGAACACCGCCGTGACATCTTGGTTGAGGTTGGCCTGCCTGTAATAAAAATTTCACGCCCAAAAGTGCATCAAATGTGCTTTGCTGGCAAAAAATATATAGATTCTTTTTAAATGTCAATTTTGGTGTAGGCTTTGGGGATTAACAACAAACAAAGGATTTAATTTAACACACCACTGAACAGAAGTAACTAAATGAGGTTAATTGTATACTGGTATGTCATATCTTCAACACCTTTTCTAAGGCTAATTTACTTATTAATCTGTCAAAGGGCCGAAGCATTTGACGCAGCTATTGAAAAGAAACCCACGCTGGCTGAGGAGAATTATTATTACCAAAACACCAACATACAGACGACAGCGTCTGGCCAAAATGTTATCAGTCTACCCAGTTTCCAGCCACGAAAATAAACATACTATTTCCAAGAAAAAACGTACCAAAGGCTAGGAAGATAAACCCAGTGATCCATTAGTCTCCACCGGCCTACAGGACCAGGTGGCACTTGCAAGATAAATTCTTTAATAAGCTTGGGACCCCTCAATGGAACGACTCAGTATCCACTAGCTCGTTCCAATGAAGGGTCATAAGCTATGTTTTTGAAACAAAAACTTAAACACAATAAAATTTGAATGCAGATTTTTGTATAGCCTGAGTGCTGGCCACATTCGGCCATTGGCGTTGGATGTAGGGCTATAGTGAATTTCCATATTTTGTCTCAGTCACATAGTTTATGGCCCCTCATTGGAATGCTCCCCCTCCCCCGTCAATGAGGGCCGCAAGCTGTAAAAAAGGAAAATATATAAAATTTTCCAGGTGCGGCGGATCAGATTTAAAAATAGAGAGACCATACTGTTGATCGCTGACTTGCTAATTCTGTTCCTTTCTCAATTTAGTTCGTCAAAAATAATTACTGAGGTAAACGTGAAGCAGCTTATCTGCAATGATATTAAATCACATGCCGGGTTCGTAATGGTCCTGAGTCTGAAAAACAGGGGCCGCACTTCGTAAAGACAGGGTGTATCACTGAGACTGTCACATTATTGTTCTAAAAAACATAACGCACAGAATACATTTTATTTTAAAATACTTCCTCTATTTGGTAATTTTATTTAAAAATGTCTCGACAAACTGTTTCGAGAATGAAGGTGGACAAAATCATGTTCGATGGCGACAAACTTACCTTTAATTATACAGGGTGGGGAGGGGGGGGGGGGGGTGAATCCAAATAACATATCGGCAAAACATTTTATTTTAATAGGGAAACAAGTTCACTATCTTGAAAAATACTGGCGAATTGTTTAAAATTGGACATTATTCCGGGGTACAATGATCTGGAAAAGACAGATATAGTATTTTTATGTCATTATTTTATGAAATACAGGTTTTAAAAATTCGATGACTGAAGACTAATATTGCTAATCAGGTTCAGACTCTGGAAGAAATTTCTCGTCGAGCACTAATTGATTATGTAATGCTTCTCTCCTAACCGCACTTGGGTACCCCACTTTTCTACACAAAAAGTGGGGTACGCGAAGTGCGGTTTTATATGGAGTGTACACGTAATGGAAATTAGGTATAATCAGTTTTTTGTACAGAACTTCTATATGAAGGTTCTGATTTGAATAAATTTTTGTATGATTGTTTAGTAACATGGAATACATCACATATAATACAAGTTTTTTTCTCATGCAGAAATTATGCAAATTAGATGAACTTTGATTTATTCAGTGCTACTTCTACACAGTAAGTGCACATGTCAATACGGCTTGGGCTAGTGGCTGTATTTATGAACCGATCTTCACGAAACTTCTTGGGTACCTTTGTTATCACCTTGGGACAGGAACAAGTTTTTAGCTCACCTGAGCGAAGCTCAAGGGGAGCTTTACTAATCACTTTCTGTCCGTTGTCCGTCGTCCGTCGTCGTCCGTCCGGCGTTAACTTTACATTATCGACTTCTCCTCCTAAACCACTAGCCCAATTTTATTCAAATGTTGGCTAAATGTTTATTACCTAATGCCAATTCAGATTTGTTCAAATGAAGTTGCTCCTCCTCCTGGGTGGTTCCACGCCCCCAAGGGGCACCAAAATCTTTGTAAATCTTCTTCTTATGAACCAGCAGAAGCAGAGACTTGATATTTGGTGTGCAGCTTCCTTTTGAGGTGTAGACTCAGATTTGTTCAAGAGAAGTTTGTGGGGCTATACTTGGCGTCGTTATGGGAGGGGCAAAATTTTTTGCCCCGCCCAAAATTTCTATTTTCCAAACCGAGAGGCTGATTTGAACCAAATTTTATGTGAGGGCTTATTGGGTCATGAGTACTTGATTTATGCAAAAAAAAAATTTCCCGCAGCCCCGTGGGAACCGCAGGAGCTAAAAATAGAAAAAAATTAAAACACCCATATCTCCAAAACTGCACGGCACTGAGAATTTTTATTTGGTGTGCAGCTTCCTTAGGACCAACAGAAAGAATTGGTAAAAAAAAATTGCCATTGGTTTTATCATAGGGTACAGTTTCGGGACTTTGAAAAAGTGCTGAGTCAGCACTTTTTAACACTGTAGGCAATGGGAAAAACATTAAAAAATCTTCTTCTCCAGATCCAGCAGGCAGAATCTTTTGATATTTGGTTTGCAACATTGTAGGGTGGATCTGATTCAAGTTTGTTCAAATCTGCCCCCTGGGTTCATATTTGGGCTCAGTATAGGAGCCCGATTTCGAACTTAGTGCATTTCAGGCAAATTTCTTTAAAAATCTTCTTCTCCAGATCCAGCAGACAGAATCTTTTGATATTTGGTATGCAACATTGTGGGGTGGTTCTGATTGAAGTTTGTTCAAATCGGCTCCCTGGATTCATATTTGGGCTCACTATAGAAGCCCGAATTCGAACTTAGTGCATTTCAGGCAAATTTCTTCAAAAATCTTCTTCTCCAGATCCAGCACGCAGAATCTTTTGATATTTGGTATGCAACATTGTGGGGTGGATCTGATTCAAGTTTGTTCAAATCAGCCCCCTGGATTCATATTTGGGCTCACTATAGAAGCCCGAATTCGAACTTAATGCATTTCAGGCAAATTTCTTAAAAAATCTTCTCCAGATCCAGCAGGCAGAATCTTTTGATATTTGGTATGCAACATTGTGGGGTGGATCTGATTCAAGTTTGTTCAAATCGGCCCCCTGGATTCATATTTGGGCTCACTATAGAAGCCCGAATTCGAACTTAATGCATTTCAGGCAAATTTCTTAAAAAATCTTCTCCAGATCCAGCAGGCAGAATCTTTTGATATTTGGTTTGCAACAATGTGGGGTGGATCTGATTAAAGTTTGTTCAAATCGGCCCCCTGGATTCATATTTGGGCTCACTATAGAAGCCTGAATTCGAACTTGGTGCATTTCAGGCAAAGTTCTTAAAAAATCTTCTTCTCCAGATCCAGCAGGCAGAATCTTTTGATATTTGGTATGCAACATTGTGGGGTGGATCTGATTCAAGTTTGTTCAAATCGGCCCCCTGGGTTTATATTTGGGCTCACTATAGAAGCTCGAATTCGAACTTAGTGCATTTCAGGCAAATTTCTCAAAAAATCTTCTTCTCCAGATCCAGCAGGCAGAATCTTTTGATATTTGGTATGCAACATTGTGGGGTGGATCCGATTCAAATTTGTTCAAATCGGCCCCCAGGGTTTATATTTGGGCTCACTATAGAAGCTCGAATTCGAACTTAGTGCATTTCAGGCAAATTTCTTAAAAAATCTTCTTCTCCAGATCCAGCAGGCAGAATCTTTAATTTCTTAAAAAATCTTCTTCTCCAGATCCAGCAGGCAGAATCTTTTGATATTTGGGATGCAACATTGTGGGGCGGATCTGATTCAAGTTTGTTCAAATCGGCCCCCTGGATTCATATTTGGGCTCACTATAGAAGCCCGAATTCGAACTTGGTGCATTTCAGGCAAATTTCTTAAAAATCTTCTTCTCCAGATCCAGCTGGCAGAATCTTTTGATATTTGGTATGCAACATTGTGGGGTGGATCTGATTCAAGTTTGTTCAAATCGGCCCCCTGGGTTTATATTTGGGCTCACTATAGAAGCTCGAATTCGAACTTAGTGCATTTCAGGCAAATTTATTAAAAAATCTTCTTCTCCATATCCAGCAGGCAGAATCTTTTGATATTTGGGATGCAACATTGTGGGGCGGATCTGATTCAAGTTCGTTCAAATCGGCCCCCTGGATTCATATTTGGGCTCACTATAGAAGCCCGAATTCGAACTTAGTGCATTTCCGGCAAATTTCTTAAAAAATCTTCTTCTCCAGATCCAGCAGGCAGAATCTTTTGATATTTGGTATGCAACATTGTGGGGTGGATCTGATTGAAATTTGTTCAAATCAGCCCCCTGGGTTCACATTTGGGCTCAGTATAGCAGTTCGAAATTCGAACTTAGTGCATTTCAGGCAAATTTCTTAAAAAATCTTCTTCTCAAGATCCAGCAGGCAAGATCTTTTGATATTTGGTATGCAACATTGAGGGGTGGATCTGATTCAAGTTTGTTCAAATCGGCTCCCTGGATTCATATTTGGGCTCTCTATAGAAGCCCGAATTCGAACTTAGTGCATTTTAGGCAAATTTTTAAAAAAATCTTCTTCTCCAGATTCAGCAGGCAGAATCTTTTGATATTTGGTATGCAACATTGTGGGGTGGATCTGATTCAAGTTTGTTCAGAGCGGCTCCCTAGATTCATATTTGGGCTCACTATAGAAGCCCGAATTCGAACTTAGTGCATTTCAGGCAAATTTCTTTGAAAATCTTCTTCTCAAGATCCAGCAGGCAGAATCTTTTGATATTGGGTATGCGCCATGCTTAAGGGGGTGAGATTCAAGTTTGTTCAAGCCAAGTCCATGGGTTCATATTTGGGCTCACTGTGGTAGCCCGAAGTATAACTTAGTTCAAAATGAGGAATTTTCTTTAAAAATCTTCTTCAGATCCAGCAGTTGGAATGTTTTGATATTTGATATGCAGCATCCTTAGGGGGATGAGATTCAAGTTTGTTCAAGCCATATCCCTAGGTCCATATTTGGACTCACTGTGGGAGCTTGAATTGTAACTTAATTCAAAATGAGGAATTTTCTTTAAAAATCTTCTTCTTCAGATCCAGCAGTCGGAATGTTTTGATATTTGGTGTGCAGCATCCTTAGGGGGGCGAGATTCAAGTTTGTTAAAGCCAAGTCCCTGGGTTCATATATGGGCTCCCTGTGGGAGCCCGAATTATAACTTAGTTCAATATGAGGAATATTCTTTTAAAATCTTCTTTCTTTTTTAGATCCACTGGTCAGAATCTTTGGATATTTGGTATAAGCGTTTCTTAGGAGGAGCAAATGCAACTTGTTGAAATCAATTCTCTGGGTTGATATTTAGGCTACCATGTCAGGTGAGCGCCCTCAGGCCCCTTGGGGCCTCTTGTTTTGGGTGCGGTCCAAGATTCAAGATGGCTGTCGATGGCCATTTTATACTGAAATTAGGTGCAATCATTTTTTGTACAGAACTTCTAGGATTATGTTCGTTATCATCATGGGATGGTAATGAGTGCTTTGGGGCTTGGTCAGAAATTCAAAATGTCTGTTGGCAGTCATATTTACAGGAATTCTGTGTATTACATTTTTTGTATAGAACCTGTAAAGAAATTTTTTATGTCAGTGATGTTTGCTATAAATTTATTGGGTGCCTTTGTTATCACTGTACTATGAGAACAAATATTTTTGGGTTCAGTCAGACCCACTCGGGGACTCAAAAAGGGAGATAATTAAAAATCTTTTCCAAAAACACCAGACAATAATAATGTTTCTTGAATTCAGCACCCCTAGGATATGTATATTCAAATGCGTTGAAGCCAAGTTCCTGTGTTAATATTTGTTGCTGTTTGGTGAGGGTAAACATTAATTAGCACAACCCGACTTTCTATTTACAATGAGAAAAATGAAACCTCCTCACCCGTGGGAACCCTATGACCTAAAGATAAAAAAATTCAAATACCTATATTTTAAGAAGGACTGGACAGATATTTATTACCAGGTAGTATGAATCAACCTGAGAAGGGTTTGAATCACACAGGCCAAAACAATTGCTAACATTTGGCTTATGGTGCGCCATACAAGGATCCCCATTGTAACATTAACCCCATTAAGATTTATTTTCTAGTTTAGCATCTGACTGTCACCCACTTTTACAATACTTTACCTATACATTTGTTACAGGCTACGGTCAGTATTTATGTACAGACTGTTACAATACTTTATATGTACCTTTGTTATCAGGTCATTACCTAGATGTGTGTCATTGCTGTGTCACATACTATACATGTACATGTCTTACTCAAGTAGAGCTACAGTGTCATTGACACTTTCATTCGAATTCATTTTCTTCAAAATTTAGGAATTTGTTTTTCTTATTCGCAAACTTTGTGCATCCAAATTTTTGGAAAAATGAAAACTTTTTGCTCAGTATGTTTCACCAATAAGTCAAGCAGTGATAACTATCCATCGTGCACCTGCTGTAACACAAAACATTCTTGTGATATTTGTGAATAATGGGATAACAAATGTTTGACTTAGATTCAACCATATGATTTGCCCATAGACCCTAATATGCCTAGATTAGGCATATTAGGAGTGTTTCTCACCAAACTTCAGCTTCCATTCCAGAAGGTTTGTCAGAAGAATCAATGGTGCATAAATCATCTTCATCTGATGTTCTTCCTTCCATGTTGGACTTGGTTTCCTCGGAGGCTGTTTGGTTGAGAGAGAGCTGGCATCGAAGGTTCAGATGAATAATAAGTCATCTCAGCACACTTGGGGAAAAAGAATGCTGTCAGTTTGATTGATGCCAGCTCACAGGGAGGGTGAGCGTGTCATCCTGCCTAGGTTTGGCTGTGGCAACCCTCAGTACTTTCATGCAAACAGGAGAGAAAATGTACCTTTTCGGCTATTCACAGGCCTTGCCGTTAAGAGGATCATCTGGAATAACCAAAGGCACCTTGACCACTAAGCCTTCAACAGCTCTCCATTAGGAAACACATGACATTGTTCAATAATCAGCTGCAGATCATCATCAACGTCAACACTTGCCAAATTCGATAGTCCGACCATAGAAGTCACCATTCATCTACAGGGATCGTCACAACCATCCGAGATCATCAATCCTCTCATGGCAATAGAGATTTGTCACACAACAACACCATAACTCTTTCCGAGTAGACATATTGACATCAAGAGTCATCGTTCATCACACAGTCATCACCTTCATTCAGAACATAGTAAGCCTTTCACACAATGTTTGTTGGCATTATTGTAAACTCATAGCTATGCCATGGTCATCGTGAACAATCGCTGAACCACCTGGAGATCTGCTGGCCTTGTTGCACAGAGTTCATAGTGTTCAATTTATTATCATTGTTCACCATTCGGTGACATTTTTGCTCCTTTCAATTGATACACACAGCATGATTCCATATACAACATCAATTCACCATGGTCTTTGCTTACGATCGCCGATCACACAATCGTCACATAGTTGTCATCAACAAGAATATCGAAATTTGTCTCAAGAAGAAGAAAATCGATCTTTCCATTTAGACTGTGCACTCTCTGCGATATAAACAACGAATATGCTCATTACAGATTCAAGAAGATTGTTCTCTCAGATCTACAGCCTCTTTTTCATTTGTTCATTCGAGGGAAATGTCACCTACTGGTAGTACACTTATTGGATCGATCGATCGATGTATAATGAGCATTCGACTACATGTAACAGATATGATAGTGGACCTATCAGGCTTTGCTTGTATTAAGTAACTTTGTATTAACTTGTTTACCCTCGCATTTTCCTACGGACATCCGAAGCCTTCTAACAGGTTCTGTGTGCTTCTTATTCAGATGTCTACAGTACAGCACCCTTTCAAAGAAGAGTCACTGCTACCTTCTCAGTCTATTGGTACTTCTGTACATCGGTGCGTCCATTCTGTCTTCAGAGTTAACTTCAGATAGAAGGCGTGTGCTCTCTACAAGTTTTAGAAGCATTTTAAATTATCTTTACAATTGTTTATAAATTCTGTTATAGCCAAGCTATTGACTTCTTTTCATAGAACCAATGTTTAGAAGCCATACGTATTTGTATTCTCCATTGTGTATGGGCGCTGTTTAACCCTCTAAGTCAGATCCTGAAAACAACATTGTAAAAGCCAGTTTACAAGGGTGTAACTCTCCATGTTGTTTGGCCTTTTCTTCCTAATACAAGATGCAAGAAGCAGGCAGTATTAATTCTTATGGGAATAACTGTTATTTCCCTCATGTTATAAAGTATAATTTCTTGTCCGTTTCACCTATTTCATGGATAAGTTCATGAGTAATTCCGATTTTGTCTCCAAACGTTTTAGAAGCATTTTAGAAGCATTTAAAATAATGCTCTTGTAATTGTGGGCAGTATATCTTTCATACTTTTGAAAGTTTTTGAGACAATTGTTGAAACATAGTTACTTTCAGGAAATCAGGGCTTTTTGTGTTCTATTATATGCTTTACCTTGAATAAAAAAATGTTAAGACGAAATATCTCACATTAGGGCTCCATGTGTTTTGATATTTCAATCTGACTAGATGGAGCAATGTTTTATCTACTTTGTCAGTTTCTGATCTTAATTTCTTCACTTCATGTAGCTGGTATGACGGGACCTCTTGTTTTCACTAACTAGTGACATTTGTTATTATTTGACTTATGGAATAGACAGGAAATATCAACTGTCCTTGTCTTATTTACTTGTAAGGAAAGGTTTGTTTCTGTATTTCGGTATAACAATCTTCTCTTTCAATATCTTAATTACATCTTATTGCCTTTTATATCAGTCTGTATTGTTGGAAAAGGCAATTATGTCAGTAAACAAGAAAACTCTCTACATAGTTACTGGAAAGTTTGTCAAGTTTAGTATATAGCTGCAAACACTGACCACATGTCTCATACGTCTTGTTATAAACATCTCCACTTCCTATTGGGTTTGTTAGCCAGTATTGTCTGGTCTGTAATTTAGATCTCTTGCCATATGTAGGGACTTATCCCATGCTTTTGGAGATCACTGGTCGGTTTCCTTCATTTACAGCAAAATTCAGTAGAAACCTCCATATTTCTTACAGTTATGTTTCACTATAAATTAGTATTTACTCTGTCTACTCGCTGCAAATTAGTGTTCACTGAGTTCATTTTACAGTTTGCCGATTTGTTGAAACAAAGTCGGCAAGCTTTGATTATTCTAGATTTCCTTTGAAAGCTTATCCTCCAGATAGGAGGTTGTGTATATATACAGTTCTCAAGGAATATTTACAGCAAACTAAGGAGCTTAGGCACAGTTCTGGATGGAAATTGTTAATAAGTTTTAGGAAACCACACAAGCTAATATCACATGATACTGTGTCCAGATGAATAAAAATAAAAATTGTGATGTTGAGATCAGGAATCAACACAGATATTTTTGGTGCAGAAATGTTCGGGCAGCAATTACTTCTTAGGCAAAATTGCTTGCAGTACCAATATCTGACACACTGAAGAAAGGAAGAAAGCTGAATGGCCAAATAAAAGTACTTTCGCAAAATATTATGATAAAAAAGTCACAATGCAGGATGAAGTTACTGAAGCTGTTTTGAGGCTATAATGGTAAGCAAGCTCAAGATTTTGGGTGTGTATATATACAGTTCTCATTTCATTGACAAATATAAATATTGTTGTCTCAGTAGAATTTAAAAATTAAACGAGACTCACTTTGAAGTTGAAGTTCAATTGTAATTCTGTATGACAACCCTATGATGAGACAATGAAATGCCAACCCACCTAACCAACGAAAGTTGTGTCGTAGTTACGGTCATGTTTCTGACATTTGATTAGATACGGTTTATCGAAAATGCCAAATATGAATCAGAATCGTTCAGTATTTGGTATATAGCATCCTTAGGAAGGTCAGGTTCAAGTTTGTTCAAATCAAGCCTTGGATTGATATTTGGGCTCACTATGGAAGCCTGAATTTTAACTTAGTGCAATATGGGGAATATTCTTATAAAGTCTTTTCCAGAAGCACTGATCAGAATCTTTTGGGCTTTGGTTTTCAGCATCCTTAGGGGATCAGGTTCAGTATAAGAAATAATCTTTGAAAATCACCATTTTCAGATTCACCAATCAAAGTAATTTGATATAGAGCATCCTTAAGGAGGTCAATTTCAAGTTTGTTCAAATCAAGTTCTAGAGTTGATGATTGGGCTCAAAATGGGAGCCTGAAATTTAATGTAGTGCAATATTGGTGGTAGGGGGGGGGGGGGGGGGGTTCTTTAAACATTTTCTTCTTCAGAACCAACAGTCAGAATCTTTTGATATTTGGTATACAACATCCTTATGTGGAGCCCAAATTTGATCTTGGTACAATAACAGAAATATTATTTAAGAATTTTCTGCGTCAGAATCTTCAGCCAGCATCTTTTGATATATGAAACACACCATAGACAGATTTTAGTTTGTTAAACTCAAGCCACCGGGTTAATATTTGTGCTCCCTATTGGAGCCTGATGTTTAACTTAGTGCAATATGAGGAATAATCTTTAAAAAATCTGCTTCCTAAATTTTCATTACTGGAATCTGGGCATTATATGTGTGGTAGCATCTCAATTCCAGAAAAAGTCCTCTTACTTGGAAAACAGAGTTATGAATAATTACATGACGTCATTCCTCTGCAGTGTTAACTTACCATAGATGCTAATTAAATCCTTCTTTAAACAACTTTGTTTGGTGAGTGCCTTAGGTCCCATGGGGCCTCTTGTTTGCATTTTTTAAGATATGTGCGAATGTGATATTGGTTTTCCCGGGGGGGGGGGGGGGGGGGGGGGGGAGGGAGGGTGTCCAGATTTTTACATAGTGCAAAATTGTTTATATTCTCAAAATCTTCTTATGTAGAACCACCAGTCAGAATCTTTTGATATTTAGTATACAACATCTTTCAAGTTAAGTTCCTAGGTTGATATTTGGACTCCTTAATTTTGCATTTCTTAAATTCTGCGCATTATTTCTGATAGCATCCCAATACTGAAAAAAATCATCTGGAATGGACAAGAGTTTTATAAATAATTAATTAACTTCATTCCTCTGTGGTGTTAAGCCATAGATGCAATTAAACAACAATCTTTAAACAACTTTGGTCAGGTGAGTACCACAAACCCCAAGGGGCCTCTTGTTTAGTGTTGGTAGTGTACTTTATATTTATTAGCTCACCTGACTGAAAGTCAGGGGGAGCTTAACTAATCACTTTTTGTCCATCGTCCATCCGTTGTCTGTCCGGCATGAACTTTACATTATTGACTTCTCCGCATAAACCACAGGGCCGAATTGACCCAAATTCGATGTATATGTTCCTTATCATATGTCAATTCAAATTTGTTCAAATAAAGTTGCCACACTCACAGGGGGCACCACAAGGGCCATTACTCTGATAGCACCCATAAATTGTTTTCCAAAATTAAAAAAATCTTCTCCAGAACCATCAATTAGAATCTTTTGATATTTGGTATTTAACATCTCTAGGGGGGTCAGATTCAAGTTCGTATTTAGGCTCTCCAGACTCCATTGGAACCCAAAGTTTAACTTTGAGCAATTTGAAAAAAATTCTTTAAAAATCTTCTTTTTCAGATCTGCCAGTCAGAATCCTTTCAAGTTTGGTATACAACATCTGTAGGGGGTCAGATTCAAGTTCTAATCGAGTCCCTGGGTTTATAATTGGGCTCCCTGTAGGAGCCCAAGTTTTAACTTACTGAAATATGAGGAAATTTCTTTAAAATCTTCTTCTTCAGATCCACCTGTCAAAATGCTTTCATATTTGGTATGCAACATCTCTAGGGGGTCAGATTCAAGTTTGTTCAAATCAGGTCCCTGAGTTAGTATTTGGGCTCTCTATTGAAGCCCAATGTTTAACTTGGTGCAATTTGAGGAAATTTCTTTAGAAATCTTCTTCTTCAGATCCACCAGTCAGAATCTTGTCATGTATGGTATTAATACATCTATAGGGGAGGGGGGGGGGGGGGGGGGGGGGGTCAGATTCAAGTTTGTTCAAATCTCGTCGCTGGGTTTATATTTGGGCTCCCTATGGGAGCCTGAATTTTAACTTGGTGCAATATGAGAGAATTTCTTTAAAAATCTTCTTTTTCAGATTCACCAGTCAGAATCCTTTCATAGTTGGTATACAATACCCCGAGGTGGGGCAGTTTCAGGTTTGTTCAAATCAGTTACCTAGGTAAATATTTGGGCTCCCTATGGGAGCCTAAATATCAGCTTAACATAATATGAACATTTTTTTTTAAATCTTCTTTAGACCCTGTAGTCAGAATGCTTTCATATTTGGTATACAAGATCTCTAGGAGGGTAAATTTGTTCAACCTAGTTCCTGGGTTAATATTTGGGCTCCGTATGGAGCTGAAATTTTAACTTAGTGCAATATAAGGAAATTTCTTTAAAAATCTTCTTCAGATCCACCAGTCAGAATCCTTTCATATTTGGTATACAACATCTCTTGGAGGGTAAGACTCAAGTTTGTTCAAATCTGGTCCATGGATTATTAATTTGGGCTACCTATGGGAGCCTGAATTTTAACTAAGTGCAATATGAGGGAATTTCTTTTAAAATCTTCTTCAGATTCACCAATCAGAATCCTTTCATATTTGGTATAAAATATTTCTAGGTGGGTCAGATTCAAGTTTGTTCAAATCTGGTCCCTGGGTTAATATTTTGGCTCCCTATTTGAGCCAAAAGTTTAACTTAGTGCAAATTGAGGTGATTTCTTTAAAAACCTTCAGATCCACCAGTCAGAATTCTTCCATATTTGGTATATGACATCTCAAGAGGGATCAGATTCAAGTTTGTTCAATTTGAGTCCCTGGCTTAATATTTGGGCTCTATGGGTGGGGGTTGGGGGGGGGGGCAGGTTCAGGTTTGTTCAAATCCATAAAATTTGCCTCTCATGACTTTATTCCTTTATAGTGTTGATGAACCATGTCTAATTGAATGTAACCCCAAATACTTCTTTGAACCACTGTGGCAGGTGAGCGATTAAGACCCCTTGGGGCCTCTTGTTTTTTTGAGTATTTTAAATTTTGATGAGTGCCTGTGCTCACAATTGAAACAGCCCAGTAGCTGCTTTCGGATTTATATTTTTAGTCGAGTTGTGACGAAGTCAAACTTGACTTATAGTTTGATGAATGGCGGGCGGTTGGGCTTGCGGGCAGGTGTGCTGGTTATCGGGCGGGCGAGTGAGTGGGCAGGCATAAACAATTGGTTTCCGGATGATAACTTGATAATGGTTCAACCCATGTTCATGAACCTTCATAGGTAGGTTGATATCGGTGAGAGGAAGAACCCTATTAATTTTGGACTTGCTTAGTCAAAGGTCAAGGTCACAGTGACCTTGAACATAATAAATTGTAAACAATTGGTTTCCAGATGATAACTTGACTACGGTTCAACCCACATTCATGAAACTTCATAGAAAGGTTGGTCTTCATGAAAGGAAGAACCCTATTTATTTTGGACTCACTAGGTCCAAGTTCAAGGTCACAGTGACCCTGAACATAGTAAATCAAAACAATTGGTTTCCAGATGATAACTTGATAACTTGCTTGGTCAAAGGTCACGGTCACAGTGACCTTGAACATAATAAATTGTAAACAATTGGTTTCCGGATGATAACTTTACTACGGTTCGACCCATGTTCATGAAACTTCATAGTTAGGTTGGCATCAGAGAGAGGAAGAACCCTATTTATTTTGGACTCGCTGGCTGAAAGGTCAAAGTCACAGTGACCTTCAACATAGTAAATCATAAACAACTGGTTTCCTGAAACAGCAGCAGTTGCAACAGCAGCTTCAACGACAGCAAAAAAGACAATATCATGGCCAACCACAGCAACAACGACAACAACAGCTGCTAGAGCATCACTGACAGTGAGAAACACAGTACAGCCAACAACAACAACAGCAACAGCCGCTACAGCATCATCAGAGACAGTGAGAAAGATAGTAACAGCTGCTACAGCAGCATCAATGACAGTGAGAAAGACAGTACAGCCAACAATAGCTGCTATGGCAGCATCAATTATGGTGAGAAGGAAAAAAACAAAAAGAGAAATAGGTATACAGACCTAATTTGTACAAAGCAACAACCAATTTAGTAGATTAACCACAAAGGCTTGTTACAAATAATTACTTAAAAATAAAATAATCTTATTAGATAAGCTTAACTAGATATCTCCATTATATAGACAATATTATAACAGTGTAAAATTACAATTTCTTATCAGCCTACCTTACAATTGTTTGCTACAGGTTTGCACTACAGTGGAAGACCCTAACTCGGAAAATATACTCTCTATTTTGATCTTTCCCAATCGATTTGGGAAAGAAAAGTAGTGCAAAAGCACCAAGAAAAAATAAGCCAAAACTGGGTCAAGTACCACCGATGCACACCCAGTAGGGGACGCTCTTCTCTTAGTACAAATCCTTGGCTTCCGTCATCCAGTGCACAGTAACTAATGAATCATTCTTTTTTCGTCTGCCCATGTGGCAGGACGTCCATTTGTCTTCCGAAACAGTGATATTTCATCTCGTTGATAATGGTTACCTGTGACTGGAATTATGGATCTGAGGATCGTGTAATAACAGGACTGTGTTTTATATATTCTCATTATCATTTTCAACCACATTCTCATTGTATTTTATATATTCTCCGTGTTCGCGCGTGATTTTCGCGTACCGTGCGGTTTTTACATAAAATTTTTCGGTTGATAAATTTGTTATCCTTTTGGATATTATTATTGGAGTTAGGTGTCAATGGGGGCTGTATGGACAGGATTTCTTTTCTCTGTTGAGGGCAGCATTTCTGTTATTTGGTCCCTGTCAGACATCTGGATTCAGTTGTGTTCCCTCCGGTCCTTTTTTCTGCCACCTTTCTCTCGTAGTTGGGGATGTTCTACTTTCTACATCTGTTGAGTTCACCTTTTTCTTCTACTGCTTTCACCTCTGTTATGCCCAGGACTGTTCCTTGAGGGCAGTGTCTTTTGCCTAGGCATGTGGACGATTCACATGCTTCCTGCTCTTCTTGCAATGGGTGTTCTTCTGATCGACACTGTGAGCTATGTGGATCGTGTCATCCACCTTTTGGGCATCTGTGAACCGTGTTGTGTGTTCTCGTGGCCATGCCCCCCGCATCCGCGGGAAAGGGGAATGCTGTCGTTCGGGGCCTTCCAAAACGACCACGTCTGGTGAGAGTTATTCCTCCTCCATGGGGGATGTGCAGTCATTTCCTGTGGTGGATACTGCGGGAGCCGTTGAGTTGTCTGGTGAAGAGGTGTCTGGTTCTGGGACTGCGGTCCCTCTCCAGTCGACATCTGAGGCTGTCACTAGGGCTGTGACTCCTCCTTCTGAGCTGAGCTCAGGTGCTCTCTTCACCTTTCCACCAGCCTCAACGACTCCCTACGTATCTTCTGCTACTGCTGTTCCGTCTGCTACTTCATCGGTAATCATTTCAGCCGGCCTCGGCTTATCCATGCAGAGATGTCTGGTAGTGTTGACGTGGGATATCGGCCTCAGCCTTCCCTGACTTCAACTCTGCGAAATCGGAAGGGGCTGCCGGCCGAACCCTCTACTGTGGTCTCTCAGCCATTGAGCACCCCAGTTTTTTCATTGGATTCTGATGTTCATGGTGGGGCCACTATGAACTCTGTGGCATTTCCGTCCACGCACTCTGGTCGCATGGTCAGTTTTGCTGGACCAATGCCTTTTTTGCGGCCTGGACCTTCTGTCCCTCAGAGGTCCGTGGCAACTCTCCTGAGTTCCCGCTCTGTAAATCCTCGGGGTATGTCATACTCCTATACACATCTGCCTTCAGATATTTCGGCTGTTGCCCGTCGCCCCGCGTCGGGTGTATTTGAGGATCGTGACCCTTTACCTAACATGAAAAGCAGACGACACTTGCAAAAAAATTTCTTGAATAACTAATTTTTTTCATTTTTTGTCTCCAAAACATAGGTTATGACCCCTCATTGGAACGAGCTAGACGAGCTCGTTCCAATGAGGGGTCATAACCTATGTTTTGGAGACAAAAAATGAAAAAATCATGAAAGTTAATTGGCGATTTTTGAGAATAGCGCTGGCCGGTTTTGGTCGTTACGTTAGGTAAAGGGTTAAAAGGGTCAGGAGTCACTTTATCAGCTTGTTCCCATGTCGAACCGGCCAACACAGGCAGTGAGCTTAGGGAGGCCCTCTCCTTGCTCACTCAGGTTCTGACCAAGAGCCTTCTCGCTGCTACCAGCGAGGCTACTAGTGGTTTCCAGGTGCCCCCTGTGGCGCCGCCTCCCGGGATTGGAAGCAGGCCACTTTCTGATCCCTCAGGTGTGCCCACACAATGGGAGGCATCAGCTGGTTTGCCCATCATGGGCTATGTGTCTTCCCACTCAGCGGATGAGTCCAACATACCTGACGTCGAGAGCCAACAGTCTTCTGACTTGGGGGCAGCTCTTGACTTTGTGTTTTGGTTCCTTAAAGATCTCAAACCATCACACCAGCTGACAGTGTCCACCTGGCTGCGATCATCGGTCGTGTGCCTACAGCTTGTGGAGCAGCCTGCTTCTGGGTGCATTCGACAGTTCCAGTCGGTACAGTTGGTTGAAGCATTTACAGCTTTGGACTCTAAGCTGAGTTCCAAGGCTATGAAGACTTCGTTCTTCACCAAGGTTGACACTTTTTTGCCTCCAGTGCGTTATTGTTCCTACGATTCCGCCAGTCCGTCAGTCTGCCAGACTTTGATCGTCTTGGATCAGGACTCCAACACCCTCAGGCTTTCCAAGCCCAAGTCCACCGTTATTCCTATGGCGAATCTGGAGTCTGTGTTGGGCTTATCAAGAGAGATGCTGGGCATCATGCCCTTGCAAAAATAACCTGAGATTTCTCGGGGTATCCTGAGATTTCCAAAGATAAAAGGCTTGGAAAAGCAGAGATTTAACCTGAGATATCTAAGGATTTCCAAAGATATCGAAGCATGGAAAAGCTCAGAAAACCAGGGACGGTATTTGGACGAGAAATTCTTGGATAACCTTAGATATCCAAGCTTCGCTTCAAGCTTACTACCATAGAATGAAAGTGGGGAAAAGTTGGGAAAAACTGAGATTTTCAAGCTGACAATAGCTGGGAAAAGCTGAGATATGTCAATAAATCCCTTGCAAAAATTACCTGAGATTTCTCAGGATATCTGGGATTTCCCAAGATATTGAAGCTTGGAAAAGCTCAGAAAGCCTGGGATTATTGGGATAGTATTTTGGGCGAAAAATCTTTGGATAACCTTAGATATCCAAGCTTTGCTTCCAGCCAGGGTTGTCATTTTTGAGGCCGGTACCACATTGTCGGTACCGGTACCGGTACTGCTTTAGTGCCACGGTATCGGTACCGGTACCTGCCGGTACCAGTATACCAGACGATTATAATAAACCAAAAAACTACACGGAAGTTCAAAATCGCCTACGAAAAGCTGGTACGCATATTTACTGAACTAGTGAAAACAAAAAATCAACAACACATGTGGTTTGTGTGAAATAAATTTGTATTTGGATAAATTTGTTTCAACCTAAACTTGTCGCAACTTGCAACTCAGAAAAACACAAATGTCAAAACAGTCAAATTTTCAGTCTTATTTTATATACTGATACTGGTTCTCGATAGTAATTCTAGTTCTTGATCTCTTTCAAATACTGACATTTCAAAAAAGTGAGAGTGTCCAAAAGTTCATCGCTCATACGGTTCCGTATTTTCGTTATAACATGTGCACATGCTGAGAAGGCTCGCTCCGGTTTAACGCTAGTTGGTTGAACTGATCCCAGGTTCTTGTAGACTAATTCTAGTCTTTTCGGCCTGACCTTAGTAGACTCCCAAATTTTGAAATCACTGCTTAGTGGTCTTGACAACGAAGAACATTCCTGATTTGCGGCTGAGGAATTTTCCACATTTCTCAACTCAGCGTTCAAGGAAGCGAGCATCGCTTTTTCTACTGAAGATTCGTCCTCTTCATCATTCTCACTTCGCTGCACACCCTTGTCCATTTCTTCATCTTCATTTCCATCTTTGTTCTGAGTTCCCGTCGCTTCACAAGTTTTATCATCATCCTCATCATCATTTTCAGTGACCTCTATTCTACGATGTAGCTGATCGTAAAGTCGACTGATAGTATCTCTGATGGACGATTTGCTACCCATCTTGAATATGTTGTTGGGTGGAAGTGGAACTGATTTCAGAGAATCCGGATTATGCAAGTAGTGATAAGCATCGAGTAGTTTGTGGGGACGACGATCGTTGAACCTTCTTTGTAAAGATGCCTTCATGTTCTGAGCTCGCGCTCTCTCTAACTTGTCCAACTGCTTGAAAAAGAATGTAAATATAGCATCGGCACGGAGAAGATTCATATCCCTGTCTTGGAGTTTCTTGACGGCGATTTTCACAGGTTTAAGTGTAGCGACCATATCTTCAATTGCTTTAATTTCTTGGGTTGAAAATTCAATTTTTAACTCGGCAAAATCTATCATAAGTTTTTTTTTATTTAAACAATGCCTCAACTTCAGGAATCTTTCCAACATGTCTACACACGAGTTCCATCTTGTTTTATTATCTCGTACGAGTACCAACTCCTTTCCAAGTGCTTCTTTGCTGTATTGTTGGAGTTTATCATTTTTAAGTGGGCTTCTGCGAATTTTCACCACTAGTTTCCTGACTTTATTGATAGTATCAGCCACCGTAGTACTAAATCGCGGAACTTCAGCCTCTTCGTCATCATTTTCATCTTCATCATCATCCTCGCTTTCATCATCTCCATCCTCTATTTCATCATCTTCATCAGCCTCATTGATATCATCATCGCATTTATCATCATCTACAACTTCAACTTCTTTCCCTTTGTAAAAGACGTCTTGTACTGATAAATGAATACCGTGTGCATAACAAGCGACGTGGTTTTCTTCAATCTTCCTTCCGAAAGATATCATTACGGAAGCCCCGTCGGACGTGACAGATATTATGTGGCATTGCTTGACGGGATCGTTGAAATTGATACCGAACTTCTGTAGTTTTTTCTTCACAAGTTCAATTGTGCGATCAGCAGTGATAGAGCCAACAGCTCGGACCAAACCAAGATTCCAGTGCTCACCCTCCACATGAAGATTTATATTCACGTAACGTCTATTTCTCAAAGACGTCCACTCGTCGAGTGTCATTCCAAACCGTACGCTTTCATCAAGCATTTTAGCAAACTTTTCCTTCACTTCGGCTTTCCTCTCAGAATATTCTTGCATGATATATTTTTTCGCTGTGTTGTGGCTTTTAGGCATTTTATCGCCTCTATCTTCAACTGCTGTTCGAACAAACTCACTTTTTACCATGCGATTGAGTGACATACCATCCAAAGCAGCTAGCTTACTAAGTTTTTTCTGTAGACTTTCTCGTTGTGGTTTGAAGAGCGAAGTTATCTTCTGTTGTTCTACACGTTGCTTTTTGGCCTCAGGTTCATCTTCACCCACTTTTACCCCAAGTTTGATGTTATGTACCTTCAACAAATGCTTTTTCATACCGCTGGTACTACCCGCATTTCGTGTAATGGATGCTTTACATTTCTCACAAGACGCCTTCTTTTTATCTTTATCACAGACAAAATAGTCCCATACTTGGCTTTTCGAATTTGAAGCCATATCCCGATAATACAGTTCAACTTTCAACTGATCACAAAAGAAAAGCAAGGTTGTGTGTAGTTCTGCGAAGCAGAGAATGATTCTAACTAATTTCCAAGACAATGGCGGCTAGTCTTTTATACTCTTCAATTTATGATCAATGTGTGTTGCCATGACAATGCCACAGGATAGTGTGAGGTGTCATAGCTCCTGATTTATATCTATTTATTTATATTTATATATTTATATTTATATAATATTATTGTATTATATTATATTATTATATTATTTATTGTTATATATTATTATATTATATTATTTGTTATTATTATATTTATCTTAAGTTATAAACCAGGGACTGGGGGGGGGGGGGGGTACAAAGCAGGAAATGATATATGGGTGGTACCTACCCATGACCGGTACTAGTATAGCAGTACCGGTACCAGTACTGACAGGCCGGTACCACCGGTACCGGTACTGAGTACCTATGACAACCCTGCTTCCAGCTAACTACTAGGGGATGAAAGCTGGGAAAAGCTGAGATTTTCATTTTTTAAGCTGCGAAAAGCTTGGAAAAGCTAAGAAATACCATGGAGAAGGCTTTTGGGGAAAATCTGTTTGGTTTTTCAGTTTCCAAAAAAAAACGTAACCGAAACAAAAAAAAACACCAGTCTCTAATTCATGGAATACAGAATGGCTGCTGTGGACTGGTTACTTTCCACAGGTGGGCAATATTTCCATGAATGCAAAAAAATTAGATTCTAAACACTAATTATAATAGGAATAATCATCAAAAGTTTAAGTTTATTTAATAAAAATTTTGCTGATGATTTTTATTACTTAATTTCCTTAATTATAAAGCAGCTCAAATTGTAAATGTTGTGAAATTGCTCACAAATTTATCAAACCATTTCAAAATTGCCAATTTTTTGACTGAGTTTACTGTGATTGTCTGCCCAATCAGATCATTTTCTGTTATGCCTGGAAGTGGAACATTGAACTCCCAGTAGTGTCCTGAGCATTCATTGAATGTTATAGCCCAAGAACATTAGGTTTCACTAGGGAAAAAAATCGGAGAAAGCTGATTTTTTCAGGGAATGTCGAGTACATGTCACTGAACGATAAGACAAAAGTCCCCTAAAATCCCAGTTGAGCTTTTTTTTCTACAGCCTTTTTTCGAAAACGCGTTTGAAAAAAATTTAAAAAAATTGCACGAACTTTGTAACCTCGAATTGATCCAACTGTATTTTTTGTTTATGCGTATTTCTAGCTACATAATGTCTAATATACATTTACCTAGAGGAAAATGTGCATTCTGTGACAATTTCTGCAAAAAATTATTGAAAATTCACAAAAAAGTATCGGACTTATGCAAAAAATGACGATTTTCCTAACGGATTTGCCCAAAGGGTCGTAGTACAGAACGGGATGTTAGTTGGACAGACGATAAAAAATCCACCACCATTTGAAGACTTTTATCATTGCTTACAAAATAGACATTATGGAAGACCCCCCTCTGCTTCTGGCCGAGTTCCCCTTTTGGCATAAAATTCGTCAGCATGAGAACTCAACTATTTTCGGGCTTGGGACCGAACAGACACGTCTGTGTCTGGCAGCATTAGATCAATAAATAATATTTACAGAATGTACAAAAATCAGTAAATAATATTTACAGAATGTACAAATCAATCAACATGGATTAAGTTACATTGACTATTATCAATGCTATATACAGAAATGACATGACCTATATACATATTATTCATCGAACTCAGAAATTTCCGACAGGACAGTGTTTCTGTGGTTGTTACAAGAATCCGAACTGCAATTACACAAACCTGAGCAAGAGAGTCCTGCCTTCTTACACCCACACCTTTTTGTACAAGCACTCTTGCAACCACAACTGATCAGATTCAGTAGGTTATCGGGGGCACATGGCTTTGTGGCTGCAGTCGGTACAAGAAGTCCATTGTCTAGCGACCACCCCCAATCCGTCAGAGGAAGCGAAGTGCCCAGCCATTGTTGGACCTGGAGATAACATCTGTAGACATGTTGTTGTGCAGCATCGCTGCTTGGTGGGAGTGAGGCTTGGTCGATGGGTTTATTCAGTTTAGATTTTGCTACATAACGCTTGTAAGTGACATATCTATATTGGTCGAGAGAGGAAACAGTTTTACTCCCGTATAAGATCAGGAGAAGTTGTTCCCCGGCAGCGGCTACTGCACTTGGTGTACTGTCATCCACCAAAATTGTGTTGACATACTGTTGTGAGTCGCTAGTAACATCGGAGACAATTGTACTGAATACTTTCTTCTTACCAACTCGAAAGAGTGCAGAAGTAGTGTCACAACCACTTATAGAATGTGCTACAAGGAGGTTGCTTCTATGGTCACCCATTTTGGTTGCTATTTCACTAACTGAAACTAGTAAGTTTGGGGTAATGGAATACATCATGTGAATATTACATCCCGGTTGAACTCGAGAGGTAAGAATGACTAACAAGTCTGTGTCTGTTCCCACAACGACAACATTGTTGTCATCTTGAGCGATGTCAAGTGCAGTTTCGGCTATCAGTACATCAGCATCAGCCTCAGCCTGCTTGGACTGAATATTGATAGCAGATAGCTCCTGCATTAAAAGATCGATCAGTTGGGTTTTGTTCTTGGCATTTGCAAGGAAATCGGATTGGGGTGTGGTGGCTGGTAACTCGGGTGAGATATTGATATCAATGGAATACCTGTCTTTAGATCTACGGGCTTGTTCCATGCCCTTTGTCGACATTGTACAAGCATAACCATCAAAAATAACCATGACGTTCGCCCCAAAATGTCTCACTAGATAATTGGAATATGATGTACATATGTCCTTATATGACGACTGTTTAGGCCATACAACTGCCCTCAATAAAAATCCACCATCTACAACAAACAGAGAATGTTCTGGGATTTTAGTTTGCTCGGAACCGTATGTTTTGAGGATCTTACCGAGCGTGCTTTTCTGTGTCTTCCTCATTCCAGCAGAATCAAACAATGCTGGTGGTTTCGGGGCGAGTTCATATTTGAGATACTCTTCCATCTCTGCTTGTGACTGAATAACACATGTGATGCGGTTGAACAGAATTGTGGGGTCAATCACTACCTTACTTCCACGGACTTTGATGCTATTTGCCATCGATGCGAAAGACTTCACAGTGTCAACACGTCGTAGTTTGATGCTGTTGAACGTTTTGCTTACAACATTCGATACGCAACATTCACCAATTTTGCGAACTTGGTCACAGTTCACAGTTTCGTCGGCCACAAGCCTGGTCGCTATAGAGACTAATTGTAGTGGATCTCTATTCTGAAAGGGGGAATGCACTCTGAGCCAGTTCAATAATTTGTTGATATCATTGGCATCAGTCAATTGTGAACTTTGACGGAGATCCCGATGTTGTTCGCCATGACCAGTGTGAACATGAACAAAATTTTCGAGAGCATTACATATCGGAAGGCAAAGAGGTAGTCCATGTACCCATTTCGCAACAGTGCTATCGGTTATTCCCCTGCCATGTGTGAGACCACCAGGGAGCTTGAACATTCTCATTAAACACTGCTCTATGGTCTGATCAGAATATATCCCGTCCCAGAATTTATCTGAGCGCCTTATGGTAAAGTAACCTTTCTCAGTGAACAACTTCAAATCATCCTGTTGCATTATTTCTGTTAGCTCATTCATCTGCTGCAAATAGAGATGAGAACTTTTTGCGTATGCAAAATGACCACCTGCGTGAAATACTGGAATCATATTGCGAACACAATATGTGTGGAGTTCCCAGTCGCCTGTGCGCTCTGCTCTCAAGAACAACTGGAGAAGACCTATTTGCTCGTAGTATTGTACCCAAAGCTTTCCTGTGCATCCTACGGACGCATTCTGGAGCAGTTCGTGTAATTTTGACAGTAGATGGTTGACACTTTCTTGATTGACAGCGTCAGCTGTTGTACAGTCACCTCTGGCAAGTCCACAGAATATTTCATTGACTTCTGTGCAGTCTATGTTATCTAGTGTTCGGCTTTCTTCAAACACAAGTTTTGTAATGGCAATTTGTGTTAGCAAATGGGCACGAACTGCTCTTGAATATGCATGACCACTGATCAAATGATGGATTGACCCACCAGCATAAACAGTCCCCCAAAGTTCATCCAAGCCGCTACCAGCCATGATCGAACCAATTGCCCCTAAATATGACATAATCATATGGAAGCCGCCGAGTCTAACGAAAACTTTTGTCAACTTATCTGACGAAGACACAATCTCCACTGCTTTGATATAAAGTGGTTGGTCAAACGTCACTGGACAAATGTTCAGTCCCTGTTTCTCACATTCAGTTTGTGCAAACATGAGAGCAGTGTAAATTGTGCTCGGGTTGGATGGATCAAAATTAATAAAGGGAAGTATCTCGACATCACTTGTTTCATAATCATCTGATGATGTGACAATGTGCATATATCCAGCCCAAGATGGGCAAGGTACTCTCGGTACATGCGTCAAAGACCAAAAAGACTGTCGACTGTTTTTGCGAGTTTCAAATTTTTCGGATCAGATTCACCCAAAGTTGATAAATCCTTCATCACAATTTCGTCAAGACCCGATTTGCTTGGTTTACTGTAACCTTTCAAAGGGATGTACCCGAATTCACCAGAGCCAATATTCGAATGATCACCAGTTAGTCGTTTTATCGGAGACTCTTCTGTGTGATCTCTGCTTGGAGTTATACAGGCGATGCCTCCCTTACTATGGAAAGTATTCTTGCCATCTAGCGTGCGCGCATTACAATCGGCGTTATCGAAAACGAATTGTGTGAAGTTCGCAAGTCTAGGCGACGGACCTTTGCTTATCATGACAGAATGAACGTATTGTTGAACTTCCCGGTAGCTAGAAGAGAACATTAGTCCATTCAGAATGTTGATCAATTCCCGAGATGTGAATTTCCTATGTATGTAAACTGCTACCGACAATAATACTGGTGACAAGAATGAACGGGGCCGACAAGAACTTATTAGAGACTGACCTATGGCTGTCACGCGTCTCTGGTTGGCTTGGATGTTTTGCCCATGCTGCGACGGAGCAACAATCCCTTGTAACAAGGTTTGGAGTGTATCGGGTAGTAGATCACTAGATACAGATAATGAATCGGGTTTGGGATAAACGTCACACTCGTAAATGGCTGACCGAATATCATCGCGTACTATAGCCGATGCTTTCTTGACGATGCGCATACGTTCATCAGTTTCATTGGTACATTTGTCTGAGTACCACGAATCATATAGTATTTTGTCTGATGAATCTCTGAATGTGACAACATTTTTTAGGGATCTCAGTGTTGTAATAGAGATTCTACTACCGAAATGCTCAAGCAGTTTGGTTTTAAGATGTTTAATTGTGTAACCGACTTTGTCACCAAGATACGATTCAAACGTCTCTGCCAATTCGCTCAAGGAAAACTGACACTCATCGCTGTTCTCCATAAAGGTACACAATTCATGGAATGCAAGTGCTTTCTTGTCTGCAACAGGCCTACCCCATGAAAGAGTTCGCTCAGGCTTATCTCTGACAAATCCTGTCCAGCAATCATGGTGATACCGACCTTCCTCGGCCACTAGATCGATAGCACGACCGATCCGAGTAAGTACAGACTCACCCCATTCATCACTACGTTTCAAACAACGGGTTCTGATACTATCAACAAAAGTCAATGTTTCAACGGTGTGGACTTCTCTTCTACGTTGAACGGGTATATGAGTTTGTTTGTCGGCGGATTCTCCACAGAACAGACAATGGAGTTTAAAATTGAAACCATCTTGATCAGAGCGCAATTTTTTTGTCATAGATGGACCAGCTTCGTCAGATTCAGCTGCATCTAGAGACATTCTCTTACTTTTTCTTACAGAACTTTCCCGTGTATAATTCTTGTAGCAGAATTTGTGAATTTTCTCACCAACTGTGGGTTTCTTCGAACCGGCAAAAAGATTATCGCCAAGCTCGACGCTTACAGCAACCAACTTTTTTATACCCCGCTGACCAAGTGTAGTTATTCCGGACGAGCCGGTCAACTCATCGTTACATTTGATACATTTATCCATTGCCAAAGTCACAACAGAAAAAAGATGATAGACACAATAAACTCAAGTACAATACCACAGAACAGATATCAATGTGCGGACCTGCTTCGTTGCCACCGTAAGGTATCAACAGGTAACGCTAAGTGATATGCCAACAACATAACTGATCAGTTCTGCAAATAACACAAGACTCTAATAATCAACAACAGGCAAAATTACATATATATCTATCAAGGGATCATTGGTTTCAATATCTAGGCATCAAATGCGGAGTGTCCAATACTGAACAGAGCAAATTGTGCAATGGTCAGACCTGGAATGCAGAATTAAACAGCGTTTCCTGATGAAAGTCGTTCAAGGCTATTTTGCATCAAATTAAAGAGCGTTGTCTGTACAATACAAATTTGTTTATGAGTACACATCAAGGGCGTGCACACTTTACATGCCAATGCATCTTGAGTGTAGGCGAACACCACATTATGTGATTTAATCGAACATGGAAATTGAAACAATGATGCTATAATACGGTATTTGAATGAGAAAAGTCGATGCCGTTTGAATTTGAGCTTAGGGGGTATGGTTAATATTTCACACGTTTCACCAGTTCATTATGGAATAAATGATTATTGTTATATATCATTATAAAGCCACTGCTTTTCTGCAATTTTTGATATATAATTTAACTCCCAAAGTAGTCGTAGATTTGATTTAATGGACGTTGTGTACCGTTGTGTGTATGAAAACAATACATTTTTTTTCGTAATTTTGTACATTTTCGTGAATATTTCACCATTGAGTGTGAGGATTGGTACAAAGTTGGCATTTTCTGTTGGGGATATGTATTCTCAATATAATTCAGCACGATATTTATGATTCTCACCCTACTAAGGCGAATAAGAATGAGAAATATGGAGCTGGGTCGAATTTTTTTTTTAATTTTTTTTTCATCAAAAAAACGCTATAACTAAAAAAGCTCAACTCGGATTCACGGGGACTTTTCACACTTTATCCGCAATGTGTGTCCCGGAAACATATAAAAAAATCAGCTTTCTCCGATTTTTTTCCTTACTTTCTCATTTTTATGTCTAATGTGCCTGGACTATTAACATATCTGTGTGTAATAAAGTATGAAGGTATCCATTATCAGTTTCTACACTGGAATGACAAAGATCTCCAGGAAAAAATTTGAATGGGATAAACCATACCAATATTTGGCACAAAACATCCCAGTTTCGATTTCAGGATGAACTGCCTAGTATGATGGGATGAAATGTCCTGTAACCTGGCCGTAAGGAACCAAAACTGGTAAAAAGAACAAACTTTGCAAGTTACGGTGGTGATCACTAAAATGTGTATGCCAAGGCCAATGACGGATTCAAAATTTGCCGAGGTGAAATTACTTTTCACTCGATATTACACAATGAAACACACTAATTGTTCTCCTGTTTACTGAAATAAGTTACCAAATGAATACAATACACAACAAAAGAAAATAGCAGTTTTTGTAAAATTGAATTTAGAAGCAATTTTCTCACAAAACCTCACAAAAATCACAGGTGTCCGACATATGCAAAGATCATGAAAAATGATGCATTTGAAGATTTTTTTGACAAATTATGTATTTTCCCATGATATTGGGGAAGTGGTATACCAACATAAAGCTTAACGTCTTAGTTGTCGGATGACATCAATGTCTTGACCACAAATTCACACATTGTTTTTCTGTGAGTTTGAAGAAGGCAGTGAGTTGTGTACATTGTCTTTCTTATTATACATAATCATGAGAAAATACATAATTTGTCAAAAAACCTTCAAATACTCCATTTTTAGCTCAACTTTGGCGAAGCCAAATTTGAGCTTATGCCATGGCCCGTCGTCCCTCTTCCATCTGGCTGTCTGTCCGTCAACAATTGGATACGGCTCGGGCTAGAGGCCGTATTTATGAACCGATCTTTACGAAACTTCTTGGGTACCTTTGTTATGACCGTGGGACGAGAACGAGTGTTTTTGGGTGCGGTCCAAAATTCAAGATGGCCGCCAGCCACCTTTTTGTACCGACGATGCAGAAATCTGTTTTTTGTAGAGAACTTCCATATGAAAGCTCTGATGTGAATAATTTTTTGTATGAATGTTTAGTCCCTTGGGATACATCACATATAATACGGGCTTTTTTCTCGTGCGTAAATTATGCAAATTAGACTAACTTTGATGTTTTTTGGTGTTACTTTCAGCACTGTAAGTGCAAATGCCAATACGGCTCGGGCTAGAGGCCGTATTTATGAACCGATCTTTACCAAACTCCTTGGGTACCTTTGTTATCACCGTGGGACGAGAACGAGTGTTTTTGGGTCCGGTCCGAAATTCAAGATGGCCGATGGCAACCATTTTGTACAAAATTTGGTGCAATCAGATTTTTGCACAGAACTTCCACATGAAAGCACTGATTTGAATAATTTTTTGTGTGAATGTTTAGTACCATGGGATACATCACATATAATATGGGTTTTTTTCTCGTGCAGAAATTATGCAAATTAGATGAACTAGGATTTTTTCAGTGCTACTTACACACAGTAAGTACAAATGTCAATACGGCTCGGGCTGGAGTCTGTATTTATGAACCGATCTTCACGAAACGTCTTGGGTACCTTTGTTATCACCTTGGGATGAGAACGAGTGTTTCTAGGTGCGGTCCAAAATTCAAGATGGCTGCCAGTGGCCATTTTGTACCGAAATTAGGTCTAATCAGTTTTTTGTACACAACTTCTATACGGCTCAGGCTAGAGGCCGTATTTATGAACCGATCTTTACGAAACTTCTTGGGTACCTTTGTTATCACCGTGGGATGAGAACGAGTGTTTTTGGGTGTGGTTCGAAATTCAAGATGGCCACCAGCAGCCATTTTGTACCAAAATTAGTGCAATCAGTCTTTTGTACAGAACTTCTGTATGGAAGTTCTGATTTGAATAAATTTTTGTATGAATGTTTAGTAACATGGAATACATCACATATAGTACGGGTTTTTTTCTCGTGCAGAAATTATGCAAATTAGATGAACTTTGATTTATTCAGTGCTTCTTATACACTGTAAGTGCACATGTCAATACGGCTCGGGCTAGAGGCTGTATTTATAAACCGATCTTCACAAAACGTCTTGGGTACCTTTGTTATCACCTTGGGATGAGAACGAGTGTATCTGGGTACGGTCCAAAATTCAAGATGGCTGTCAGTGGCCATTTTGTACCGAAATTAGGTCCAATCAGTTTTTTGTCACAACTTCTACACAGTTCATATTTATGAACTGATCTTCACGAAACTTCTTGGGTACCTTTGTTTTCACCTTGGGACAGGAATGAGTGTATTTTGGGGTGCCTTTGTTATCACTGTGCTATGAGAACAAATATTTTGGGGTTCAGTCAGACCCACTCTGGGACTCAAAGATTTCTATTTTAGTTTAGCATCTGACTGTCACCCACCTTTACAATACTTTACCTATACATTTGTTACAGGCAACGGTCAGTATTTATGTACAGACTGTTACAATACTTTATATGTACCTTTGTTATCAGGTCATTACCTAGATGTTTGTCATTGCTGTGTCACATACTATACATGTACATGTCTTTGTCTTGACAAGTTGAGCTACAGTGTCATTGACACTTTCATTCATGATCTTTGGGACATGTCGAGCACCTTGAAAATTGGTGACTTGTTTTCTTTAAAAATGTGCTCAACAGTCTCAACTAGTTTTTGTACTGCTCAAAAGTATAATCAAGAGGAATATATTTTCAAACATTATTTACAAAACAAATTTTAACAAGAGCATTGCCTTGCGGGGCGACATACGCCCGTCATAATTGGAACATGCACAGGTTTCTCTGGAGTAAAGTTTGAAATTTTTGTTGACTTGACTACGTGTATGTGTGTCTCCCCCTCCAATCATTGCCCATTCCCTTGACCTATCTGGAGTAAAGGGTAATTCACCTGTTTTCATATTAAGCGATCTGAGGTCATCACAAAATAAAAAAAAATGGTAGCATCAATTTTATTCTTAAAGGGCTGCAAGGCTGCTGTAGAAGATTCTCCTCATCGTTTACAATGGTAGCGTCCATTCATTGACAGGTTAACTTCATTGATAATGATTGACGATAGGTGGAGGCAAGGAAAATGACATTTTGAGGATCATAATAGCTATAAAGGATTCTCACCGTTTAAAAATAAAATGGTGCTATCTGCTCCTGTCACATGCACAACGGCAATTGATGATCAACATGGATGCAAAGTTTGAACAATAATGGAAGTAAAATATTGGAGTAGGCGACACAATAGTGTAATGTTTCAAGTACTAAAAGGGGGCATAACTCTGGAAATACAAAACAAAGTTACCTGCTCTTGTCACATGCACAACGGCAATTGGTGATCAACATGTGTGCAAAGTGTGAACAATATAGCATGTAAAATGTTGGAGAAGGCGACACAATACTGTAATGTTTTAAAAGTAGTAAAAGGGGCATAACTCTGGAAATACAAAATGGAATTACCTGCTCTTATCACATGCACAACGGCAATTGGTGATCACCATGTGTGCAAAGTTTGAACAATATAGCATGTAAAATGTTGAAGGAGGAGACGACACAATACTGTAATGTTTTAAGTACTAAAAGGGGGCATAACTCTGGAAATACAAATTGGAGTTACCTGCTCTTGTCACGTGCACAATGGCAATTGGTGATCAGAATGTGTGCAAAGTTTGAACAACGTAGCATGTAAACCTTTGGAGGAGTAGGCGACACAAAAATTGTTGACGGACAGACAGACAGACAGACAGACAGACAACGCCATAACATAATACGTCCGTCAAAAAATGACAGGCGTATAAAACGTGATTTTTACAACAATATTCACTATCGTGTTCATCAGACTTGACCCATGATTTTGGCTGCATTGAAAAGGTATACAAAATGGATCGGCGGAATGAAATTGTGTGGTGTACTGGTCTGATAGTGGTGAACATGAAATGTCTGCCTGAAACATTCAATGTCAGTGGTTTGTTTTATTCTCTGACCTGTCTTGGGAAGAAATTTTTTTTCAATGATTCATCTCTGATGAAACAAGTTGCACGATTAATAGTATTTACGGGCACATTGTTTATTGTTCAATATTTTTATAAAAGTTTAGTTTTATAGCTGACTTTGGCGATTACTAATCAGCAACCTTTGTGATCATGACAATTAGAAAAAAAGAGTAGGCAATCTGATTAAATAAGAAAAACAATATCTTTTGTTGATCTTGTCCTGATTGGCCTCTCGATATTTGTTAATCAGATAATAATCAAGTAATAATAAAGCAGATGCAAAATTAATTAAAATGTCATATTTTACTTCATCACATTGTGTGCAACCCTTGTGACATTACCAGGATCTGAAACCATTGATGTTGAATGTACCAGGATACTCAGACTGACAATGCTCGCCACATCAGACCTGCAACAGGCACAATTTTGTTCCACCAAGCCAGTGCATGTAAATTTTTAATTTTACCATGACAGATTTTGAACCCGGTATCAGCATACACTTTTTAGTGACCACCAGTTGTGAATTGTCTGCTGTAATTTTACCCAAGTTGTTCACTGCAATTTTACCCAAATCGTCCGAAACTCGTCCTCGCCACATCAGACCTGCAACAGGCACAATTTTGTTCCACCAAGCCAGTGCATGTAAATTTTTAATTTTACCATGGCAGATTTTGAACCCGGTATCAGCATACACTTTTTAGTGACCACCAGTTGTGAATTGTTTGCTGCAATTTTACCCAAGTTGTTCACTGCAATTTTTCCCAAATTGTCCAAAACTCGTCCCCTGGGAAAAACATATGAATTATTGTATTTTGAATTATTTTTTATTTATATTTTTAGCTCATTTTGACAAAGTCCAGCTGAGCTAATCTCATCGCTCTCCGTCCGTCGTCTGTCAACACCATGTTTTGGTCTTCAAAGCCACTGGGCCAATTCAAGTGAAAGTTTGTGTGAGTGATGGCCCTGGAGGGGCATTGCATTTTTGTTCAACTTGGCATGCTCAGCCCCATAGGGAGAGAGTGGGGGAAAATGCTCCAAAATATTTTAAAAATCTTCTTCTCATGAACCAGTGTGTACAGTGACTTGATAATTGCTAAGGAGCTCTCTTTTGAGGTGTAGATTCAAGTTTCTTTAAAGATCGTGAAGCAATATTTGGCTTTGTAATGGGAGGGGTAATATTTTTGGCCCCACCCAAAATTTCTATTTCAAGAACCGGTGGGCCAACATCAACCAAATTTGGCATGTAGTTTAAGTGGATCCTAAGTAATTGATTGATGCCTAAAAAAAAATTTTCACAGCCCTGTGACAACCCCAGGGGCTAAAAACAAAAAAATTCAAAAGCCCATATATCAGAAGGAACAGAGAACTGGTATTTGGTATGAAACATCCTTAGGACCAGAAGGAGGGATTTGTTAAAAAAAATTGCCACCAGTTCAATAAGGGTGCCTGGTAGAGGGTATTAAAAAAATGTTGAGTCAGTAGTTCTATCCCTTCAGCATTTCATTCACAGATGTGTTTGATTGACATATTGTGTTCTTAAATAAACAAAAATTCTGCTATGAACATTTAACCTTGTTATTACAATCTGTCAGTTCTGTGGGGGGGACTTTTGTTTGTTTTAGAAAGATTTTTATTTATGTTTAATGAACCATTTCAATGCTGGAAAACATCTGATACCTGTATGCATGTCTTTAATTTAACCCTCTCAAGGCTGCAGTGTGGGTTCCAAAGATTTTTATTGATGACATGAACAAACAAAAAAAACGTTTCAATACTGTTTTTTTCTGGTTCCTTGGAAAAAAAATTGGTCTGATTCCTGTCTGAATATCTTTAATTTAACCCTCTCATGACTTCAGTGTGTTTTTTTCGAAAGATTTTTTTTCTCTCATGATGGACTCTTTCTCTACTGATTTCATGTTGAATGAACCCTTTCTATGCTGGAAAACATTTATCTGATTCCCGTGTGCATGTCTTTAATTTAACCCTCTCAAGACTGCAGGTCTGTAGCAGGGAGTTCCACAGATTTTTAGTTCATCTTGACAAAGTCAAGCTGAGCTAATCTCATCGCTCTGCATCCGTCATCTGTCAACACCATGTTTTGGTCTTCTCTTCCAAAGCCACTGGGCCAATTCAATTGAAAGTTTGTGTGAGTGATGGTCCCGAAGGGGCATTGCATTTTTGTTCAACTCAACATGCTCAGCACCATAGGGAGGGAGTGGGGGAAAAATGCTCCAAAAATATTTTTAAAAATCTTCTTCTCATAAACCAGTGTGTACAATGACTTGATATTTGCTATGGAGCTTCCTTTTGAGGTGTAGAATCAAGTTTGTTCAAACAAAGTTCGTGAAGCAATATTTGGCTTTGTAATGAGAGGGGAAAGATTTTTGGCCCCGCCCAAAATTTCTATTTTCTGAACCGATGGTCCGGTTTGAACCAAATTTGTTATGTGGTATTTTTGGGTCTTAAATACTTGACACATGCAAAAAAAAAAAAATTCCCACATCCCAATGGGAACCCTGAGAGCTAAAAATAGAAATATTTTCAAACGCCCATATTTCCAAAACATCACGGAACAGAGAGCTGTTATTTGGTATGCAGTATCCTTAGGACCAGTAGAATTGAATGGTAAAAAAAAATTGCCAGCGGTTATGTTAAGGTGTTCTGTAATGGGCATCGAAAAAAATGCTTAGTCTGCATATTTGCAAAAATTTTAAAAAATCTTTTCTCCAGAACCGGGAGCACGGTGGCTCAGTTGGTAGAGGTGCAGGCTGCAAGCCGAGAGGTCCTCGGTTCGAATCCCACCTGCGGCAACCGCGTTGTGTCCTTGGGCAAGACACTTCATCTCCATTGCCCGCATGGGGGCACGATGACGCCGTGTACTAAGGCGTACTGCACATCGATGGTACGCATGTCTTCAACCAATCTAACCCTGCCTGTGCTGCAGTGCGGAGTTACGATGTTGGGGAGCTGGCAGCTGCTCGTCGTTGCTCGGTGGTTCTCTCCGGGTACTACGGCTTCCTCCACCCGTCAAACTGTCACGGTCATGATTAGCCATTGTGCATAAGTGTGTGACCTTAAACATCAATAAATAAATAAATAAATAAATAAATAATATTCTCCAGAACCAATCATCAGAATCTTTTGATATTCGGTATACAGCATTCATAGGGGTGTCAGATACAAGTTTGTTAAAATGAAGCCCATTGGTTCATATTTGGGCCCAATATAGGATCCCAAATTTTTTTTTTTACATAGGATAATATGGGGAATATCCTTTAAAAATCTTCTTCTTCAGAACCACTAGTCAGAATCTTTTAATGTTTGATATACATCCTTGGTATGAGAGTCAGATTCAAGATTGTTCAAACCAAGTCCCTAGGTTAATATTTGGGCTTCCTACGGAAGCCCAAATTTTAACTTTGTTCAATATGGGGGATAATTTTTAAAAATCTTCTTCAGATCCACCAGGCAGAATGCTTTCATATGTGGTATGCAACATCTCGGGGGGGGGGGGGGGGGGTGGGGGGGGGGGGGGGGGGGGGGGGTCATATTCCAGTTTGTTCAAATCAGATCCCTAGGTTTATATTTGGGCTCGCTATGGTAGACAAATGTTTACTTAGTGTGATATGAGGAAATGTCTTTAAAAATCTTCTTCTTCTGATCCACCCGTCGGAATGCTTTCATATTTGGTATACAACACCTCTACGAGGGGGGTGGGGGGGGGGGGGGGGAGGTCAGATTCCAGATTGTTCAATTTAAGAGCATGGGTTAATATTTGGGCTCCATATGGGAACCTGAAATTTAACTTAGTACAATATGAGGGAATTTCTTCAAAAATCCTCTTCTTCAGATCCACTAGTCAGAATGCTCTCATATTTGGCTAGATGAGTGCTTCAGGCCCCGTGGGGCCTCTTGTTTTTCTAATTTATTGAATATTATTTATTGTATATCTTAATATACCTCCCTGCTTGAATGAATGAAAGATTCAGCATGCTGTAGGCACACTGGGACAATGTGGAATTGAAATCCCTTGCGACTGGAATAGCTTTATTTGCTGATGAAGCCATGACAGACAGGAGTGACAGTCCTGGAAATGAGACGGGTGCAAATGCAATTGCTCCCGTCCGCACGCATGTTTTCTATTTTACGTGAGCTAAAAAATGCACTTGTTGAAAAACATTGTGGAGAACTAATTTTCTGTTAGGATAAATGTGTGTCGTTTTGAGAAAGCAGGACTCTATGGCCAGTGGCAAGTTACTGTCATAATTCAGCAATTCCTTATACATTTAAGCCTTTGAACACTAGTGGTATTTGCCATGCCAGTTCAATGGCAGCAATTAGAAGAGTCCATATCCATTATTTGGGGGAGATTAATCAATATTTTCAATGTGCAGCCTCAAGGCTGCAGGTTGAAAATACTGATTGGTCTACCTCACACATTTACTGAACAGCCATCCTATTTAATGACGTTAAGATGTATCATGTTCCTGGCTGGAAAAGCGGCCGCTCGGGTTCAAAGGTTGCGGTTTCTGGTGTTTGGTGACAGTATCCCCTCGAAAATTCACATACTAACATTTTACGGGTGCAATTTACTCTTGTCTCTGATTTTGCGGAAGCTTAAAACTACACCTGTCAATTTTGTTCATTCCCAGCACTGGAGTGAGGGTCAAGCATCTTATTGGTTTGAGTGTGCACACTGGTGGTCACAACTGGAATACAACATGGAAAAACAGTAAAAAAACTCTTATAATTTTGCAATGATTCATTTAAAGGTTCCACTGGCGATTAACAATGAATAATCGCAAAACTATTGGTAACAAACTAGCAAATATATTTATTATACGTATTGTATTAAGAAGCACATCATATTAAGTACCGTAAGGCTTCTTATATACGTCACTCTACCGTCATGTTGAATTCAATTGAAGCACGACCTAAAGTCACAATGTTTGAGTCTACACACAAATCTTATGTGATATCTATACATGTATTTTAGCTGTGTACACGTACAGGAAAACAATATACCAGGCCTTGACAATTCCATATTTTGGTAAACTTATGAACGAGTTACACATTTAGTTGTTCATTAACCTATTCTGATGGTTTAGTAAATTTGTTTCATTAACCTGTTGGTTAACCCAAAATCCAAACTCGATATGCCACAGGTATATCCCGAAGGCCGTAGGGAGGGGGGGGGGGGGGAATGTACAGTTATGCCTCTTCTGTTGGCAACATGCGATGACTTCCGACGGTAAAAATATCAGCGAAGCAGAAATATGCAATCACTAGAAATATAGAGTTGTGCCTCTTCTATTGGCAGTTTTGTATATAAGAACCTGCAGCAGTGAAAAGGTCCAGAATTGACTTGGCAGTGCCCCCATCATACATCAGTCTACAGTGCATTTCAGTTTCCATAAACTGTGACAACATGTTTTCTAATTATGCTTACTGCTGAATAACAAGCACAAATTTAATATTTCGATGTGTACTATCTCCACAAGCATCTTAATATAACAATTATATAAAATTTGGTTAACCGATGGGTCCTTTTGGTTAACTGATCGTTTGTTTGGGGGGGGGGGGGGGGGGGGGGGGGGAACACTGTCATTTCTGGGCCCCCCGACTCGACCACGTCTGGTGAGAGTTGAACTCCTCTGTGAGGTGTGTGCAGTTCCTCCCGCTCTTGTGGGGGGGGGGGGGAGAATGCTGTCGTTTCGGGCCACCCGACACGACCACGTCTGGTGAGAGTTATACCCCCTTCGTGGGGGATGTGCAGTTTTTTTAACCATGGTGGATACTGCAGGAGCTGTTGAGTTGTCTGGTGAAGAAATGCCTGGTTCCGGGACTATGGTCCCTCTCCAGTCGACATCTGAGGCTGTCACTAGGGTTGTGACTCCTCCTTTGGAGGCCGAGCTCGATTGCTCTCTCCCCTTTTCCGCCAGTTTCAACAGCTCCCGTTGTATCTGCTGCTACTGCTGTTCCGTCTACAACGTCATCGGTCACCGTTTCAGCCGGCCTTGGCTTATCCCTGCAGCGATGTCTGTAGTGTGGATGTGGGGTATTGGTCTCAGCCTTCCCTGACTTCAACTCGGCGAAGTCGGAAGTGGCTGCCGACCGAACCTCCTGCTGGAACGTCTCAGCCGTTGAGCACAGCAGTTTTATCCCTGCAGGGGTCTGCAGAGATGTCTGGTAGTGTAGACGTGGGGGGTATCAGCCTCAGCCTTCCCTGACTTCAACTTGGCGAAGTCGGAAGGGGCTGCCGGCCGAACCCTCTACTGTGGTCTCTCAGCCATCGAGTACTGCAGTTTTTCTCATTGGATTCGGATGTTCATGGTGAGGTCACCATGAGCTCTGTGACGTTTCCGTCCACGCACTCTGATCCCATGGCCAGTTTTGCTGGACTAACGCTTTTTGTGCAGCCTGGACCTTCTGTCCCACAGAGGTCTGCAGCGACTCTCCTGAGTTTGCGCTCTGTAGATCCTTGGGGTATGTCATACCCCAATACACATCTGCCTTCAGATGTTTCGGCTGCAGCGCGTCACCCCGCGTCGGGTGTATTTGAGGTTCGTGACCCTTCGCTGGTTAAATGGGTCAGGAGTGAAGCCACTTTGTTGGTTTGTTCCCACGTCGAACCGGCCGACACAGTCAGTGAGCTTAGGGAGGTCCTCTCCTTGCTCACTTAGGTTTTGTCCAAGAGCCAGCAAAGCTACGAGTGGTTTCCAGGCGCTGCCTCCCGGGATTGGAAACAGGCCACTTTCTGATCCCCCTTTGTGTGCCTACACCATGGGATGCGTCGGCTGGTTTGCCAATGATGGGCTATGTCTCTTCCGACTCAGGGGATGAGTCTGACATACCTGACGTCGAGAGCCAACAGTCTTCTGACTTGGGGGCGGCTCTTGACTTTGTATTTGGGTTCCTTCTAGATCTCAAACCAGCCGACAGTGTCAGCCCGGCCGCCATCATCGGTCGCGCGCCTACAGCCTGTGGAGCAACCTGCTTCTGGGCGCCTTCGACCGTGCCTGTCAGTAAGGTGGTTGAAGCGTTTACAGCTTTGGACTCTAAGCTGAGTTCCAGGGCTATGAAGACATTGTTGACACTTTTTTGCCTCCAGTGCGTTATCATTACTACGATTCTGCCAATCCATCAGTCTACCAGACTTTGACGGTCTTGGATCAGGACTCCAACTCCAGCCAACCGTTTTTTCTTATGGAGACTCTGGAGTCCGTGTTTGGCTTATCGAGAGAGATGCTGGAATGCTTTCTCTCTTCGATCACATGGTCTCTGCTTTGCTGCTTATCTGCCCCCAGATAAGCTTGTCGACGTACAGGCTCTTTTGTGTGTGCTGTCCAAGGTGCTCATGCATCTTCTCACACGTATGCCTGTAACACGGCGAACTTGGAATTAGTTCACAGGGACGCTGTGCTGGAGACAAGCTGTTCCCTTCTTGAGGGGCAGCGTGCTGCTCTTCGATCTGCTTCTTCGACGGGTCCGCAACTATTCCATGGTTACATGGCGACGGTCCGGGATGACTCCCTATGTCATTCCATAGATCAGCTGCTGCTTCGTCAGCTTGATCAGCCTTCTGTTGGAGGCAGGGACCTTCCAATGCCTAACAAGTACCCTTCTGCTTCCTCTGCGAAGCCAAGGGCTGATCCTCCTGCCGTCGCTTCTGCTTACTCACAGGGTAAGGGTAGGCATCATCAGTAGTCACCTCGATTTGTCCCAGGTTGAGGCATCCAACACAAGTCCCTTTCTACGATACACGTTGGGAACTTTTGATCATGGAGATAGGCAATCTCCTGTCAAAGGGGGCGATCGAGGTCATCAAGAACATTCATTCAATGGGATTTTATTCCCGCCTGTTCTTGGTGCCGAAGACGGACGGCCGACTCCGAGCGGTTATCGATCTGAGTATCCTGATCGTGTTCTGATGGCAGTTGCCAGCGATCTCGGATGGGGTGTGACGGATCCTCTAGGTCTTTCCCTTCATGGGTCATGGGACCAGGATCTAGCAGCTCTTCACGTCACCCAGAAGGAGCTTCTTGCTCTTCTTCTGAGTTTCCGGCAGTGGATCCCTCCACCTTTCGAATTGTCAGGTTCTTCCGTTGTCCGACAATTCGACATATGTTGCTTACATTCAGAACCAGGGCGGCACGCTCGCGGTTCCCATGTACGAATTGGTTCGGGATCTTCAACTGCTCGCTCAGGATGTCAATGTCGCAGTGATTGTTCATCACATTCCCGGCCGTCTGAACGTCCTAGCCAACTCCCTGTCCCGACGGGGCAGGTTCTTTTCCACCGAGAGGATGCTCCACATGGCGGTGTTCCAGTCGCATTGCGATGTCTGGGGTCGTCCCCACATAGATCTCTTTGCGACTCATTGGAACCATCAGGTGGACACTTTCGTGTCCCCGTGTCCAGATGCTCTGGCTTTCGCCGTGGACGCTCTATCCCTCCTTTGGAACGGTCTTGTCGGCTATGCCTTCCTGCCGGTTCCGATTCTGCCTCAGGTTCTAGCCAAGATATGAATCTGCAGTTGTCGAATCATTTCGATCGCACCCCTGTCGCCTCAGTGGGTGTGGATCAATCTGCTCTGCTCTCTGTTGGTGGCAGTTCCGGCACGTTTCCCTCTACGTTGTGACCTTCTCTGCCAAGGTCGCTCGAGGAGGTTTCACGTCAACCTGACTTCATTGTGCCTTCACGCATATCTTTTGTCAGGTCCTGTCTCCTCCGTAGCATTTTTTTCGAGACGAACAGTGGAGTTGCTTTTCTTCTTCAAGGAGGCACTCCACTGGTTTAGCTTATGTGGCTAAGTGGAAGGTCTTCTGTCGATGGTGTGCGGATCACTCTGTTGATTCTATCACTCCATCAACCACACAGATTGCGGAGTTTCAGGTATATGTTTGATTCTGGGGGTCTCCAGTCTGTTACCATCAAAGGGTACAGGTTCATGCTTTCGGAGACCTTTTCGTATGTGGGACAGCTTTGTATCGGCACTAATCCATGCCTCTGCAAGCTTGTTCGGAACTTTTCCTTGAAAAGTCCTAGGACATTGCAGCTTACCCAAAGATGGAATCTTTCTTGGGTGCTGCTCTGCTTTGGGGGGGGGGGGGGGGGGGGGGCGTTCGAGCGTTTATCCCAGGTGGATTTGCGTCTTCTCACATACAAGACACCTTTTCTGATGGCTTTTGCCTCAGCCAGATGGGTTAGTGAGCTTCACACACCCTCTCAGTTGACCCGGCCTTTTTCTGGAGCTCTGGAGTTAGGATCTTCCACTGTATTGCAAGCCTGTAGTAAACAATTGTGGTAGGTATAATAAGAAAGGAAATTTAGTATAAAATTTAAATTTTTCGTCAATTTGTACTGCTTCAATGGAGTAACATGATGCATGATGTTTTAAAAAGAAACTGCCTAGTAGCGACACATAGGTGAGTTGGTTGCCTCTCCCCCCCCCCCCCCCCCCCCTCGCCCCCACAACCAAGGAAAAAAAGCAATTCCCAAACCTGAATTTGATCCATGTTGCGTGTTGATTACAGACAATGCATCACCGTCAGCTCGAATTCAATTCCTCTGCGAACGTTAACAAAAATTGTAAAATATGTAAAGGCCAGGGGTTGAAATTGGATTTTTTTCCAGGTCGCCAAAGTGTCATCCTAGGCCCTAAATCTAGTCGCCAATTTTGTAATCAGATCGCCACATGAAAAGACGTGTACTGAAGCAGATGCCGAAGGCATCTGCTGCGAGTGCCAAAGTCACAAGCAATTTTAGGGTGGTTTGGGGGGTTCTCCCCCCAAGAAAATTTTGAAATCTTCTATTAAATGGAGCCTTCTGGCAGCTTCTGGGTTGAAAATTTACCTTATTTTTTGGCCGTCAAAATGCCGTTTTCAGCAGCATGTTTGAAATTTGCAAGTTCGTCTGTGGGAATCCTATGATCTTCACTTTTAAGTTTTTGACTGGACAATTCTTGACAGTTGACTTTGTAAACTTTTATTTCAACCTCAGTTTAATCATTTTACATTGTTTATCCCAAATTAAATAGAGGTGTAAATTGTAATTATCATCACATAATGTCAAATTATTCTGCTGGAAAGTTGACTGAACAGGTTACGCGTTCCACAGTTTGAACGTCATGGTTTCACGTAAATGCGTGACAATGATAAAGAGTTGGCTCCCTTTAACCAGTACTTGCCTGAAGCGGATTTATTTATAGCCAACTTGAGAATCACTCGTGCCAGTGTCAGATCATCAGATGCATTCAGAAAGAATGCATCCTGGATGTTGACGAAAATTACCGCAGCTCTTGTGCTGATTCTTTCGATTTTAAAGAAAAAAATATAGGACACTTGTTCAAAAAATAATACTGGTATATGTTTCTTCCCACATAATGTGTTATTTTATGTTGGTATTGGTGTTTATATCCAACAGATGTGAAAAACTTTACGGTCGCCACATTGGCGACCACGTAACGCAAGTGAGTCGCCCATCAATGAAAGCCAGTCGCCTTTGGCGACCTGGCTCCCGCTAATTTCAACCCCAGGTAAAGGCAATGAGCATTTTCCTTATTAACATATAATTGTCATATTTCATTTGCATTTAATTCGAGGCGATGGTAATGCGACATCTACAACCTACACGGATCTATTTAAAATTTGGGAACTGGATTGGTCTGGCTGACACGAAGAGTCATCTAAGTTCATCTTCTCGCTTTCAATGGTAAAAAAACATCATCTCAGCTTCAACTGGAATTCAATTATTTGAATTTGACGCGTCGGTAGTGCGACACATATAATAGACTTAAAAAAATATTATAATTTTGCAAGTATTCTCAGAAACTGAAGGGCACCACCATGTAACGTTTAACAATGAATAATTGCAAAATTTTGAGATAAAAATTAAAGATAATTGATGCAATTGGCCAATGAATAATCATAAAATTAGTCCACAAATACCTATAATTTGAAAGAATTTGTCTAAAAACATTTGAAATTGAATGAAAGATTCAAAGATGTGTTAATTGCTATGTAAAATGCTGTGCTATTTATTCTCTTGTGCTAATTGATACTGAATAAATATCATTCAAGTTATTTTCCATCAAATGTTTTAATGATTTTCAAACTCTTGGCAAATGATTTGGGTAAAAATCTGACCCCAAAAAGATTAATTAAAGATACTTTCTTACTATTCTGTGATCTAGTGAATATAAAAAGCATTTTAAATGAAAAAGTGACGGTAAAAATTTTGCATTTTGGAGTCATCAGTGAGAGGTTGTAAGTGATTGAATTCCATAATCCAATTTATTGGTCAGGTTCAAATAGCCTCTTTGATAATTGCCGACGTGTGACTTGTTTTAACAAACATCAGATTATAACCGATTAGTGAGCGAGAGAGAGTGTAGGCATGGATGGGTGGATGGATTACGTAAATCTTCAACTCGTTCACAGTTTATAGTGAAATGTTCAAAATGCGTCCCGAAAAGTAGAACTACTCATTGGAGATCACGGACCTAGACGTAGGGAGCTGAGGAGAAAAATTGGGCACAACAGTGAACAGGAGTGCCAGGTGTGTAATTTAGGCGTGGTGGAGACTCTGGAACACTTTCTGTCCCAAATACCAGTCTAAAAGAACAAGATTCACTAGCAGTGTAATGGGGAAGTGTATGGGAGAATGAAGGATGTGGTTAGTGAATGATTCAAAGGAGAAGGTTAATTTATGCAAATTGGAGAGATTGAAAAGAATGGGGTAAGGGATGCCATCAAGCAGTCCATCTCCGAGTATTAGGAGGAGAGAAGAAGCGTGGGAATAGAGGGGCACAGTTGGAAGCACAAAATGAACATTAGAACGACCCCAATAATGGAACTTATTACCTAAAAAGAAATATTTTCCGGGACTTTTTCATTTTTTTTTCCATTTAAAATATTGTTAATCATTACTGAACACATCTACCAGTAATGGCAAGAAATTAAGTGAGAAATATATATAATTACATTTTAGAGGGTCAGATTTACTATTTCAAGTCAGATTCCGTCAGATTCAGCTGTCAGATTTGGTATTTAGTGGGACCAGCACTGAAGCAGACGATTCAGCTTGCGGACGAAACATCCGTATCCAGTACTCGACTCAAAGTTCGTTTTGGAGGTTCGATCAGCAATGAGTAAGTCGGAATTTTTTTGCTCCGTGTGTTTGTGTAGCCCCATACCATGAAGCAGAAATAACAGTATGTTTATTTCTTGTTCAGTTAAAGCAAAACATCGAGTTACTTTCAGAAGCAACATCTGCTTTCTGAGTGATTCCATTTTGGAATTCATCGCACATGACGTAAACCTTCCTGTAGCCTATTTTTTCGTTAGTAATTTCACATTATTTGTGAGTCATAGTGATTCAAATAAATTATTGTATCACCAAACAAAATTATTAAACGTTCTTAGACTGCATGTGTTGAAATGTGTGTCCTGATTAAATGCGGATCAGTCGAATTGTAGTTGACCAGGCTGCTTCGAGAGTACCATTTCAAGAGGAACAAGAAAACATGGATTGAAAGCACCATTGCACAAAAACTGAACTTTTATTGTTTTTCATTGACGTTCTGTGTTATGCGAGACTTGCATTGGCTCATTATACCCACTATGTTAAAAGAAAGTTGGGTATACTGGATTGCATCTGTCAGTGCATCCGTCCGTCCATCCATCCATCCACCTGATGTCCATTCATGTCATTTTGAAGATTAGTGTGCTCAAATTTTGATGAAATTTTATAAGGTAATCAGTATAACATGTGTGCTTCCAGAAACATAAGCTGTATACTGGAATCAACTCGTCCGTCCATCCGTTTGTCCATCCATAGACACATAATTTTGACCAGAGATTTTCTCAGACGTTTATCTACAAATCTGCTCGAAACTTGGTATGAATGTACACCACCATGGGAACCTGTGCACCTGCTATTATAGTAGTTCCAGTTGGATTATTTTTTCCAGAATTATGCCCCTTGTTGACTTGAAAAAGCAGGCCTAGAATTTTGTCCGGAGATTTTCTCAGATGTTTATGGGTCGATTCGTTTGAAACTTGGTATGGATGTTTACTGCCTTAGAATCCTATTCACCTCAATTATAGTTCTGATCTGAGTTTTTTGGCCATAGTTATGCCCCTTTTCGTCTTAGAATGCCTGAATTGCCTAGAATTTTCTCCGGAGCTTTTCTCAGTTGATTATGGGTCGATTTTGTTGAAACTTGGTAAGGTTGTTCAATACCATGGGAACCTGTGCTCATCAGATTATAGTTTTGATCGGACTGTTTCCCCAGAGTTATGCCCCTTTTCATATTAGAATGCCTGAATTTTGTCCAGAGATTTTCTCAAATGTTTATGTGCTGATTTTTTTTAAACTTGATATGGATGTTCACTATCATGGGAACCTGTGCACCTGAGATTATAGTTTTGTTCGTACTTTTCTTGCCAGAGTTATGCCCCTTTTCTTAGAATGCCTGAATCTTGTCCGGAGATTTTCTCAGATGTTTATGGGTCGATTCTTTTGAAACATGATAAGGATGTTCACTACTATGGGAACTTGTGCACCTGCGATTATAGTTCCGATCAACTTTTCCTTCAAGAGTTATGCCTTTTGTCTTCTTAGAATGCTTGAATTTTGTCCGGAGATTTTCTGAAATGTTTGGTAAATTTCTTTGAAACTTGGTTTGGATGTTCACTACCATGGGAACCTGTGCACCTGCGATTATAGTTTCGATCTAACTTTACTTGCCAGAGTTATGCCCCTTTTCATCTTAGAATGCCTGAATTTTGTCCCGAGATTTTCTCAAACGTTTATGTGTTGATTTTTTTGAAACTTGATATGGATGTTCACTACCATGGGAACCTGTACACCTGCGATTATAGTTTTGTTCGGACTTTTCTTGCCAGAGTTATGCCCCTTTTCTTAGAATGCCTGAGTTTTGTCTGGAGATTTTCTCAGATGTTTATTGTTAGATTCCTTTGAAACTTGGTAAGGGTGTTCACTACCATGGTAACTTGTGCATCTGCAATTATAGTTCCGATAGGACTTTTCCTGCAAGAGTTATGCCCTTTTCTTCTTAGAATACCTGAATTTTGTCCCGAGAAAACTTGAAACTTGGTAAGGATGTTCACTACCGTGGGAACCTGTACACCAGCTATTATACTTTTGATCAGACTTTTTTTTTACAAGAGTTGTGCCACTTATTGTCTTAGAATAATCATGACGGGGGGGTGGGGGGGGTGGAGGGGTGGACAGGCCCATCTGGGACAGTCAGACCTCCAGTTATTTTTGAATTATGCAATTTTGGTGTTTGGTGGAAGTTTCCATTCAATGTTGGACCAGTTTTTGGTTGAGCTAGCCAATTCAGTATGGTCGCAATGGTGGTCTTATTGACTGGTTTTCGACCAATAACTAATGAATGCTGACTCGAATCATTTTTGTTTTTGATTTATGCATTGTTGCTATTTAGAGGGAGCTTCCTTTCAAGGTTGGACCAATCAGCTGAATCAAGTTGGCTGCCAGTGGCTAATTCATGATGGCTTGCCTGGCCGATTACATGAATACTGACTCAAATCACCAATTTGAGTTATGCATTATTGTTGGCTAGGGGAACCTTCCTTTTGATTTTAGATCAGATAACCAATTCAATATGGCTGCCATGATGGCCATCTTGAATTTGGTTTCCTTCCAATAACTTATGAATGCTGATTCAAATCAGTTTTATTTTTTTGTGATGCATTATTGGAGTCGAGAGAAAGCTTCCCTTTGATTTTGGTTATGCCCTAAGCGGCTTACCTACCCATTCATGACACCACACAGGGGCATATACCACTCTTTGCGTTGCTCTTCTTTATCGGTTTTTCATGTGTTTCAGGTTTGGGTTGTCGGATATCATTGAAATTTGACAGGAAGCTTACTTATGGGAAAGGCTTTCAAACAAGTCTCTAATGATGTTCATAGCATTTCACTTTCTAGAGTTATCCCCCTTTTCGGCATTACAACACTTCTGAATTTGCCTGTCCAATGTCAGTTCAGGTCATAACTTCATCATTAGTGCTTGGATATTGTTGAAGCTTCATACAGATGTTCAGTGTGATGAGCTCTTTCAGAAACATGTGTCATTTTGTTCTTGATATAGTTTTTCCATGATTTATGACCCATAGAGTGTACAAAATAGACAATCTCTGTCAGTTCGGCTTGTTTGAGAATGGTTTGTTTGTGGGTGCATTTGTTCAACAGCTTCTCCCACTGGATGATCCAATCATCACCAAACTTAGCCCATGGGTGTATGTGGGCATTGCTATTGTGATTGAGGGAGTGTCTTTCCTATCTCTGCTGTAAAACAAAGAAAATACATGCAAATCACCTTCAAACATGTGGCATTATGTCTTCGTTCTATTTATATCGTCACTAGACTTCAACAACAGATGTTTGTGGCCTTCACAACTACCTGGGGGGGGGGGGGGGGGGGGGGGGGGGGGGGGAGAGATTAATTCCTAGGGTTAAAACAAAAGCAATTCTTTTCATACCTCCCAATGTCGATGGTCTGATTGACACAAACTATTGGTAACAGGTGTACACAAATCTCACAATTTCAACTGGGTTGGATTTTTCCCTACTGTACAACAAAGACAATAAATCCTGTTCCCCTTGAGATGTACTATCATAGGTAAGTGCTTCTGCAGACACAGTCTGCTATTCCACTGCAGAAACACTGCCAGCTCTAATGTACACTGCAGAAATGTGAAGGCCGACTTTAATAAATACTACTATTCTTACCAACAAGTGAAGTCTAAACTTTTCCCAACTTTTTCTCAAAGCTCAGACTTTAGCAAAGTACTACTGTATTGAAGTCCGAGCTTTTCCCAAATTTTCCCAGCTTTGTATTATTCTAAAACTAAAGTCTGAGATTTTTCTGTCTGAAAACAATACGCCAATAACAGAAACTAGCATGTACATATATAGCAAAAATTTTAGCCCATTAAAACCCAGAGCAAAATGCATTTTTCAATATAATTTTTTGTTGACTGTCATTTTTATTTTGCTATAAACTGGGGTTAATGACATTTTTTCCTAATTTTCTGTTTCCTATAAACCTGCCCATTGGTGTCATTACACCACTAAGACAGATATTTACTGTTCCACAAAATTACTTGATAGCATTGGAAACCACCTTCCTTATTTTCAAATCAGTTTGGCATATATTGTTGAGAGTGAGGGTGATAGCAGGCCTCGAAACAACAGGACTCAATAAAAATCATACACATTTATATTATTTTATTGTAAAATTTGTATGATGCAGGCAAATGACTATATACCAGTACAAAGAAGGGACAGTACTTCTTAAAAATTTTGTTTCCACAATTAAAGAAACACGAACAGTTTTGATCTTTGTAAAAACATTGTGATTAAAAAAACTCTCTTCAGAACTGGACACTGTTTGATGTCGTAAAAACCTGGCAATTAAATTATCAATCGTTAAACTAAAATCTCTTTTTCTATCAAAAAAATGTGTTGTTTTCATGAACCCTATCATCCCCAGCCCCTCCCCACCCCACCCCTCCCCCCCAATGAAAAAACAGCACTGTTTGTACATGTAAACTCAAATACAGCTGCCATCCCTCTCCTGCCACCACACCCAGCACACAGTTTTTTTTACACTACATCCAGACCTCTGCCTTTATCACAGACTGGGATAACTCAAACTGAGACATCCCTTTCTAGTAGAGATATGTAATAGGTAAAAATTGAGCATGGGTTATTTCATGAATTTGAACAACCTGCCCCTTGTGGCAAGTGCCAGTGAGCTGTGTAACGTCATAATGTTACAACATGGAGCAGGTTGTTTAAATTCCTGAAATGTTGACAGCATGGTATGTAACTGACTGAAAAAAGAGCCAGGGGGGTGATGACCAATCTCCGTCCCAATCCAAATTTTAAATAACATGCATGTCAGATCCTGTTACCTTCCAGCTGAAGCAAAATCGTGACAATGTCAATATTGCATAAATCAGAGGGGGGTGGAGTATAGAATGAGGTTGGCATATTTAAACTCGCATATGGAAACGTTTTCTGGGAAAAAGTGTTTTCTGATTGCTATAATAACTTAGGTAACTCTTGATAACTAGTTAGTAAGTCATAAAATACTTTGTAATTACTTAGAAAGTTGTTTTAATGAATTACTTACTCATAATAACAAGTTACGTAAGTCAATATAACAACTTAGAAAAACATCAAAACTGTCATTGGATCGAAAAATGCTCTCAAGGTGTGCAATGACCTCTTAGTCAGTGAATCAAAGGTACATGTATGACCACTTCTGAATCATTCATTCATAAATCATTCTTCAGTGAAAATCAGCACAGATTTTAACTGAATATGGCCTGTATTCAGGGCTGGAAATCTCGAAAATGCAGGAGGGCTAAAATCTCCCTTCTCAATTTGGCTAGGAGAGCAATAACCCTCCTAAATTTCAGCTCACATGGAAATGTTGAAATAGGAGCACATATCCTTTACAAACAACTATTTTATGATGTAACGTGTTTAACTGTTATAAGTCTTAGCCACAACCCTGCAAACACACAACATAACTACAGCATTATATTACGTTGTCACTATGTCTGAACTGAAAACAGAAGTTTGTCAATACAGCGTAATGTGCATCAAGGGAGATAACACATTCCAAACATGTTCAATGTCAAAACATCTGCTCGAAATTCCTGGTTTTATTAAATTATTTCTGTGTGGGAAATATAAAAAAAATAAATAAATGAAGTTGCTCTCATATCTTTCCACCAAATAAATTTCCACAAAATAAATAAATACCACTATATGTATCTATTGTATAATAATTGTAAAGACCAGTTGAGGTGTAGTTTAGAGATTATTGACAGGAGCTTACACAGAGCGACTGACTGATAAACAAGTCATTGTTGCATGAGATATTTCAGTTGAACTAAATACATCATACTTACCTCATTGAATTTACACCATTGGATAAAAGCACACACAAAAAATGCCACAAACATTATCCAGTTCCCAATTTCAGTCGATTTGTTGAGTGGAATGGTGCAATAATTCACCTGATTTCGTTTTTATGGCCATTGAATCAGACTTCTCATCCAACTTGTAAAATCGGGGAATGGGAAATGTGGGGGGCTAGGCGGGCTAAAAAAAAAAAGCCCGCCTTGGAAAATTTTGCGTAGGCAGTAAGCAGGCAGCCTGCCAGCCTTGAAAATGCCAGCCCTGTGTATTTCTTGATATGGCATTTGAAGTGCACTGATAAAAATGTGCAAATAACTATTCTGCTTCAATGGGGAGCATGTAGAAGCGAAAGGGAGGTGGGAGGGTAGTGACCAGAGGGGCCTATTTAGGACTAGAGTGAAAAATTGAAAGATATAGATTTTTAAGTTGCGGGCTAGAACAGTTATCTATCCGTAGAGAAACATCTTGATGACACAAGTGAAAACTGGAACATTCTGAGCTCTATTTACATCTGAAATAATGAATAATTTTGTAGGTTTGACTGTGGGTTCAAGCGAATATGTGCTGATTTCTGTTAATTTTGCATTTTCTGCTTCCATCATAGCTAGGACATCCAAATTTATGATGCAAACAAAAATATTAGATTTTTCCCAAGTCTGCATTAAACTATTGACTACAACTCTTCTGATCACATAAGTTATTCTGTTGAATTCCTATTGCAATGGGAATACATGTTTCACACTGGGTGGAGCATTACTGATGCAATTTTATGCACAAAACATGATCATTTCATATTTTTTTACATCGTCTGATTTTTGTCATTTGTAGTTGTGCACAACTGTCAGATTATCCGATTGTGAACATGTTGGCATGTTGTTACGTAATTTATTATTTTGCAACAATCATTCGAAAGTAGAAGAGTTTATTAACTGAAAGCCTCTGTTGTGCCATGTGTACACATAAAAAGAAATGCCACAACATCGCAAAAAGGCAAAAAATGTGGTGTCATACTGTAAGTTCAATCCTCACCTACATTATCTTCATTGTGTCCTTGTGAAAAGCACTCAATCCCAATGGCCCAACTGAGAACATGATGACACAGTGTACGAAGTTGTATCCAGTATTGATGGTACTCTTAACTTCATACATTAATAACCATGCTTGTACTGGGTTAGTAAGTTGGAGAGTCTGACAATTACTTGCCACAGTTAGGTGGTTCTCTACAGGTACTGTACACCCAAAACTGTCTGATATGAACTGGCCCTTGTTGCTGAAAGTTTCATTAAACCCATACAAAGTAACAAGTGCTGATATAAAAGTCCGAAGATATTTTTTGGTAGACTGAAAAAAAGGAAATTGGTATACATCATTCTTATATAATACCACACCTTGTATAAGTTGTGTTTGGTAAATGGTTTTGTTCAACCCTTTCAGTTAGTTGGTCAGCAACAGATAGCTGTTTGATTAACTTATTTACCTGTTGGTTGATAAGATTGACAGTTGGTCTTCTCAGGTCCTCATGGGCCTCTTGTTAACCCTCAAGTAGATGATATTAAAATGTATTATTAGCTCACCTGACTGAAAGTCAGGGTGAGCTTTTCTGATCACTTTTCGTCCGTCGTCCGTCGTCCGGCGTCCGTCGTCCGGCGTGAAGGTGGTGTTTGGGTATTTTTCTTCCAAACCACTGGCCGCATGTTAATGAAATTTCATGTGAGTAGGGGTTATATAGCGGCATTTTGATTTTTGGGCAAATTAGGTTTCGGCTCATATTGAGCAGAGGGGTGGGGCAAAAATGCTCCAATTCTTAAAAAATCTTCTTCTCAAGAACCAGCAATAGCAGAGACTTGATATTTGGTATGCAGCTTCCTTTTGAGGTGTAGACTCAAGTTTGTTCAAGAGAAGTTTGTAGGTCTATACTTGGCGATGTTATGGGAGGAGCAAAAATTTTGGCCCCACCCCAAATTTCTATTTTTTAAACCGAGAGGCCAATTTGAACCAAATTTTATGTGAGGGCTTATTGGGTCATAAGTACCTAATTTATGCAGAAATTTTTTTTCCTGTAGCCCCGTGGGAACCACAGGAGCTAAAAATAGAAAAAAATTAAAACGCCTATATCTCAAAAACTGCACGGCACTGAGAATTTTTATTTGGTGTGCAGCTTCCTTGGGACCAACAGAAAGGATTGGTAAAAAAAAATTGCCATCGGTTTTATCATAGGGTACAGTTTCGGGACTTTGAAAAAGTGCTGAGTCAGCACTTTTTAACACTGTAGGCAATGGGAAAAACATTAAAAAATCTTCTTCTCCAGATCCAGCAGGCAGAATCTTTTGATATTTGGTATGCAACATTGTAGGGTGGATCTGATTCAAGTTTGTTCAAATCGGCCCCCTGGGTTCATATTTGGGCTCAGTATAGGAGCCCGATTTCGAACTTAGTGCATTTCAGGCAAATTTCTTAAAAAATCTTCTTCTCCAGATCCAGCAGGCAGAATCTTTTGATATTTGGTATGCAACATTGTGGGGTGGATCTGATTCAAGTTTGCTCAAATCGGCTCCCTGGATTCATATTTGGGCTCACTATAAAAGCCCGAATTCGATCTTAGTGCATTTCAGGCAAATTTCTTAAAAAATCTTCTCCAGATCAAGCAGGCAGAATCTTTTGATATTTGGCATGCAACATTGTGGGGTGGATCTGATTCAAGTTTGTTCAAATCGGCCACCTGGGTTTATATTTGGGCTCAGTATAGAAGCTCGAATTCGAACTTAGTGCATTTCAGGCAAATTTCTTAAAAAATCTTCTTCTCCAGATCCAGCAGGCAGAATCTTTGGATATTTGGTATGCAACATTGTGGGGTGGATCTGATTCAAGTTTGTTCAAATCGGCCCCCTGGATTCATATTTGGGCTCACTATAGAAGCCCAAATTCGAACTTAGTGCATTTCAGGCAAATTTCTTTAAAAATCTTCTTCTCCAGATCCAGCAGGCAGAATCTTTTGTTATTTGTTATGCAACATTGTGGGGTGGATCTGATTCAAGTTTGTTCAAATTGGCCCCCTGGATTCATATTTGGGCTCACTATAGAAGCCCGAATTCGAAGTTAATGCATTTCAGGCAAATTTCTTTGAAAATCTTCTTTTCAAGATCCAGCAGGCAGAATCTTTTGATATTTGGTATGCACCATGCTTAGGGGGTGAGATTCAAGTTTGTTCAAGCCAAGTCCCTTGGTCCATATCTGGGCTCACTGTGGGAGCTTGAATTGTAACTTAGTTCAAAATGAGGAATTTTCTTTAAAAATCTTCTCAAGATCCAGAAGGCAGAATCTTTTGATATTTGGTATGCACCATGCTTAGGGAGTGAGATTCAACTTTGTTCAAGCCAAGTCCCTAGGTCCATATTTGGACTCACTGTGGGAGCCCGAATTATAACTTAGTTCAATATGAGGAATCTTCTTTAAAAATCTTCTATTTTTTTTTTAGATCCACTGGTCAGAATCTTTGGATATTTGGTATAAGCTTTTCTTAGGAGGATCAGATGCAACTTGTTGAAATCAATTCTCTGGGTTGATATTTAGGCTACCATGTCAGGTGAGCGCCCTCAGGCCCCTTGGGGCCTCTTGTTTTAAATACTTTTAAATGTATTTTTTCAAATCTTTTAAAAAACATTTAACAAAACCATATCAGGTGATCCCTCATTGAACAAGCTTGACAAGCTTTTTCCAGTGAAGGGTTACATGATATGGTTTTTAGCTCACCGAAGGGAGCTTAACTTATCTCTTGCCGTCCGCCGTCATCGTCCGTTGTCGTGATCATTTTTCAAACGACTTCTCCTCTGAAACCACTGGTCCGATTTTCACGAAACTTCATGTGAATGTTTATTGCTATATGGCAATTCATGTTTGTTCAAATGATATGGCCATGTCCCTTGGGGGCTCTGTATGGGGCATAACTCTGATAGCACTGTATGAATTATAGAAAAATTATTAAAAAATCCTCTCCAGAACCAGTGGGCAGAATCTTTTGATACTTGGTATGCAGCATCTTGGTATGGGTCTGATTCAAGTTTGTTCGAATCGGCCCCCTGGATTCATATTTGGGCTCACTATAGAAACCCAAATTCGAACTTAGTGCATTTCAAGCAAATGTCTTAAAAATTTTTCTTCTCCAGATCCAGCAGGCAGAATCTTTTGATATTTGGTATGCAACATTATGGGGTGGATCTGATTCACGTTTGTTCAAATCGGCCCCCTGGATTCACATTTGGGCTCAGTATAGAAGCCCGAATTCGAACTTAGTGCATTTCAGTCAAATTTCTTAAAAAATCTTCTTCTCAAGATCCAGCAGGCAGAATCATTTGATATTTGGTATGCAACTTTGTGGGGTGGATCTGATTCAAGTTTGTTCATATCGGCCCCCTGGGTTCATATTTGGGCTCAGTATAGGAGCCCAATTTGAACTTGGTGCATTTCAGGCAAATTTCTTTAAAAATCTTCTTCTCAAGATCCAGAAGGCAGAATTTTTTGATATTGGGTATGCAGCATGCTTTGGGGGGTGAGATTCAAGTTTGTTCAAGCCAAGTCCCTGGGTTCATATTTGGGCTCACTGTGGTAGCCCGAATTATAACTTAGTTCAAAATGAGGAATTTTCTTTAAAAATCTTCTTCTTCAGATCCAGCAGTTGGAATGTTTTGATATTTGGTATGCAGCATCCTTAGGGGGGTGAGATTCAAGTTTGTTCAAGCCATGTCCCTAGGTCCATATTTGGGCTCACTGTGGGAATGATAACTTAGTTCAAAATGAGGAATTTTCTTTAAAAATCTTCTTCTTCAGATCGAGCATTCGGAATGTTTTGATATTTGGTATGCAACATCCTTAGGGGGGTGAGATTCAAATTTGTTCATTACTATATGGCAATTCATGTTTGTTCAAATGACATGGCCACGTCCCTTGGGGGCTCTGTATGGGGCATAACTCTTATAGCACCGTATGAATTATAGAAAAATTATTAAAAAATCTTCTTCTCCAGAACCAGTGGGCAGAATCTTTTGATACTTGGTATGCAGCATCTTGGTATGTGTCTGATTCAAGTTTGTTCAAATCGAGTCCCTCAACTAATATTGGGGCTCACTATGGGGACGTGAATTTTTTTACTTAGTGCAATTTAAGAAAAATTCTTTAAAAATCTTCTTCTCCAGAACCAATGGGCAGAATCTTCTGATATTTGGTGTGCAGCATCTTGGTATGGGTCTGATTCAAGTTTGTTCAAATCGAGTCCCTTGATCAATATTGGGGCTCCCTATAGGGGCATGAATTTTTCCTTAGGGCAATTTAAGGAAAAATCTTCTTCTCCAGAACCAGTGGGCAGAATCTTTTGATATTTGGTATGCAGCATCTTGGTATGGGTCTGATTCAAGTTTGTTCAAATGGAGTCCCTTGATCAATTTTGGGGCTCACTATGGGGACCTGAATTTTTACTTAGTGAAATTTACGAAAACAAATTTAAAAATCTTCTTCTCCAGAACCAATGGGCATGATCTTTTGATATTTGGTATACAGCATCTTGGTATGTGTCTGATTCAAGTTTGTTCAAATTTAGTCCCTCGATCAATATTGGGACTCACTAAATGAGTGTGATTTTTTACTCAGTACAATTTAAGAAAATTTCTTTAAAAATCTTCTTTTCCGGAACCGATGGGCAGAATCTTTTGATATTTGGTATACAGCATCTTGGTATGGGTCTGATTTAAGTTTGTTCAAATTGAATTCCCTGTTCAATATTGGGGATCACTATGGGGGTGTGAATTTTTACTTAGTGCAATTTAAGAAAAAATCTTTAACAATCTTCTTCACCAGAACCAGTGGGCAGAATCTTTAGATATTTGGTATGCAGCATCTTGGTATGGGTTGGATTCATGTTTGTTCAAATTGAGTCTTTTGATCAATATTGGGGCTCACTATGGGGGCGTGAATGTTTACTTCAGTAAATTCAAGGAAAATTATTTAAAAATCTTCTTCAAAACCATCATGCAGAATCTTTTGATATTTGATCAGCAGCATTGTCCCATTCAGTCCTGTTGATGTTTTAGCTCCACAGAGAGTATAGATTTACTCTGTAGAACATTAAGAATAGCTTTTGATAAAATTTGTGTCTTAACAGTATGGAACATTCGGTGAGTGCCTAAGGCCCCCTGGGGCCTCTTGTTTGAAAAAGAATATTTATTCAACTCTCAATTTATATATATTACCTGGGCAGATGCGGCCAATTCATTTTGTAAAGGGTTAAGTTAATAATAATCTTACCTTTACTGTTAATATTCTTACTTAATTTTCTGTTTGAAACAGTGGCATTTTAAAATGGTTAACCTTTAGCATTGGCATTTATGGATAGAGAATTAAAAAAAAAGCTGTGTTTCAGTGTATTAGAGAGGGCATGTAGACATTCGAAATGAATTGCAAATTTACAAAAATATTTGAATAAAAAATTACACAGAGTAATTTGACCACCCAGAGGATGATCATTTTTCTTTGCTATTAATTTGAAGTAAGGTTGAAACTTGAAGATCCAACTAGGAAGTTTGCCATTTGTGAACCACTTGGCGGAATATGCTCGGGGGTATGAGCTGCAAATTTAATTGTTGGGAGCTTGAGATTCTTCTGGACTATCAGGTAAGGATAAGGGTAATTGTCCACTTGCATGGACACCAAGTATCAACAAGTCTCAAATCACAATGTTTGTACTATGAATGTGTAGAGCCACTGTAGTGCCTTCTAGCACTCTTTTCCTGCTTTCTACCACTGAGATGGTTGATTAAAGATTTTTATACTATGATTGCTGGGCAACGTTACAAGATACAATACAATACAGACAGAAAATGTGCTAGAAACACCCGCATTGAATCAGGATTATGTGTTAAGAATGTCATGTAATAATGCATCGAATTGGACATTATGCATCTGAGTGCAAGTTATGATGTGAAGCGTGGTATAAATACAGAACACAACACAACTCAACAAGAGTAAGAGGATGCCCTTGTTGGAGTTTTTCTTCCATTTCATGCATGCATTTGTTACATGTGGAATGCAGGAGAAACTGCTACTTGATTTGTTAAGTCCTGTCCCCTGTACTCTACCATCATTGTGTTTTGTATTATTTTCATTTGATATTTCAGATCCTACCATACATTGATGGATTTAACCATGTAGCGAGGATAGCATCTGAAGCTGATGTCGAAATTAATCTTGTCAAATCCTGTCTGCAGAATCTTCTGTAAGTAGTAAACTGATTGCTTGTATCAATTTATAGAATTATTTTTCTTCTAATTTGTAATGAGATATAAGCGTTGAATAATTTTCAGAGATTTCTTTCCATTCTCTGGAAGCTTCAGGATGCATTGGATAATCTCAACATGTTGCCCTTAGAATTAACCATTGATCTACCAAAAAAGCACAACGAAAAAGCAGTACAAATTTGTGACTTTCAGGGAAACAACATAAGAAAATATTAAACCCCTTCCCCACTGATGTTAACTGGTTGAGTGCTAGATTATTCTTGGTGGTCTGAATTTGTTCATCAAAATGTGTTTTATTACAAGTTATTGAAGAGTGCCCACAGGTACTCTTCAATAATTTGTGATTAAACAAATTTATATAAACAAAATATTATTTGCTTTTGACTGAATATGAAACATTAGCAGGAAAACTTGGGTTTTGCTCTGGTACCCTCATTTTTTGAAAGGCTTGATAGTGGCTTCTAGCACTCAACCGGTTAAAATATCAGAATTTCAGTTTGCGTGTTTTCCCATAATGCAGCTAGGAATTTAACCACCGAGCTCTGTCAAACGAGACTGAATTGGTTAACTTCCTTGTCGGATGAAATCAAGCATTTGTCTGTTTGGCATATGCACATCAGCTTCGCCACTAAATTTTAAAATCTCCATGACCCAGAGGATGTAACTTGAGCACAGTATCCTTCCAAAGTTCTTTTGTATCAAACAGGGAAGTATTTGGAGTTGTAATTTGGGAAAAGAAGATATTTTAATGTTTTCTTCATGACCCACTGAGTTAAAATCCGAGGGCCCCATGACACCTGTAAATATGACGGCAGGAGCTTGACTTGAATACAAACTTACAAGGATGTTATACATCAATATAATGGGCTATTTAATAGTGATTATGTGATGAATCATCTTTGTAAAGATGATGCACAAATTTCTTCATATCGAGCTCCTTGCATCACATTTATGGTGTCATGAAACCCAAAGGTTTAACACTAAGGCAAATGAAGAAGACATTAAAAGACATTTATTTATTTATGCTGGATAATATACTGAGCCAAAAAAAGAAAGTATAATAAACTTTGAGGAGCAATTTTTTTTAATATTAACGACTTTAATCCCAAACAAATTATTGTACATTCATACTTCGAGTCTTGCTGTATGAATTTGCATAATTTCATGTTCTTACTGTTGCCAGCGTCACATCAGGACGTCGCTATTCAGACATGGGGTGAAATGAAAAGTTCACACATGCAGTCAATAGCGTGTAAGACATCAACGTCGCATGGACCTGTTAAGTCTCTGGATGTCACCCTGTGGAATTGCGTTCCACTCCTGCCTTAGAACATTACGTAAATCGCCTAATGTCTGAAGATCATGAAGTCGTACCCGACGGTCCAGTTGATCCAAAAGATGCTCGATGGGCGACAAATCTGGCAAAAGTGGGGGCCAGGAAAGAAGTTTGATGCTCTGCTCCTCAAGAAAGTCACAACAGATATGCGCCACATGACATCGGGAATCATCCTGCTGGAATAACTGCAATCCAATGTTAGTGTTGAGCAACGGGACAACAACAGCGTTAAGAAGTTCGTCCCGATATCACTGTCCATTCAGATTACCATCGATGAAGATCAACTGCCTTCGATGGTGCAAGGAAATTCCATACCCAAACCATTACACTACCCCTGCCGAAACAGTCGCATTCCCACACAGTAAGCATCCGAAAACCATTCTCCTCGTCTGTGATACACTCTTGCCCTACCATCAGCATGCCATAAACAAAATCGTGATTCATCACTAAAAAGAACTGTGCTTCAACACTGCTGAGTCCAGTGAACACGCTGACATACCCATTCCATTCTGACGGTACGATGACATGGGTAAAGATTGGTCCGTGGTATGGACGCCTACTTCAGATGCCGTGTTCAGCGAGTCTGTTGCAGACAGTTTTGTGCACTGATTCTATTGTTAGTTCTACCAGGAGTAATTGCTGCAGTTCTCGTCGCTGGAAGGAAGCGATCCCGCAAGTGAGACGTCCTGATGTGTCGGTCCTGTGCAGGGGTTGTAAATCTTGGTTGGCAGTAGATCCAGTGGTTCTATACCTTACAGTGAGATGGTAAATAGTGGCCACAATGACTCCGAACTCAGCAGTGAGCTCATCTGGAGGTATCCCAGCCTCATGCATCCCAATGGCACGCAACCTCTGATTTTCGGTTAACCTTGGCCTTTTTTAAAATGTCGGAAGACAAAAACTAGCGTGTTTTCTCAATAACCCAGGCTCTCTAGCACAACATAAAACAAAGAAAATCGTCGGTTACCTATTCAAGGCAGCGACTTGCAATTTTCAGAACTTGTTCTACGAGGCCTGGCTGACATTTTGGATCAAATTGAGTGTTCTGACCGCGTGGAAAACACCACGCCTCGCATGGAAACCATGGGAACGGTTCGTTCCCACTTTATTTTCAATGCAATGAAATGTCCATTCATTATTTACCTGTCACCGGCCGAGTTTGGCATTGTTTCTGTCTATTTGATGAACTGTTCAACATTAACTATTTGCACCTTAGCGTTTTTGAAGAGAGGAGGTAATTTTCTGAATTTGGTCTTTTTCAAGCCGGAGCGAAAGAAGAGGGCGGAAATGGGTGCAGTCTCTTGTAATGCCCCCTCTCTGGGGTAGGTCCACTTAAAAGTTACAATAGAGTGTGACTGATGGAGAGATGGCTGTAAATCGAAGTAGCTTTTTTAAGAACAGCACCCAGGGATCCCATCGCAACCTTGAAATGTTTGAGAATCGTCAGAAGTTAAAAGTGAAAAGAAAATGGCGGTGAGTAGGTTTTTAGCGGGAAAAGATTAATGAAAAATTACATATTAGACATTAAAATATCACTTCAGACATACACAAACTGTGTCCAGACCAGTGAAGGCAGCGACTTGCAATTTTCAGAACTTGTTCTACGAAGCCTGGCCGACATTTTGGCATGGAATCGAGTGTTCTAACCGCGTGGAAAACACCACGCCTCGGGTGGAAACCATGGGAACGGTTCGTTCCCACTTTATTTTCAATGCAATGAAATTTCCATTCATTATTTACCTGTCACCGGCCGAGTTTGGCATTGTTTCTGTCTATTTGATGAACTGTTCAACATTAACTATTTGCACCTTTATATACGACCGAAATATCACCGCATGCTCACCAATATTCGGGGATTGATTTTACGAAAATAACAATTATTCTGACAGTACCTGTATGGGAACTGTCAAATCTGCCAAGGGTTAAACTTTTAATAATAACATATAAAACAAAAGTTATCATACTTTGCCTGCTGGATGCATCCATAGACAACATTCAGTGCTCAATCAGTTAGGAATGGAGTAAATTGTAACTTAAACCTACGAGATTCTGAAAAAATGAAAGGTTTTTTTTTTCAGTGGCACCTATCTCTATGCAACCGAAACAGGGATCGGGTAAAATTTACAGCAACCTTATAACAGAAAATATTCTTGGAATTGAATTGTGAATCTGAATATCAAAAAGCATTTTCAGATATTCTCTTCCAAACTACCACTGAACACTTACCAATATTCAGTGATTTTAAGAAAATAACAATTATTCCGACAGTACCCATATGAAAGTCTGAAATCTGCTAAGGGTTAAACTTTTAATAGTAACATATAAAACATAAGTTATTATACTATGACTGCTGCATGCAGCCATGGAAAACATTCAGCGTTCAAACATTTGGGAATGGAGTAAATTGTCACTTAATCGTACCAAATTCTGAAAAAACAAGAGTTTTTTTGGACTGCACCTATCTTTATGCAAACAGAATGGGCATAGGGTTAAACTTTACAACGAAACGTACAACAGCAAATATGCTCGGTAGGTAATTGTGAATACAAACATGTAAATCATTTTTTCGATATTTTATTCATAAATGTAAGAAAAATTAACTGAAAATGAGCCAGTTTTATGAAGAAGTTTAGGGTACTCGAATTCAAGGCCCAAAAACAGGACGAAGGTTAAAAATATATAACAGCCAAATTATGCTTGGATGGATGCCCAAACTTCTCATGGAAAACGTTTTGAAAAAATGTGGCCGCAGTGCTGAGAAATCACTTGTGAAATTTGGCCACTTTTGCCAAAATTGCACTTTGCTTGGAATTTTGAGGTCAAAAGGAAGCAACGTGGGTAATACAGCTTATGTAGTCAGATGTAGTAAGTCATGCTACAAATATTACGAAAGCTCCAGCCAATTCGTCCAGGGCCTTGTTTGAGAATTGTGGCAAAACGTAACATTGTGACAACATTTTGCACGGTTTTGGCAGAAAACGAAAAATTTCAGAAATGCCATGATCCATGTGAGAAACTTCCAATGAAGCTCTATATATGTGCCAAATTTCAGTAGAATAGTATGGAATCAATCAGACAAAAATCATTGTAAGAAAAAAGTTAAAAAGTCTATCGGGAAAAAACTATATAGAAAGAGAATTTATGGAGGGTTATTTTGGGAGTAACATATTTTGAAACAAATCGGGAAGGGATTTTTCGTAAACAGTATTTATAGATATTCATAAAGGAATCGGAACAATTTTCCTAAGAAACCAGAAAAGGCATATATGTGCACGGCATTCAAAAGGTTTGGTCAAGAGAATGCATTAGGGGTCCAAAAATGTGATTTTCAGCAATATTAAAAAAATGCTCTCAGTTATCCCTGGGCGACCTCAGTGACCTTGACCATATTGTGAACCTCTATGGAGTGTTGACTCATTTGGTGTTGGTCCCATGTCGATGTGTCATTCCATGCTTGAGATATGAGTGTGACCCACTCTCAAGAATTTTGCCCACACCCACTTTTTTTCGTGTAAAAATGCATGTATGAACTTCGGGAATGCATTTGGAGGGTCAGAAAATGTGATTTCCATCAATTCTGAAAAATGCACTCAATGACCCCTAGGTGACCTCCATGACCTTGATCCATATTTTGAACCTCTTTTCAGTGTTGACTCATTTGGTGTTAGTTTCAGGTCCATTCTTAAAACCATGCTTGAGATATGAGCATAACCCACTTTCAAAAAATTTTGGCCATGCCCACTTTTTTTATGTAAAAATTCATGTATGGACTTAGGGAATGCTTTAAGCTGTCAAAAAATGTGATTTTCAGGCATTCAAAAAAAATGCACTCAGTGACCCCTAGGTGACCTCCATGACCTTGACACATATTTTGAACCTCTATCGAGTTTTGACTCATTTGGTGTTAGTTCCAGGTCCATTCATCACACCATGCTTGAGATATGAGCGTGACCCACTTTTAAAACTTTTGGCCACACCCACTTTTTTACATAAAAAATTCATGTATGGACTTTGGGAATGCTTTAGGAGGACAAAAAATGTGATTTCCAGCGATTCTGAAAAATGCACTCATTGACCCCTATGTGACCTACGTGACCTTGACCCATATTTTGAACCTCCATCAAGTGTTGACTCATTTGGTGTTAGTCCCAAGTCCTTGCATCATATCACTCTTGAGTTATGAGCATGACCCACTTTCAAAAATTTTTGCTACGCCCACTTTTTTACGGCAAAATGCTTGTATGGATGCCAGGAATGCTTTAGTGGGTCAAAAAATGTGATTTCCAGCAATTATGAAAAATGCACTGCGTGACCCACTTTCAAAACACCCCCATGGACACCACTAATGCCCCAGGAATCTGAAAAATATAGGTGGCCGAGAACTTGAGATAGTCTATCAGTATGTCAAAAATCAGTAAGGCAGGATGATTCGGTTTTGAGTTATCGTGCGGACAAGGAAGCGCATAGAAGACAGGAGAATAAGAAAAAGAAGAAGAAGAAGAAGAAAAATAAAAAAGAAAAGAAAAAGAAACCATACAAAAACAATAGTCTATGTGTTTCACACAGAATAACAAGCGTATGGTATTGTTTTGTCAATCGCTTTATTGCCCTGAAAAATGGATTGTGGATATTTATCAACAAACTGTGATTGGTATAACATTATAATTCCCCACCGATAAAACATAAAAAGTGGATGGTGGCAATCAGCAAGGTTCAAAGCAGGGATTGTGAAGATAATATATAAGCACTACTTACAGCAGTAGCATTTTTCTTTAAAAGTATACAGATAATTAATCATCTTTGCCTATTCTGTTTACCATATTTGAAACAACAAAAATAAATGTAAATTTCTAATTAAATGACTGACACGCATCTAGGTAATCACTGTGTCAATTTCAATGTTGGGAGGTGTATATTCTCTTTAGTCTGTGTGAAACACACAGGCTATTGTTTTTGTACAGTTTCTTTTTCTTTTCTTTTTTTTCTTCTTCTTTTTCCAAAAAAGGTGGTCGTGGGTCATTGATTGCATTTTCAGAATTGATGGAAATCACATTTTTAAATTTACTGCATTCCCAAGGTCCATAAATGCATTTTCACTGTAACAAAGTGGGTGTGACCAGTAATTTTGAAAGTTGGGCATCCTGAGAATATTTCCAAGCAGTTTTGTTTAAACACTAGAGAAACAGAATTTACTGCCACGAGTAAATTCAAGTTTGTGTGAAAAGGTTAAAGTATCAGGAAAAACTATATAGAAAGAGAATTTATGGAGGCTTATTTTCAGGAGTAAAATATTTTCAAACAAATCAGAAATGGATTTTCGTTAACAGTATTTACAGATATTCATACAGGAATCAGAACAATTTTTATAAGAAACCAGAAAAGGCATATATGTGACCAGCATTCAAAGTGTTTGATACACGAATCAGAAATGGACATTTTTGGCTCTGCTAATTATTTGAATGATGAGATACATGGATAATCTTCAGCATTGTATTAGCTGTTATAAAATGCAATTCCTGATAGTTCTGAAAAATATGCGCTTAATAACCTCCATTGCCCGCATTGAGGTGGACCACATTTTGAACCTCCAGAAGGTTTCAACACATTCGGTGTAGGTCCTATGTCTATAGGTCATTCCAAACCAGAAGTATAAGCGTATCCCACTTTAAAAATATTGGCTCTACCAACTCCGGATATGCCATATTTAGAGATGATAGTAAATATTCATATTACCAAGAAAAAGTTAAGGTACATGATACCTCTGGAAAATATATTAGGAGTAAGAGAATTCAGTAATATTGGAATATAGAGGTAAACGGCCCCCAAGAGGCCATGCGAGTTTAGAGCATCATTGTGAGAACAGAAAGTGTTATCATTATTTCTGCATTGCAAAAGTAAATGTTTGGGGACCCATATTAAAATATTGACAGGGTTAAAATATCCCTTTAAATACTGCATTTTAACCCTTTAAAAAGGAGCTCATTCCAATGAGAGGTCATCAGCAATGTTTTTCAAGCAAGAACGAAATGAAAAATGACTGGAAATTTCAATGAATAATGCTGGCTGGTTTTCGCAGTTATGTTAGGGAAAGGGTTAAGAATGCCTTACTTTTGAAGGTAAACCTGGAAAGGTGTCGCATTCCATATAAAATTAAATGTTACAGAAAGGAAAGTGTAAAAACATACTGTAGCAATGAGTTTTTTGAAGGGTACTTGTACTCACGCTGAAGTATTAAGAGTTAAAAACAGGTCATTCAAATATTCCATTTCATTACTTTATAATTGTGATGGGTTTTTTCAGAAAGCCACACACCACTCCATACCAAAACCTGTTGAGTTATGATTGAGAATAAATAAATTTTAAAATTGTTTTGAAATGTGAAGGGTTCTATTTTCAACATGGTTACTTTTGTAACATGATATTAAATAAATATACAATGCGATTCGAGGTAAAATTTACAGCATTCTCTTTGACTACTTTGTTTATGAGAGACTGTATCAGGTTATAAATAATGGCTATTAACTTCAGTGAACTCATTTGCAAGTGCAGTCTATCAGTATATCGAAACATTAAGATAGGATTGATTGTATTAGGTTATCATGTTGACAAACAGTGCATAGAAGGCACAAATATTACAACACTATCAAGGCATGCCTTCTATGAATGTATTTTTTTATTTATTGGGCTTAACGACACTATTGACAGCCACTGTCACCTTGTGTCGGACAGTTTTATGGGAGAAGGAAGCTGGAGTACCCTGAGAGAACCACTGAGCAAATGCGAGCAACTGTCAGGCTCCCCAACAGACTGACCCCACACAAGCAGGTTAGCATTTGTTGAAGAGAAGTACACCATCAACGTGCAGTATGCGTTAATGCACAATGCCACCATGCCCACAAGTGGGCTATGGGGGTGAAGTATGTCAAGTGATTTGAACCGAGGACCTCTCGGTTTGCAGCTTTCGCCTCTATCAAGCCATGGAGTCCCTTCTATGAATGTAATTGGAATACTTTGGAGGCTTGTTTTCAGGGGATAAACTAGTTTTAAAGTAATCAGAAACAGGTTTTCTTTAACATTATTTAAAGATATTCATTCAGGAATCCGATACATTTTTCTAAGAGACCTGAAAAGGCATATATGTACAGAGCAAAAAAGGGTTCGATCAAGGAAATGCATTGGGGGAGGGGCAAAAGGTGCCCCCCCCCCCCCCCTGAGGATCGACTCATTTGTTGTTGGACCCAGGTCCATTCATCACACCTTGCTTGGTATTAGTGTGTCCACTTTCAAAATTTTTGGCGACACCTACTTTTTTCATGTAAAAATGCATGTGTATGGATTCTGGGAATGCATTAGGGGGTTCAAAATGTGGCTTCCAGCAATTCTGAGAAATGCACACAATCACCCCTGGGTGACCTCAGTGACCTTGACCCATATTTTGGATTTTCACTGAGTGTCGACTCATTTGGTGTTGGTTCCAGGTCCATATATCATACTATGCTTGATATATCATACTATGCTTGGCACACTTTCAAAAAATGTTTGACCACAACTTCTTTCATGTAAAATGCATGTATGAACTTCGGGAAAAGCATTTTGTTTTGAAGTCCAAAAATGTGATTTCCAGCAATTCTGAAAAAATGCACTCAATGACCCCGCAGTGACCCCAGTGAATTTGACCATATTTTGAATCTTCATGGAGTGTCGACTTAGTGGTTTGGTCCCAGGTTCAAACATCCTACCGTGCCTGAGATATTGGCGTGTCCCACATTCAAAACATCCCTACGGACACCCCTAGCACCCCGGAAATCTGAAAAAGATAGGTGGCCGAGAATTTGTGACCGTCTATCAGACTGTCAGCGAGATAGGACAGCTTGTTTACGAGTTATCGTGCGGACAAGGAAGTGAATAGAAGAGAGAAGACGGAAGAAGAAGAAAAAGAAGAAGAAGAATAAAAAAAGAAAAAAGAATCCGTACAAAAAACAACAGTCTGTTTGTTTCACAAAGACTAATAATAACAAACTGTGAGTATCAGGTATCATAGAATGTGGGGAACATTTTTTAGAGCAGCAACTCCAAACTTTCAGCATTTTCTTCTTGAAGCTCTGCTGAACTCGGTTGCATTATAAGAAAGTCCCCAAACCAAGCACTAGCTCCGTGGGAACCCCTGCACATGTGCATATGCTCTCTTGACATTCAACAAGATATAATGCGAAATTGGTGTCTCTCTATGTGAGACGATGCGATAACTATTTGTGAAGAATAAGTGAAAATTTCAGGGAAATCGGACATGAATTGCCTGAGATATAGCGTTTTTATTAGTTGGGGTAATTATTTGAATTTGGTCTTTTCTAGTGGGTGCGAGCTGGCGCTGGGAGGTTGTCTGAGGTTGTGGTTGTGCTCTCTCTCTGAGCTAGTTCCATTTGAAACTTATAATTTACAGTTACTGGTGGTGAGATGTTGATGACTGAAAGATGCATCTCGTTCACTGGCGCCAAATGGGCCCCGTCAAGCCGGTAAAAGTTAGGCAATCTCCAGAAAGGAAACGTTGACAGAAATCATGCATGGTTTAATGGCAAAAAAGTGGTAACGTGGTTAATTTTATATTAAAATTGAACAGACTCCCATACTGTCGGTCATACACCCACTGTGTTCAGACCGCTGAAGGCAACTACATGAAATCTCCTGAATTTGTTCTATAATCCCCGCTTAACACTTCAGTATCTTTGTTGAGTGCCGAGTCCCTGAGGGAACATCGTGGATCGTGTGGAAACCGAGTTGACGATTCGTCACTAATCGATTCTGAATGCAATGACATTTCCATCCATTATTTACGTGTCATCAGTCGACTTTGGCATTAATTCTGTCTATTTGATTAACTGTTCAACTTTAACTACTCGCACCTTTATGAGGACTGATAGTTTGGACTTGAACTGTTTATTTTCGATCGGCCCGACAGAAACTGACAACTCAACCCAGTGGCAAAAAAGCTGTCATTTGGCTAAGCTGACTTTAAAATTTAATAGATGCCAGAGTCGGACATATGCCAATTGTAACCAGACCACCCAAGGCAGCCACTTGAAATTCTCAGAATGTGTTCTACTATCCCAGCTCGACAGTTTAGTATCTTCCTTGAGTCCTTCGACCGGGTCAAAAAACAGTTGATGTACCAATAATGGAAGTCGCAAATCTGCCAAGGTTTAAACGTTTATTAATAACATATAAAACTAGAAGGGTGGTTATGACTGCCGGCGGGTCATTAAAAGTGTACACTCGGTTCCATGTACAGTAGATTGTGGAGAGTGTTTTTGGAGTAGCGACTCGAAATTTTCAACCTTTGTTCTAGAAGCTCTGCCATACTCGACCTGTCCCTGAAAAATAAAAAAAACCAAGCGCGTAGCCCGTGAGAGCCTAATGCGCATGTGCATACGCTCTTTTCGAATTGGACATGACGAAATGCACAATTCGTGTCGAGTTTCCAGGCAACCGATGTAGCAACTATTCGTGAACGCCGAGTGAACATTTCATGGAAATCCGCCGAGAATTCGCTGACATATAGCGTTTTTGAAGAGAGGAGGTAATTTTCTGAATTTGGTCTTTTTCAAGCCGGAGCGAAAGAAGAGGGCGGAAATGGGTGCAGTCTCTTGTAATGCCCCCTCTCTGGGGTAGGTCCACTTAAAAGTTACAATAGAGTGTGACTGATGGAGAGATGGCTGTAAATCGAAGTAGCTTTTTTAAGAACAGCACCCAGGGATCCCATCGCAACCTTGAAATGTTTGAGAATCGTCAGAAGTTAAAAGTGAAAAGAAAATGGCGGTGAGTAGGTTTTTAGCGGGAAAAGATTAATGAAAAATTACATATTAGACATTAAAATATCACATCAGACATACAGAAACTGTGTCCAGACCAGTGAAGGCAGAGACTTGCAATTTTCAGAACTTGTTCTACGAAGCCTGGCCGACATTTTGGCATGGAATCGAGTGTTCTAACCGCGTGGAAAACACCACGCCTCGGGTGGAAACCGTGGGAACGGTTCGTTCCCACTTTATTTTCAATGCAATGAAATTTCCATTCATTATTCACCTGTCAACAGCTGAGTGTGGCATTATTTCTGTCTTTTTGATGAACTGTTCAACTTTAACTATTTGCACCTTCATATAGGACCCAAAGATCACTGCAAGCTTACCAATATTCAGGGACTGATTTTACGAAAATAACAGTTATTCTAACAGTATCCACTTGGGAACTCTCAAATCTGCCAAGGATTAAACTTTTAATAATAACATGTAAAACAAAAGTTGTCATACTTTGCTAGCCGCATGCACCCATAGACAACATTCAGCACTCAATCAATTCGGAATGGAGTAAATTGCAACTTAAACCTACGAAATTCTAAAAAAAATGAAAGTTTTTCTTTCGGCGGCACCTATCTGTATGCAACCGAAACAGGGATTGGGTTAATCTTTACAGCAACCTTATAACAGACAATTTTATTGAAATTGAACTGTGAATCTGAATATTGAAACGCTTTTTCAGATATTCTATTCCAAACTACCACTGAACGCTTACCAATATTCAGTGATTTTACGAAAATAACAATTATTTCGACAGTGGAGGAGCGCGGTGGCTCAGTTGGTAGAGGTGCAGGCTGCAAGCCGAGAGGTCCTCGGTTCGAATCCCACCTGCGGCAACCGCGTTGTGTCCTTGGGCAAGACACTTCATCTCCATTGCCCACATGGGGGCACGGTGATGCCGTGTACTAAGGCATACAGCACGTCGATGGTACGCATGTCTTTAACCAATCTAACCCTGCCTGTGCTGCAGTGCGGAGTTACGATGTTGGGGAGCTGGTAGCTGCTCGTCGTTGCTCGGTGGTTCTCTCCGGGTACTCCGGCTTCCTCCACCCGTAAAACTGTCATGGTCATGATTAGCCATTGTGCATAAATATGTGACCTTAAACATCAATAAATAAATAAATATTTCGACAGTACCCATAAAGGAAGTCTCAAATCTGCCAAGGGTGAAACTTTTAATAATAACATGTAAAAGAAGAGATGTCACACTTTGCTTGTTGCATGCAGCCATAGAAAACATTCAACACTCAATCAATTAGAAATGGAGTAAATTGTCACTTAAACTTACAAAATTCTGAAAAATGGAGTTATTTTCGACGGCACCTATCTTTATGCAACCGAAACAGGGATTAGGTTAAACTTTACAGGTACCTTATTACAGAAAATCTTCTTGGTCTTGAACTATGAATCTGAATGTCAACAGAATTTTCAGATAATCTTTTCCAAACTATCACTGCACGTTTACCAATATTCGGTGATTTTACAAAAATCACAATTAACCAGACAGTTCCCATATGGGAGTTTCAAATCTGCCAAGGGTTAAACTTTTAATACTCACATATAAAATAAAAGTTTTCATACTATGACTGCTGCATGCTGCCATTGAAAACATTCAGCACTCAATCAGTTTGGAATGGAGTAAATTGTCACTTAATCGTACCAAATTCTGAAAAAGCAAGAGTTTTTTTGGACGGCATCTATCTTTATGCAAACAGAATCGGCATATGATTAAAGTTTTCAACCAAACATACAACAGAAAATATGCTCGACAGGTAATTGTGAATAGAACATGTAAATCATTTTTAACTTAACTTGACATTGTCAAGATAAGCTATTGCCATCACATGTGCGGAAGTCTGTGAGTCTGTTCACATTTTCCTTTAGCACTGGCTTCACCCCGCAGTTCTTGTCTGATCGTCACAAAATTTCATATGCAGGTTTGGGGTTATGTCTAGATGAGAACGTCCCCTTTTGGTCGCGATCGGGCAACCGGTATGGCTGCCCGAGCCCAAAACCTAAAAACCATTAGCACAGTCTACAGGTCGTATTTATGAAGGGATTTCATTGTAACTTGGTAGGATGCCTCTGTATAATGCCAAGATGAGAACGTCCCCTTTTGGGCATGATCTATCAACGGTGATGGCTGCCAAAGCCCGAAACCCAAAAACTTTTAGCACAGTCTGCAGGTCATGTTTAGTATGGAGGGATTTCATTGTAATTTGGTAGGATGACTCCTTATGATCTCTAGATGAGAATTTCCCCATTTGGGCGTGATCTGCCAACCGTGACGACTGCCCGAGCCCAAAACCCGAAAACCTTTAGCACAGTCTACAGGTCATATTTACTGAGGAATTTCATTGTAACTTGGTGGGTTGACTTCATACAATGTCTCGATGAGAAAGTCACCTTTTGGTCCTGATTGGGTAACTGTGACGGCTACAGGGGCCCGAAGCCCGAAAACCTTTAGCAAAGTGTACAGGTCATATTTATGAAGAGATTTCATTGTAAATTGGTAGGATGACTCCAAATAATGTCTAGATGAGAACGACCCATTTTGATCGCGATCATTCAGCCTTGATTGATGCCTGAGCCCAAAACCCTTTAGCATAGGCAAAAGGTCATATTTATGGAAGGATTTCATTGTAACCTGTTAGGTTGACTCCATATAATGCCTAGATGATGACATCCCCTTTTGGTCATGATTGGTCAACTGTGATGGCTACAGGTGCCCGAAGCCCGAAAACTTTGAGCGCAGTCTGCAGGTCATATTTATAAAGGGATTTCAGTGTAACTTCGTAGGATCACTCCAGATGATGCCAAGATGAGATTGTCCCCTTTGGTTGCGATCATTCAACCATGATGGCTGCCAGAGCCCAAAGCCCGAAAACCTTTAGCACAGTCTTCAGTTCATATTCATGAAGGGATTTCATTGTAACTTGGTAGGTTTGACTTTATATAATGTCTAGATGAGAACGTACCCTTTTGGACACAATTGGGCAGCTGTGACAGCTACAGGGGCCCGAAGCCCGAAAACCTTTAGAACAGTCTGCTGGTCATAATTATGAAGGGATTTCATTGTAGCTTGGTAGGATGACTCCAGATAACGTCTAGATCAGAACGTCCCCTTTTGGTCGCGATCATTCAGCCTTGATGGCTGCCCGAACCCAAAAACCTTTAGCATAGTCTATAGGTCGTATTTATGTAAGGATTTCATTGTAACTTGTTAGGTTGACTCCATATAATGCCTAGATGATGACATCCCCCTTTGGTCATGATTGGTCAACTGTAATGGCTACAGGTGCCCGAAGCCCGAATATCTTGATCATAGACTACAGGTCATATTTATGAAGTGATTTCATTGTAACTTTGTAGGATCACTCCAGATGATGCCCAGATGAGAATGTCCCCTTTTGGTTGTGACCATTCAACCATGATGGCTGCCCGAGCCCAAAGCCCGAAAACCTTTAGCACAGTCTTCAGTTCATATTCATGAAGGGATTTCATTGTAACTTGGTAGGTTTGACTTTATATAATGTCTAGATGAGAACGTACCCTTTTGGACACAATTGGGAAACTGTGACAGCTACAGGGGCCCGAAGCCCGAAAACCTTTAGAACAGTCCCACAGGTCATAATTATGAAGGGATTTCATTGTAGCTTGGTAGGATGACTCCAAATAATGTTTAGATGAGAATGTCCCCTTTTGGTCGCGATCATTCAGCCTTGATGGCTGCCCGAGCCCAAAAACCTTTAGCATAGTCTGCAGGTCATATTTATGTAAGGATTTCATTGTAACTTGTTAGGTTGACTCCATATAATGCCTAGATGATAACATCCCCTTTTGGTTGTGATTGGTCAACTGTAATGGCTACAGGTGCCCAAAGCCTGAATATCTTGAGCATAGTCGACAGGTCATATTTATGAAGGGATTTCATTGTAACTTCGTAGGATCACTCCAGATGATGCCCAGATGAGAATGTCCCCTTTTGGTTGTGATCATTGAACCATGATGGCTGCCCAAGCAATGTAACTTGATTGGTTGACTCGTTTTGGAATAATTTCAGTGTAAGTTGATAACTTTCGTTGATATGCATTAACATGTCAGGACCACATACATTAACTGTGAGGTCATATTAACCAACCCCTCAGCTCTTTAGTACAGTGTACACCTCATATTATTTTTATCAAAAACATAGCATACAGGGAACAGAAATTAACATATTCCCAATTATCACAATTCTTGTTCTGGAAAAGCTATCAGTGAGAACTTTCCAGAAAATGCTGTCAGCTTCTGGTCTTACCAGTGTTGGAAGAGAAAAGATACATAGTTTATAGCATTATCCTACACAACTTATTGTGACTTGTACTGTAAAACAAGTGCAACTGTTGGTTGATATCTTCAGCTGTAATCTAATTATGTTTGATAGAAAAATCTAGGTTACATTGTAAATTCTCTTTATTATCTTGCAATCATGTCAGCTCAGATGACCGTAATTATTGTATATCTTTTAAGATTCCTGTAACCCTTTACCTGTCCAAAAGCTATTTTGAAAGAGAATACTGTCTGAAAAAATTGTAATTTTCAAAATATTTTAACCCTTTTTTTTACTGATTTTTAGCTCAACTTTGGCAAAGCCAAATTTGAGCTTATGCTATGGCCGTCTGTCCGTCAACAATTCTATACGACTCGGGCTAGAAGCTGTATTTATGAACCGATCTTTACAAAACTTCTTGGGTACCTTTGTTATGACCGTGGGACGAGAACGAGTGTTTTTGGGTCCGATCCGAAATTCAAGTTGGCCGCTGGCGGCCATTTTGTACAAACTTAGGTGCAATCAGATTTTTGCACAGAACTTCCATATGAAAGTGCTGATTTGAATAATTTTTTGTATGAATGTTTAGTACCATGGGATACATCACATATAATACTTTTTTTTTCTCGTACGTAAATTATGCAAATTAGACTAACTTTGATGTATTTAGTGTTACTTTCAGCGCTGTAAGTGCAAATGCCAATATGGCTCGGTCTAGAGGCCATATTCATAAACCGATCTTTATGAAACTTCTTGGGTACCTTTGGTATCGCCGTGGGACGAGAACAAGTGTTTTTGGGTACAGTCCGAAATTCAAGATGGCCGATGGCAGCCATTTTGTACAAAATTAGGTGCAATCAGATTTTTGCACAGAACTTCCATATGAAAGCGCTGATTTGAATAATTTTTTTGTGTGAATGTTTAGTACCATGGGATATAATACTGGGTTTTTTCTCGTGCAGAAATTATGCAAATTAGATGAACTTTGATTTTTTCAGTGCTACTTACACACAGTAAGTACACATGTCAATACGGCTCGGGCTAGAGGCTGAATTTATGAACTGATCTTCACGAAACTTCTTGGGTACCTCTGTTATCACCTTGGGACGAGAACGAGGGTTTCTGAGTGCGGTCCAAAATTCAAGATGGCTGCCAGTGGCCATTTTGTACCGAAATTAGGTCTAATCAGTTTTTTGTATACAACTTCTATACGGCTCAGGCTAGAGGCCGTATTTATGAACCGATCTTTACGAAACTTCTTGGGTACCTTTGTTATCACCGTGGGATGAGAACGTGTGTTTTGGGAGTGGTCCGAAATTCAAGATGGCCACCAGCAGCCATTTTGTACCCAAATTAGTGCAATCAGTCTTTTGTACAGAACTTTTGTATGAAAGTTCTGATTTGAATAAATTTTTGTGTGAATGTTTTGTAACGTGGAATACATCACATATAGTACGGGGTTTTTTCTCATGCAGAAATTATGCAAATTAGATGAATTTTGATTTATTTAGTGCTACTTATACACTGTAAGTGCACATGTCAATACGGCTCGGGCTAGAGGCTGTATTTATCAACCGATCTTCACGAAACTTCTTGGGTACCTTTGTTATCACCTTGGGACGAGAACGAGTGTTTCTGAGTGCGGTCCAAAATTCAACAAGATGGCTGCCAGTGGCCATTTTGTACCGAAATTAGGTCCAATCAGTTTTTTGTCACAACTTCTATACAGCTCGTATTTATGAACTGATCTTCACAAAACTTCTTGGGTACCTTTGTTTTCACTTTGGGACAGGAATGAGTGTGTTTTGGGGTGCCTTTGTTATCACTGTGCTATGAGAACAAATATTTTGGGGTTCAGTCAGACCCACTCTGGGACTCAAAGGTTTCCTTTCTAGTTTAGCATCTGACTGTCACCCACCTTTACAATACTTTACCTATACATTTGTTACAGGCTATGGCCAGTATTTATGTACAGACCGTTACAATACTTTATATGTACCTTTGTTATCAGGTCATTACCTAGATGTTTGTCATTGCTGTGTCACATACTATGTATGTACATGTCTTGACAAGTTGAGCTACAGTGTCATTGACACTTTCATTTTTTGTTGAAACAGAATTCATAAATGTGTGCATTTTCAAGAAAATCTTCTTTGAAACTACAAGGCCAAATGGTTTGAAAAAACTTGATGTGACTGATGACAGTAACCCCCTCTACCAATGATCCTTTTTTTAATCTTCATCGGGTTGCAATTATGGTTGCAATTGTGGCTTATAGTTACTATAGAAACCCTATAGGAAATCACATTTTCATCATATTCACTGAAAGTACTGAGCCAATGTGAACCAGACTTGGCAGGCATTGTCTATGAGAGGTTCTCTACAACTGTTACTCATTTTATTCCTGTTGGGTGAAAAAACGTGACCGCCAGAAGCATTCTTTGATTCTGATTGGTCAATTTTGAAAACTCTTCTCCTCTGAAACCACAGGGCCAAATGTTTTGAAACTTTGCATGGTTGATAACTGGGACACCCTCCACCAACAATCCTCATTTTAATGTTGATCTTTTTTGCAAACATGGCCACAATTGCGGTTTGTAGTTACTATAGAAAAAGCCGAAAGGAAATCACATTTTCATCTTCTCTCTGGAACTATTGAGCTGATGTGAACCAAAACCTGGCAAGAATGGTCTATAGGAGGCCCCCACAACCGATCCTCTTTTTGTTCCCATTGGCTGGAAAATATGGCCACCAGAGACATTCTATGATTCTGTTTGATGGATTCAAATGTTTTGAAACTTCACGTGATTGAAGACTGGGACACCTACTACCAATGATCCTTATGTAATTTTGATGTAATGTTCCAAACATGGCCACAATTGCAGCTCATAGTTACCATGGAAAGCCTATGGGAAATCACATTTTTATATGTATTTCCAGGTGAGCGATTACCGGCTCTGTAGAGCCTCTAGTTTTTATTAAAAACATAGCATACAGGGAACAGAAATTAACATATTCCCAATTATCACAATTCTTGTCTTATTTCATAATCCTTTCATAAACATTGAACATTATCCTTTTCTTCAAACACAACACACAAGTTAAGCTATAGTGTCATTGACACTTTCATTCGATATACCATTCGTAAATGGAAGAAAAATGAACTAAAAATGAACCAATTTTATGAAGAAGTTTAGGATACTCGAATTCAAGGCCCGAAAATGAGGTGAAGGTTAAAATGGAAAACATTCAGTGCTCAAACATTTGGGAATGGAGTAAATTGTCACTTAATCGTACCAAATTCTGAAAAAACAAGAGTTTTTTTGGACTGCACCTATCTTTATGCAAACAGAATGGGCATAGGGTTAAATTTTACAACCAAACGTACAACAGCAAATATGCTCGGTAGGTAACTGTGAATACAAACATGTAAATCATTTTTCGATATTTCATTCATAAATGGAAGAAAAATTAACTGAAAATGAGCCAGTTTTATGAAGAAGTTTAGGGTACTCGAATTCAAGGCCCAAAAACAGGATGAAGGTTAAAAATATATAACAGCCAAATTATTCTTGGCTGAATGCCCAAACTTCTCATGGGAAACGTTTTGCAAAAATGTGGCCGCAGTGCTGAGAAATCGCATGTGAAAATTAGCCAGTTTTGCCAAAATTGCACTTTGCTTGGAATTTTGAGGTCAAAAGGGTGCAACGTGGGTAATACAGCTTATGTAGTCAGATGTAGTAAGTCATGCTACATTATTTATTTATTTATTGATGTTTAAGGTCACATATTTATGCACAATGGCTAATCATGACCGTGACAGTTTTACGGGTGGAGGAAGCCGGAGTACCCGGAGAGAACCACCGAGCAACGACGAGCAGCTGCCAGCTCCCCAACATCGTAACTCCGCACTGCAGCACAGGCAGGGTTAGATTGGTTGAAGACATGTGTACCATCGACGTGCAGTACGCCTTAGTACACGGCGTCATCGTGCCCCCACGCGGGCAATGGAGATGAAGTGTCTTGCCCAAGGACACAACGTGGTTGCCGCAGGTGGGATTCGAACCGAGGACCTCTCGGCTTGCAACCTGCACCTCTACCTACTGAGCCACCGCGCTCCCCAGTCATGCTACAAATATTATGAAAGCTCCAGCCAAACTGCCCAGGGTCTTGTTTGAGAATTGTGGCAAAACATAACATTGTGAAAACATTTTGCACAGTTTTGGCAGAAAACGAAAAACTTCAGAAATGCCATGATCCAGGTGGGAAACTTCCAATGAAGCTCTATATATTGCCAAATTTCAGTAGAATAGTATGGAATCCATCAGACAAAAATCATTGAAATAAAAAATAATGTTAATACTAGAGAAATAGAATTTACTGCATCCAGTAAATTCAAGCTTGTAAGAAAAGGGTTAAAAAATCTATTGGGAAAAAACTATATAGAAAGAGAATTTATGGAGGGTTATTTTCGCGAGTAACATATTTTTTAACAAATCAGGAAGGGATTTTCATAAACACTACTTACAGATATTCATAAAGGAATCAGAACAATTTTTCTAAGAAACCAGAAAAGGCATATATGTGCACAGCATAGCAATCAAAAGGTTTGGTCAAGAGAATGCATTAGGGGTCTAAAAATGTGATTTCTCGCAATACTAAAAAGTGCACTCAGTTATGCCTGGGAGACCTCAGTGACCTTGACCATATTGTGAACCTCTATGGAGTGTTGACTCATTTGGTGTTGGTCCCATGTTTGTGTCATACCATGCTTGAGATATGAGTGTGACCCACTCTTAAGAATTTTGCCCACACCCACTTTTTTCATGTAAAAATGCATGTATGAACTTCGGGAATGCATTGGGAGGGTCAGAAAATGTGATTTCCATTAATTCTGAAAAATGACCTCAATGACTCCTAGGTGACCGCCATAATCTTGACTCATTTGGTGTTAGTTTCAGGTTCATTCGTCTTACCATGCTTGAGATATGAGGATTACCCACATTCAAAAATTTTGGCCATGTCCACTTTTTTACGTAAAAAATTCATGTATGGACTTTGGGAATGCTTTAGGGGTCAAAAAATGTGATTTACAGCCATTCTGAGAAATGGACTCAATGACCCCCAGGTGACCTCCATGACCTTGACCCATATTTTGAACCTCTATCGAGTGTTGACTCATTTGGTGTTAGGTCCATTCATCGCACCATGCTTGAGATTTGAGCGTGACCCTCTTTTAAAACTTTTGGCCATGCCCACTTTTTTATGTAAAAATTCATGTATGGACTTTGGAAATGATTTAGGGGTTAAAAAATGTGATTTCCAGAAATTCCGAAAAATGCACTCAATGACCCCTAGGCAACCTCCATGACCTTGACCCATATTTTGAACCTCTATCGAGTTTCGACTCATTTGCTGTTAGTTCCAGGTCCATTCGTCATACTATGCTTGAGATATGAGCATGACCCACTTTCAAAAATTTTGGCCATGCCCACTTTTTTATGTGAAAAATTCATATATGGACTTTGGGAATGCTTTAGGGGGTCAAAAAATGTGATTTCCAGAAATTCCGAAAAATGCACTCAATGACCCCTAGGTGACCTCCAAGACCTTCACCCATATTTTGAACGTCTATTCAGTTTCGACTCATTTGGTGTTAGTTTCAGGTCCATTCATCATACCATGCTTGAGATATGAGCATGACCCACTTCTAAAAATTTTGGCCACACCCACTTTTTTTACATAAAAAAATTCATGTGTGGACTTTGGGAATGCTTTAGGAGGTCAAAAATGTGATTTCCAGCAATTCTGAAAAATGCTCTCATTGACCCCTAGGTGACCTCCGTAACCTTGACCCATATTTTGAACCTCCATCGAGTGTCGACTCATTTGGTGTTAGTCCCAGGTCCATGCATCATACCATGCTTGAGTTATGAGCGTGACCCACTTTCAAAAATTTTGACCACGCCCACTTTTTTATGTCAAAATGCATGTATGGATGCTAGGAATGCTTTAGTGGGTCAAAAAATGTGATTTCCAGTAATAATGAAAAATGCACTTAATGACCCCTAGGTGACCTCTGTGACCTTGACCCATATTTTGAACCTCCATCGAGTGTCGACTCATTTGGTGTTAGTCCCAGGTCCATGCATCGTACCATGCTTGAGTTATGAACGTGACCCTCTTTCAAAACTTTTGGCCACGCCCACTTTTTTTACGTCAAGATGCATGTATGCTTTAGTGGGTCAGAAAATGTGATTTCCAGCAATTATGAAAAATGCACTTAATGACCCCTGGATGACCTCAGTGACCTTGATCCATATTTTGAACCTCCATCGAGTGTTGACTCATTTAGTGTTGGTCCCTGGTCCGTAGGTCATACCGCGCCTGAGATATGGGCGTGACCCACTTTCAAAACACCACCACAGAGACCCCTAATGCCCCAGGAATCCGAAAAATATTAGGTGCCGAGAACTTGTGACTCTCTGTCAGTTTGCCAAAAATCAACGAGATCGGACAATTGATTTTGGAGTTAGCTTGCGGACAAAAATGTGGTTAGAAGACAGAAGACAGAAGAAGAAGAAGATGATTAAAAAAAAAAAAAAAAAGAAACCGTACAAAAACAATAGTCTGTGTGTTTCACACAGACTAATTATTTATTTAAAAGTACAAAGTCATATAATACAAAAATTGTTACATACATTCATGTGGATTCAGCAGGAAGATATAAGCTTATACAAGGCCGTTTCCACTCGAGCAGTTTAAATGACTGCAGCTGAATATCTATATACATAATTTGAGGTTTTAAGACAGCGCAAAATGACATTTTCTTGTGGCACTGCAGTCTGCAAGTAGACCACATTTGTCTCCATTGGGCATTGTGTTAATTACATCATTGTACATCCCTTGTGGGGGGGGGGAGGGGGGCACATCGTTCTGCATAGGGAATTATTTGGCGGCTTCCTTTAATTTTTTTGCTGACATATGCCGCATGCTGTTGTGTTAAACTGTCTTCGATCTCAGTCATTTGAAACTCATTAGCCTGTCTGTTCATTGTATTTCACTTTAATATGAAAAGAGGTGCAACCTACAAGCGAACGAAGTTTTCGGATAAAAAATAAGCCATACAACTCACTCAGTTTATCCCCCCCACCCCCACCCCCAAGAAAAAAAATGTGTTTGGAAATGTGTTACTCCATAGGGACCGGAAAATAGATCAGCTATTGAAATAATCTTACTTTTTATATGCCCACAATGAATAATCAAGTAGCACATTGTTTTACCCCTGTTTGTCCGTCTATCTGTCTGCATATAGGATACATTGTTTGTCCGTCTAACCCCTCTTACAATTTTCAAGCTATTACTTTTTTAGCTCATCTTGACAAAGTCAAGCTGAGCTAATCTCATCGCTCTCCGTCCGTCGTCCGTCGTCCGTTGTCTGTCGTCCGTCGTCTCTCGTCCATCGTCCGTCGTCCGTCAACACCATGTTTTGGTCTTCTCCTCCAAAGCCACTGGGCCAAGTCAAGTGAAAGTTTGTGTGAGTGATGGTCCCAAAGGGGCATTTCATTTTTGTTCAACTCAGCATGCCCAGCCCCATAGGGAGGGAGTGGGGGAAAATGCTCCAAAATATTTTAAAAATCTTCTTCTCAAGAACCAGTGTGTACAATGACTTGATATTTGCTATGGAGCTTCCATATGAGGTGTAGAATCAAGTTTGTTCAAACAAAGTTCGTGAAGTAATATTTGGCTTTGTAATAGGAGGGGTAAGATTTTTGGCCCCGCCCAAAATTTCTATTTTCTGAACCGATGGTCCAGTATGAACCAAATTTGGTTTGTGGTAGTATTGGGTCATAAGTACTTGACCCATGCAAAAAAAAAAAAATTCCGGCATCCCCATGGGAACCCTGGGAGCTAAAAATAGAAATATTTTCAAATGCCCATATTTCCCAAACCCCACGGAACAGAGAGCTTTTATTTGGTATGAAGTATCCTTATGACCAGTAGAATTGAATGGTAAAAAAAAATTGCCATCTGTTATGTTAGGGTGTTCTGTAATGGGCATCAAAAAAAATGCTGAGTCAGCATATTTGCAAAAATTTAAAAAAATCTTTTCTCCAGAACCAATCATCAGAATCTTTTGATATTTGGTATACAGCATTCATAGGGGGGTCAGATAAAACTTTGTTGAAATAAAGCTCATTGGTTCATATTTGGGCTCTCTACAGGAGCCCGAAGTTTTAACACAGGGTAATATGGGGAATATTCTTTAAAAATCTTCTTCTTCAGAACCACCAGTCAGAATCTTTTAATATTTGGTATACATCACTGTTATGAGGGTCAGATTCTAGATTTTTCAAACCAAGTCCCTAGGTTAATATTTGGGCTTCCTACGGAAGCCCATATTTTTATCTTTGTTCAATATGGAGGGTAATTTAAAAAAATCTTCTTCTTCAGATCCATCAGTCAGAATGCTTTGATATTTGGTATGCAACATCTCTATGGGGGTCAGATTCAAGTTTGTTCAAATCAGATCCCTAGGTATATATTTGGGCTCACTATGGTAGCCCAAATTTTTACTTAGTGCAATATGAGGAAATTTCTTTAAAAATCTTCTTCTTCAGATCGACCAGTCGGAATGCTTTTATATTTGGTATACAACATCTCTAGGGGGGTCAGATTCCAGGTTGTTCAATTCGAGTGCCTAGGTTAATATTTGGGCTCCATATGGGAACATGAAATTTAACTTAGTACAATATGAGGGAATTTCTTCAAAAATCTTCTTCTACAGATTCACTTGTCAGAATGCTTTCACATTTGGTATACAACATCTCTAGGGGGGTCAGATTCAAGTTTGTTCAAATCGGATCCATATGTTAATATTTGGGCTCGCTATGGTGGCCCAAATTTGAACTTAGTGCAATTCGAAGAAATTTCTTTACAGGCTCTCTATGGGAGCCGGAATTGGCCATTTTGCTGAAGAATTCAAAATTTTGTATTCAGTACCCTCTAGAGGTACTAAGATTAATCCACATAGGTTGTATCAAGGGGCTTCATAGGGGAGCTCTACATTTTACTTATGATCGACTGAAGAAAAGGCATAATGCCCAGATTATTTTTGTCACTCCTGAGGGACTCAAGGATTGACAGTGTAGCCTATGGAGATGGCTTGCTTAATGTAGACTCATTCTTGGACTCTGTTTAAATTGTGTTCTGTACAAGATGAGCGCTTCAGGCCCCGTGGCCTCTTGTTTTATTTCACAGGATGTTTCTACATTTTCCAGATGTGTGCATATTGTCAGGATTTTGACTTGCCTCAATATTTCACAAAACAACTGGTTGTTAAACTTAGTCTATTTTTATAAAATTTCACCTGTATTATACGTGATTTCTTCGGCTGACTCCCCCTCTCCCCCCCCCCCCCCCCCCCCCCAGTTTTGAAGCTAGGACCTTTTTTTTATTATTACAATATTTTAACTGCGTTCGCTGATATGAGCAAGGTTGGACATAACAGAGAACAAAATGAGTAGCATGACCACGGATGGGGAATTAACCTAGAATCCACTGGGTAGTGAAAAAATCTTACGTTGTTCAATCAGAATTCTGTCTTCGAATGCATCGAATTTGCAACTGTTGGAATTTTTGCCTGAAAAATTTCCAATTATCTTGATTTTTGGTCAAATATTGGGAGGTGAGACACCGCTCCTACACCCCCGCCCCACCCCACCTCACCCCCTAGATACGTGCCTGTGTGAAATGGTGAGTGTCTTCCTTGAAGTACCTATCACAATTATGAATGAAGGAAATAGAATATTCAAGTGGTGTGATTTTAACTCCCTTAATACTTCAATGTGTATCCGAAAGCTAGCTTTCATTTAATGTAACCCATACCTGTAAAACGTTTTGTCACATAGTTATGACGTCACGCCTTTGTTAAAAGTGTGTGATATATTTCGAAGAGTTGGTTAGAGCATGTGTGATATTAAACATATATCGCCACACTTTTACCAATCAAGGAACAATAGACAGTGATTGTGAAACCTGTCAGTTCTAATACAAACACAGCCGAGAGGAAAGATTAAGGGCACCTGTTCTAAAATGTTTTGAACAGAGAAACGAGAATTTACCTGACTTTTGATTTTATTGAAAGAGTTAAAGAAAGAAATCCACACCTGGGTGTTAATGATAAATGGAACGTTTAATTTCTCGCTCAACCTTTTGAGCGCAATGACGAAACGGAAAAAATGAAGTAATATCACTTGCTTTCAATCAATCTTCATGTGTCTTGCAAGTTTGGCTTAAGAAATTAACTAATTAAACGGGAATGGACACGTGTCAGACAAGGGTTCTGTGGAGTGTTTGATTGTTCGTGTTTTGATTGTTCGTGTTTTGATTGTTTGTGCAAACATCAATGTGACAAGTCGGTTACAGCACAAAAACTCGTGACATTGAACATACAATCGCTCGAGCTAGTTACTCGGACAAGTCCTCGTTAACTAACTCTCGCGATTGTATATTCAATATCACTCATTTTCTATGCTGTAACCTATACTTGTACGCTTCTGTCACATTGCCACACTGTACACAAAAGCCAGTCTTGAGATCCAACCAACTTCTTATTTCCAGTATGCCTCGTTTAAGGCTCTAGATGCTGTTCAATGGCTCAGTCAGGAGAGTAATGACTCACTGGTTACGGCTTTGGACTTTAAAATCGAAAGGTCCATGGTACATGCCCCACCAAATGCAACTGTGATATGTCCTTGGGTAAGGCACCCAGTCCTGATTACCCCCGTTGGGGCACAGCGACATTGTGTACTAAGGCATACTGCATTTAGATCGATCAGTGCTCACCCTGCTTGTGTGTTGTTTGTATGTTGTGAATTTTGATAGTTGCTGATCAGCGCTCGGCATATCTATTCAGGTACTCTGGCTTACATCGCCCGTAAAACTGTCCAATATGAGATGAACTTCAACCTCTCTGTTGAAATTGCTGTTAAACTCCAATAAAAATGGTCATGCAAATATCTCAAGCACAGTATGTGATAATGTCACATATATACTCTCCCAAAAAAGAAAGTGTGCATGCTAAAAAATAACACGAAAAAAAGATATATATCATTTTCATTTATGGAAATTTTATTCAATCACAGATGAATCAATTTGTGATCAACACGAGAAATTTCATTACGCTACGACGAATACTCTTGGTGCCATGGAGAGTCAAAGACACTAAGGGTCAAACACAAAAGTCACACACTCAATATCTGGTATGACCTCCATCTGCATCGACTACTGTGTGCATCTACACCTCATGGAAGCAAACAAGTTAGCATGGAAGTGGGTTAGGGTAGTGTTAGGTTACGGTTAGGTAGGGTTAGGTTCGGTAGGGTGAGGGTTAGGTTAGGGTAGGGTTAGGGTTAGGTGAGGCTAACCATAACCCTAACCCTACTCTACACCACTGCAGTTGAGCACAACGATGACGTAACGTCAAAATCGGAAGAATTACAGGTCTTCGAGGACGTAAGCCGTGTTCTCTGAGCTGGTTGATTACTGTTTGAGGATGTATCCGTCTCAGGTTAGGGATGTTCCTGGCTGTCGTTGTTGCCGTTTGTTGCCGGTTCTGGAGATGGACGACACGGATATACCGATCTTGTGCAGGGGTGGGAACTCCGGGTCTCCTGGAGCGGGGTCGGTCTCGAACGTCACCATGTTGTGCATGTCGATGGACTAGCCTGTCTACAGTGTTACGGTGGCAGTTCAAATGCTGGGCAACCTCTCTGTGTGTTCTGCCAGCTCTAATCATACCCAGGGCAAGGAGACGTTGATTCATTGTCAATCTTGGCATGCTAATGTGGAGTCGTTTTAACAGCAACGCAAGTTTGAATGTGATTGATAGGAAGGCCTTACTTTAGTGTTTAAATACCCAAGGATTCACACTGCTGCATGAATTTTCAGACTCTCCACGTGCAAAACATGCCTTTTCACAAATGTGCAGCACGTCATTTAACGTTAATGCAATTTTAACGGGGAAAGCTGTTTTTGTGTTCAATATAACTTATTCATGAACAAGTTAACACTCTTTACACCTACGAAATTATTTTTATGGAGTTTGATCAATTTCTGCAATGCACACTTTCTTTTTTGGGCGAGTATACATAATTTCTATCCCCTTCCTTTTGTCTTGACGATAACTCAAAAACAAATCATCTGTCCTGGGGCTGTTTGGCATTTGGCATACTGGTAGCCTGTCACTAGGAATGGCCCAGCTATGTTATCAGGGAACCTTTGGGAGTGGTCCATTGGGCCCCATAGTTTTTTATACCCCCTTATTTCTTTGTAACAGAAAAGCATCATAAAGAAATAACTGTTTTATATTTATATACACAAGAGAATAATGTAAACAATCAAATTAGATAGAAGTTGCTATAGGTGACAGCCTGACAAACATTTACTCTTATCAGCTGTCAGATCAGAATTAAATTCCATCCCCAAACGAAGTTGAAAGAAACCCTTCACCTTTCATTGCATTTTTTAATTTTTTTTTTCATTCTCAATCATAACTCAAGATCAACAGGTTTCGGGCCGAGTGGTAAGTGGCTTTCTCGAAAGACTGATCACAATAAAGAATTAATGAAATAGAATATTTAAATGGTCTGTCTTTAACTAACCCTTTAACTAACGCTCTTCATACTTCACCGCCCTCTTCATACTTCACCGCGAAGAACAAACAACATCACTTAACTTATAACTGTAGAACCTTTTGCACGCTTCCTGCCATATTGCCAGTCTTTACGCAAATGCCATGATTCACGATTCCACCATCTTATTTTATGTATGCCTTGTTTAGGGCGCTAGATGCTCCTAAGGGTAGGCCTTTAAACAAGCACTTGGTGCTTTTAAGGTTTTTATGGCACTATCCCCGATATAGAGTCTATGCATCTTTTGTCGGCCCGATAACTCAAATACATATCGTCCTATCTCTATTCATTTTGGCATGCTGGTTACCAACAACCAGTTTGCACTCATTTTTGTTTTTTCAGCTAGTTTGAGGCCTTGTGTGTGATACAGAAGGCTGATTGCCTTAGAGGCTTCTAAATCATAATAAATATTTGCTATCATCGCCCAAAATGACAGATCTGTAGTTGGTGGAGCCATTACTTTAAAGTGGATTTATACATGGGACTATACCGACTGAGTTAAAAATTGGTGGAGGTTCAATATATGGTCCACCTGAAAGAGGTCACCAAGGTCATCAAGTGCATATTATTCAGAAAGATTGGGAAATGCATTTCATTGCACCTTAATGCATTTCAAAAGTCCATTAACGTATTTCATCACTCAAATTAGTGGGCAGAGCCAAAATGTCCATTTCTGATTCGTGTATCGAACCCTCTGAATGCTGATCACATATATGCCTTTTCTGGTTTCTTATAAAAAATTGTGCTGATTCCTGTGTGAATATCTGTAAATACTATTAACGAAAATTCATTTCTGATTTGTTTAAAAAATTTTCACTCCTGAAAATAAGCCTCCATAAATTCTTTTTCTCTATAGTTTATTCCTGATACTTTAACCCTTTTCACACAGACTTGAATTTACTGGGTGCAGTAAATTCTGTTTCTCAAGTTCATAAAGATTAAGAAGTAAAATGAATGAAATTATATAAGTTTATTCAATGTATGTGAAACACACACCAAAATGAGCTGTGCTTAGAATATTATTATACCCCCCACTTTTTAAAAAAAAATGGGGTATACTGGATTGTAACTGTCTGTGCATCTGTCTGTACATCTGTCCGTCCAAACCCGGATGTCTGTTCGCATTATAACTTCAACATGACTGCTCAGATTTCGAAGAAATTTCATACAGATGTTCGCTATCATGAGACCTTTAAGTAACATTAGCCGTTTTGCTGTTGGAATATTTTTTCTTTGAGTTATGGCCCTTTGAATATACAAAAATAGGCTGTTTGTCTGTTCACGTCGTATCTCAAGTTTGGGTCATTGAAATTCAGTGAAATCTGGCATGAAAATTGTTTATGGGAAAGGCTTTTAAATGAGTCTCTAATAATATTTTGTACTTTTCACTTTTTAGACTTATCCCCCTCCCCCCCCCCCCCCCCCCCCCCTTCCCCTTTTGACTTTGAAAATTCTCTGTCTCGTAAAATAGCCAATTTTTTATCTGTTCGCATCATATTTCAGGTTTGGGTTATCATATTCAATGAAATTTGGAATGAGTATTGTTTATGGGAAAGGCTTTCAAATGAGTCATGTCCCTGCAGTAAAACAAAGAAAATACATGCAAATCACCTCCCCGCAGGTGGCATTATGTCTTTGTTCTACATCTCTTATGTGGATGGTCCGATCATCACTAGACTTCAGTAACAGGTTTCTAGCCTTCACAATTACCTTGCTGTAAAACAAAGACAATAATTTTTTGTTTGTCGCATAAAATAGCTAATTTTTTGTCTGTTCTCCTCATATCTCTGGTTTGGGGTTTGCAGATCTCTGAAATTTGGAATGAAGTTTGTTTGTGGGAATAGCTTTCACAGTATCATGGTTCATTTTTCCTCTTGTCATTGTTTTGGCGGTATGCACCGTGAGGGTATGCCCGGGGTGTGACCCCCTCTTGTTATGACAAGGTCTCTGTGTGATGATGGATACAAATGGGTCATGAATCAAAAGGATGAACCATACCTCTGTCTCGGGAAACTTAGGAAACAAATGCATCTGTAGTGGGGCAAATGGTTTGTCTTCAAAGATAAATTTGCACAATACAAGATTTTTTTCTGACTTTGTCAAGATATCAGGTAGTTGAGTGCTGGAATCACATTGCAGAAATGTTATTTTTTGCATCTGTGTGATTATCCCTACATATATTAAAAATTACTTTGTCGCTGTTGTAGTGGGGAACTTAGCATCAGTCACAGTATGAAACAACAACAGGCACCCAAAAAAATAAGCTTTGGAAATTACTGATAGAAGTGATTGATTTGATAATCCTGTCTGTTAGTTTCTGTTGTGATAAATGGGACATTGTTAGATATTTCAGGGCTGCTATGACATATTGCTTTGGGACCAATACCATGTAACCTGAAACTCATTGGGGTTTTAGAATATGTCAATGTCTCTGTAGTCACTCAAGGGTCATGAGTGCATTTTTTTATCCTGCAAATTGTATTTCAATACTCTCAACACATTTTTGGATCCCATTTTGAAATTGTAGTTGTCAATGGAGTGGGCAGAGCCAAAAATTGAGAAAATGAGTACCAACTTTTTTTTTCTTTTTTTTTTCCCCACACATTTTGTCCATACGATTCTGAAGCCATTTTCGAACCAGAATTTTGCGCTCACATAGAATGGCACAAAATCTAAAAATATACCAAAGCGGAATTTTCGATTTTGCCCTTCCTTTGCCAAAATTGGCAAAAAACTGTCAAAATTAGTGTTTATCCTCACTTTCTCAAAACACATCTTCTAGATTTTTTTTTTAAACATCACTGTTAGACCTGTCAGCGATACTACAGTCAACATATAAGATATATTGGGCTCAGCATTTGTTAACCCTCCACAGGCTGCCAAACATCAAATTTTTGATAAAATGGACTGTTTTCCCCGCACCCACAGCACCCCAAGGGTACATGAGAGATAAACATAACTTCCTTTATTGGAAGTGGAGTTCACCGAGGATCATTTTTGTAAGTAATAAGGGTATTCAAAAAACCAAGCATTAACCCATTTTGGGCTGGTTAAAAGACATATACCCCTTATAAGCTTAAAATTCATGTTTTCTGTGGATTTCTCAAAACACAGCTTGTAGATTTTCAAGAAAAATTGGACATTTGCAGGTCTTGGTGTGACATTGCAAGTTGCATTGACAAAATATTCTGGTAAGCATTTGTTTACCCTAAATGTAAGAACAAATTGATAAAATGGGCTGTTTTTGAGCACCAACAGTACCTAATGGGTGTATCACAGATAAACGAAGCCCCTTTTATTGGACCCGGAATTTATAGGGGATATTTTTTGTAAGTAGTAAGGTAGTAAGGGTATTCAAAAAACCAGGTCTTAACTCTGTTTTGAGAGATTTAAGGAGACAGCCCTTAAGAACTTAAAATTCACATTTTCTGTGGATTTCTTCAAGTGGTTCTTAGAGATTTTCAAGAAAAAATAGAATCTTGTGACGAATTATTCTGGCAGGCTTTCATTAATCCCCCCACAAGCTACCAAGCATGAAAATTTTAGATAAATTTATCAGAACATCAATAAAGGTACTTCAGTTATACAGTTAAAAATCAATTCTTCAGACACTCTGGAGCATGAAAAATCATGGAATCTTGTCTGGAAAAGCCTATGATTCTTCAGAATCATTAAGTCTAGTATTATTATTTGCCAATACACCCTTTAAATCTTGAAAAGAAATCGGCGAGGCCTAGAGTCATGAAACTTTGAGGAGTGATAGCCTTTTTGAAATAGGTCTGATTGGGTTTATTGTCAATTTCTCGCAACCTCGATTTTGACCGTGAACCCTCTTCATCTGAACTTCTTGTTATCGCTACTCCTCCAGAACTGCTTGAGATATCCCAAAATCCAGTAGAGGTAACTGCATTGTGTCCTTGGGCAAGACTCTTAATCCCGATTGCCCACATGGGGAGGGGGCACGGTGGATCTGTGTACTAAGGCATACTGCACGTCAATGGTAACTTGTACCAATGCTATGCCTGCTTGTGTGGAGGGAGTTAGTATGTTGGGCAGTCTGGCAGTTACTTGACGCTGCTCGGTGGTTCTCCCCAGGGACTCTGGCTTCCTACACCTGCAAAACTGTCTGACATGAGGTAACCTTGGGTATCAAAAGTGTCATTCAGCTTCCTCCTGACTTGGGGTGGGGGGGTGTGCAGTCCTCCATGACCCCCCCCCCCCCCCCCCCAAGTCCATAAGTCTATGGTTAAAGAACAACAAATAAGTAAATAAATAATACCGAAATCCTGTATTAGCGCAATGTAAGAGGGCGACTAAACACAGCAAAGTTACTATTTAGTAACCCTTTAAAGGGTTAATAGTCCCAGAATAACTGTGGTAAATTGACTGTTAATGAAGGAAAATGAGCAACATTGGTTACACACAGAGCCACTATTAATTTTTTATGTGGCAAAATGGTCGGGGGTGGGGGGAAGGGTAGTAACGGCTCGGAACTTTGGGGGCCAGGAGTACAGGATTGTAGGGTCTGGCCTGGGCCACAAAGTTCTGACTCGTGTGCCAAGCCTGGGCCCTCAATCCCCAAGCGAGAACTAAGAAAGATAAGTAGCCCGTTGTATTGGAATACTAGTTGCCACTCATGTTGTAACTTCATAAAATGAACTTGAGATAATAAAGTTATCACTTCCAAGAATTGTGCAGTCAAAAGCTATAACTCTAGGTCAGTGGATACTCACTGATGAACTTGCGTCTCATCGCTCATTTCTTTGGCATCAACATCAGTATCCCGATACTTTTGAAATGGGGGACCTGTCAAAGAATTAACTCCTGGGGCCCGAATTTCCTCTTCCCAGCCCTGGGGTTATCCTTATCCGGACTTTTAACTGGGACTCCTGCCTTCTGGTGGTGGTGGTGCTGGTGCTGGAGAGTTGCACAGTATTTAAATATACCAAATATTTTTGGGATTGATAACAATACCTTTCTGTTACCATGAGTAAATAAAATATTTGGTATACCAAAATCCTATATTACCATGGTGTAATAGGGCGAGTAAACACAGCAAAGTTACTGAAGGGTTAATAGGCCCAGAATGTCTGTGGTAAAATGTCTAAAACTGAAGGAAAAGAGGCCTCAGTGGTTACGTACACAGCCACTATTTATTTTGTTATGGTTCCTAACAAAGTCATGCCAAAATGGTAAACAAAATTGTTAACTCGCTGTTGTGTTACTGTGTAAAGGGAGGTAATACACTGCATTTCTTCAGTCACCTTTTTGATTTCAAAATTTACGTGTTTTTTTTAGCACAGTAACAATGGACAGATATTTCTTATTATTCCACAATACATGGGTTATGGTGAAGAGAATTTTCAGGAAAAGTTTGGTTCTGCTTTATTTGAATTCGATAAATACTTTTCCTTAATGACAGTTCACACCTTTCAACACTGGTGGTAGTTGCAATTTTATCGCGTACGGACTTATAAGAACACTTGAAGATATCAAAATTAGGGTACTGCCTTTGTATTAGGAACTTTCTTATTAAGAGAAAAAAGGTTGGTTAGCTTTTCTAAAGGGTTTCCAGCAATTTAAATGTCCCCTGGTGAGCTTAAAAAAAACCTTTAACTTCTTACTACCCTACATCTGAGTGAAGGCTATGATAATTAACCCATTGACTGCCACGACCACTTTAGCCATATATGGAGGACCTCTATGTACGCCTGTATGTGAGGAAGTTTAATAAGATTTATGACATACTTGAAGCTCTATCATCTGATTAATTGTTGAAAAGGGCTCTCCGAACCCTTTCCAACAATTAATCAGATGGTAGGTTAGATCTGCGCATTCCAGAACGTACAGATAATCATAAAGTAGGTGACAATAGTCTCTTTCCGCAGCATAAGTGTTAAACATAACTGATGCCGCTAATACAGTATATTCCAGATTGCCCGTGTTGGGGCACGGTTGCGCTATATACTAAGGCATACTGCACATCGATGGTGCACCTGTCTTCAACCAATGCTGCCCCTACTTGAGTGGAGTTGGTACTTGGGGAGCTGACAGTTGCTCGCCATTGCTCGGTGGTTCTCTCTGGGTACTCTGGCTTCCTCCACCTGTAAAACTGTCTGACACAAAGTGACCCTGGTTGTTAAAAGTGTTGTTAGACCTCAATTAATAAATACATTAATAAATAATACAGTATATTATGATATTTTCTTTGATGTGGCAGTATTTTTTTTATCCCATTACCATGTAACTTGGGTGGGTGGGGGGGGGGGGGGGGGGGGGGATGGGGAAGGAAGGGGTTCCATTTGAGATCCTAAGGCATACAGTAGTTTATTACCAAACTGATTTAAAAGTGATGAGTGATAAGTCACCACACTTGATTCATTTACTAATGTCTGAAATTCTACAAGGTTTGTGTGTCCGTTTTCTCAGTTTGATCTCGCCCTCAGTTGAACTTCCGAAGACACACGCCAATGGAATTCTTTGGATACCCGTGGTCAAATCTGTGGTTCCAGCAGATAGCTAGTTGCGAATTACATAAGTACTGTATCAGGTGTGATTCCCATCCTTATCTGCTGGAATCACAGTGTGCCATGACATCATCTCAACATCGATGACAGAGCACTTCTGAAGGTACAATCTCCTTCCTTCAAATCTTGATTCATTATACCCCACAAAACGTAGTTTTAGATGGGGTATATAGGAGTCAACTTGTCCGTCAGTCGATCGGTTTGTTGGTTGGTCGCTCGGTAGTCGTCAGTCCATTGCAACTTGTGGAGCGAACAACTTCCACAGTTTTAGTCACATTTTCATGAAACTGATCAACTTTATGAGGGGAAGTATGTGCCATAATTTTTATCCAGATCGGATTCAAGATGGCCGACTGGTGGCCATATTTGATTTTGCAAAATACTTGTGGAGCGAACTACTTCTACAGTTTTTGCTGCATTTTCATGAAACTCAATATAAATTGATAAACATGATGAGGAGGAGTGCTTGACATAATTTTTTTTTCCAGATTGTATTCAAGATGGCCAGCTGGTGGCCATATTGGATTTTGCAAAATACTTGTGTAGCAAACTACTTCTACAGTTTTTGCTGCATTTTCATGAAACTCAATATAAATTGATCGACATGATGAGGAGCTGTGCGTGACATAATGTTTTTCCAGATCGGATTCAAGATGGCCGACTGGTGGCCATATTGGATTTTGCAAAATACTTGTGGAGCGAACTACTTCTACAGTTTTTGCTGCATTTTCATGAAACTCAATATAAATTGATTGACATGATAAGGAGCTGTACGTGACATAAATTTTTTCCAGATCGGATTCAAGATGGCCGACTGGAGGCCATATTGGATTTTGCAAAATACTTGTGGAGCGAACTACTTCCACAGTTTTAGTTGCATTTTCATGAAACTTCACAAAAATGATCAACATGATGAGGGGAAGTGCATGACATAATTTTTGTCCAGAGCGGATTCAAGATGGTCGACTGGTGGCCATATCGGATTTTGCAAAATACTTGTGGAGCGAACTACTTCTACAGTTTTTGCTGCATTTTCATGAAACTCAATATAAATTGATCGACATGATGAGGAGGAGTGCTTAACATAATTTTTTCTATATCAGATTCAAGATGGCCAACTGGCGGGCATATTGGATTTTGCAAAATACTTGTGTAGCAAACTACTTCTACAGTTTTTGCTGCATTTTCATGAAACTCAATATAAATTGATCGACATGATGAGAAGCAGTGTGTGACATAATTTTTTTCCAGATCAGATTCAAGATGTCTGACTGGCAGCCATATTGGATTTTGCAAAATACTTGTGGAGCGAACTACTTCTACAGTTTTTGCTGCATTTTCATGAAACTCAATATAAATTGATTGACATGATGAGGTGCAGTGCGTGACATAAATTTTTTCCAGATCGGATTCAAGATGGCCGAGTGGTGGCCATATTGGATTTTGCAGATTACTTGTGGAGTGAACTACTTCAACAGTTTTAGTCACATTTTCATGAAACTTCACAAAAATGATCAACATGATGGGTGGAAGTGCATGACATAATTTTTGTCCCCATCGGATTCAAGATGGCCGACTGGTGGCCATATTTGATTTTGCAAAATACTTGTGGAGCAAACTACTTCTACAGTTTTAGTCGCATTTTCATGAAAGTTCACCAAAATGATCAACATGATTAGGAGCAGTGCGTGACATAAACTTTTTCCCGATTGGATTCAAGATGCCCCTTTTCAGTCACCCACACTAGGTGGTATGCCACAGTGTGGGTATACCAGGCGACAGACCATCTCCAGTTTCACATATAACACTATTTAAACGGTGTGGCTCCCCCCACCTCCAATACAAATTTTTGAACAACCTATCCATGAGTGTGATAAATAAATACCCGAAACACAGCTCTTTTTCATGCTGAAGCGTATTTCTAAAAAGTGATCTATTTTGGACATAAAAATATTAATGTATCAGTGTCCGACAATCTAGAGTACCACTGAATTTTACGTTTTATTTACAGTAAAAAATACAGCCTAAGAGATCAGTGGCATTGGGGTGGGGGGGGGGGGGGGGGGGGGGCAAAAACTACTGTAATCACACAGCGTCTGATTTCGTTGGGAGGCTGCCTTCCTTATTTTTTAATGGTTTTTTAGCTCACCGAAGGGAGCTTAGCTTATCACTTGCCGTCCGTCGTGAACTTTACATTAACGACTACTCCTCACAAACTACTGGATCAAATTGAACCAAATTTGGTGTGCATGTTCCCCATCATATGTCAATTCAAACTTGTACACAGAAACTTGCCGTACCCACAGGGGGCACCACAAGGGGCATAACTCTGATAGCACCCATGAATTTCTTCTTCAGATCCACCAGGCAGAATTCTTTCCTATTTGGTATACATCATCTCTAGGGGAGTCAGATTCAAGTTTGGTAAAATCGGCCCCCTGGATTCATATTTGGGCTCCCTATGGATGCCCAAATTTTAACTTAGTGCATTTCAGGCAAATTTCTTAAAAATCTTCTCCAGATCCAGCTGGCAGAATCTTTTGATATTTGGTATGCAACATTGTGAGGTGGATCTGAAATTGAAATTGGCCCCTTGGGTTCATATTTGGGCTCAGTAAAGGAGCCCGAATTTCAACTTAGTGCATTTCAGGCAAATTTCTTAAAAAAATCTTCTTCTCCAGATCCAGCATGTAGAATCTTTTGATATTTGGTATGCAACATTGTGGGGTGGATCTGATTCAAGTTTGTGCAAATCGGCCCCCTGGGTTCATATTTGGGCTTAGTATAGGAGCCCGAATTTGAACTTAGTGCATTTAAGGCAAATTTCTTTAAAAATCTTCTTCTCAAGATCCAGCAGTCAGAATGTTTTGATATTCGGTATGCAACATTGCGGGGTGGATCTGATTCAAGTTTGTACAAATCGGCCCCATGGGTTCATATTTGGGCTCAGTATAGGAGCCGGAATTCAAACTTAGTGCATTTCAGGCAAATTTCTTTAAAAATCTTCTTCTCAAGATCCAGTGGGCAGAATCTTTTTATATTTGGTATGCAACATTGTGCGGTGGATCTGATTCAAGTTTGTACAAATCGCCCCCCTGGGTTCATATTTGGGCTCACTATAGAAGCTCGAATTTGAACTTAGTGCATTTCAGGCAAATTTCTTTAAAAATCTTCTTCTCCAGATCCAGTGGGCAGAATCTTTTGATATTTGGTATGCAACATTGTGCGGTATATCGGATTCAAGTTTGTTCAAATCGGCCCGCTGGGTTCATATTTGGGCTCAGTATAGGAGCCCAAATTTGAACTTAGTGCATTTCAGGCAAATTTCTTTAAAAATCTTCTTCTCAAGATCTAGCAGGCAGAATCTTTTGATATTGGCTATGCAGCATGCTTAGGTGGGTGAGATTCAAGTTTGTTTAAGCCAAGTCCCTGGGTTCATATTTGGGCTCACTGTTCAAGCCATGTCCCTAGGTCCATTTTTGGGCTCACTATGGGAGCCTGAATGATAACTTAGTTCAAAATGAGGAATTTTCTTTAAAAATCTTCTTCTTCAGATCTAGCAGTCAGAATGTTTGGATATTTGGTATGCAGCATCCTTAGGGGGGTGAGATTCAAGTTTGTTCAAGCCATGTCCCTAGTTCCATAAAATTTGTCTTTCATGATTTCATTCCTTTGTAGTGTTGATGAACCGTGACTAACTGAATGTGACCCCAGATACTTCTTTGAACCACTTTGGCCGGTGAGCGATTAAGGCTCTTTGGGGCCTCTTGTTTTTGCACAGTTTAACTGAACTTGAGCTATTATCTGGGTGGAATTTACACTTGGTTGGTGTTCCAAATCCGCCGACTATCCATGTACTGTTTCTGAGTTTGTGCCAGGCTACTTGACAATCTCAAGCAAAATACAGGTTGCCCACACTATAAGATAATGTTTTGTTTTAATGGTTTAATTTATTAGATTGGGTTGATGTGCATAGGAGCAAAATACTATACAAAAGAATATCTTGCTTCTCGTCCGACAAATCTTACAGGAGTTATGTCCCCTTATTTACTTTTTTCTGTCCGTCTGTACGAACATTTTGTATTAAAACTCGAACATCAGTTGTCGGATTTTAATGTTCTTTGGTATGGTGATAGGGCAGCTTCGGGGAACGGATGTCCTTGTACCTAGGGTTTCGTCCGACAAATCTTACAGGAGTTATGTCCCGTATTTACTTTTTCTGTTGTCCGTACGAACATTTTGTATTATAACTCGAACATCAGTTGTTGGATTTTAATGTTCTTTGGTATGGTGATAGGGCAGCTTGGGGAAACGGATGCCCTTGTACCTAGGGTTTCGTCCAACAAATCTTACAGGAGTTATGTCCCTTATTTACTTTTTCCGTCCGTCCGTCCGTACGAACATTTTGTATTATAACTCGAACATCAGTTGTTGGATTTTAATGTTCTTTGGTATGGTGATAGGGCAGCTTGGGGGAACAGATGCCCTTGTACCTAGGGTTTCGTCCGACAAATCTTACAGGAGTTATGTCCCTTATTTACTTTGAAAATTGATGATTTTTTTTGTTTCCTACCAAATAAAATTGTTTGGCTGAACCGATGAGTTTCAAATTTTATATGCTGATTACTCATGTCAAAGTACAGGTCGGTTTCAATTTGAGGTTTGACCTGTCAATTTTTGATGCAGATATGCCCCCTTTTTCACTTGGAAAAGATGCAAGACCAGTTCTACTTTTTCACTGGTTTGAGAATTTTCAACAAAGGTATGTACTATTCCTATTTTTGCCTCTTTCAGTTATTATTCAATATGGCACCATTCAAGTCATCTGCAATTATTTTTATAACTTTTTCTCTATTACTGACTCCTTAGTGCTGTTCTGCAATGTAGCAGCAGTGAAGCTGTTGTCTGTTGTTAGAAAACATATTAACAAAATATAAGTAACTAGACTTTATGATTCTGGAGAATCATGGCTTTTCCCGATGAGATTCCATGATTCTTCATGACCCCACAGTGTCTGATGAATTGTTTTTAACTGTCTCACTGAAGTTCCTTCATTGATGTTATGAGAAAGGTGAGTACAGAAGTCTCAAATGACTTGGCTCGATCCTAATTAACACCATAATTATGGAAACACTGGAACTACCAGCGCGACTGAAGAGAACAATAGCAGCTCTAGGCATCTCTTGCCCTGTCACCTGGACTGTCCGGGAGACAGGCAAGAGAGTCCATCTGAACTTGGAGTTCGTCATTGAAGAGCACAACACCGCCACACCTTCTTCGGGGAGAGGTAGCACCTTTTGTGAGAGGAACACCTCTCACACTGGTCCTCACCCGAAGAAGCCTGGACCTGGCCCTGAAAAGAAGAAGAGCAAGAAGAAGAAGAGTCCGTCCACCAAGCGCCGGGATTCCAGGTGCCTGGAGGCCTTCCGGAATAGGAAGAAAGAGGTGAGCGAGAGGATGGAGGTCCTGGAGGCAGCTGCCAGTTCCCCTCCTAGTCCCACTAGTACACCCAACCAACTGCCAGCTCCTGAGCCGGTACTGTTGGATGAGGAACATCTGGTGGAGACTGAGGAGGAACCGGAGGTTGCCTTTTCACCACCTCCCACCCCTCACTCCCCACTTCCTTCTCTACCGGACAGCCCGGGTGTGTCAATCTCAGCAACACAGCTACCTAAGTCTGCAGTCACCGCCGAAGAATTAAGGAGAATAATAGAGATGGGAAGGCGGGCAGTTGAGATGGGAAACCGAATCGCCTCCGAAACCCACGAGTTCAGGGAACAATCCAAGACAGATCTCAAAAAGGAATTAGACGCAATCCATTCACCAAACTCAACACTAAACTCAACATCGTCGACTTCCACATCACAATCTCAACCACCTCCAAAGAAAAAGAGCCGGAAGAAGCCTAGACGGGGTTAAGCCACCTCCCTCCTTCCTTTTCCTCCTCCACCGCGCCTTGACATCCTACAACAACAACAAACAGCTAACGAGGGTCGAAAGGGGCTTGTCCTCCAAATCATCCCTGCGCGCCTTCGGCGCGTCAAACCATTTCGTTCGTCTCAAATGACTCAGTTGATAAGAAAATTGTTTAGGTAAAAACCATCATTAACGGTGGAGTGGGCTAATATCAATATCGTCGTCCGACAAGTTAATGACCCACAAAAGGAGTTATGTTTGTTTCACACATACCCACTGAGTGCTGTGTCTATTTGAAAATGGTCCATTTTATCTCAAATGTATCCAAAATATTGATGTCTGGCAGCTTGTAGAGGGTTAACAAGTACTAACAGGAATATTTTTCCATGCAACTTGTAATGTCACACTAAGAACTGCAAATGGCCATTTTTTCTTTAAAATCTTCCAAGATGTTTTCAGAGAAATCCCTGCGCATATGCTCTTTTCCAATTCGACGTGACGAAATGCGAAATTCATGTCGCTCTTCATGGAAAGTGATGCCACAACTATTCATGAACAAGGAGTGAAAATTTCATGGAAATCTGCCTAGAATTGGCTGAGATATGGTGTTTTGGAGAGAGGAGGCAATTGTTTGAATTTGGTCCTTCCTTTTCAAGCCAGTTCGAAAAAAGACGTCGGGAATGGGCGCAGAATCCTTCAGTGCCTCCTCGCTGGAGTAAGTCCACTTAAATGTTACAATTGTGTGTGACTGGTGGAGAGTTGACTGTAAATGGAAGTTGCTTCTTTAAGACAGCCACCAGGGATCCCAACACAACCTTTAAACCTCTGAGAATCTCAGAAGTTTAAAGTCAAGAGAAATTGGCGGTGATTGGGTTTCTGGCAGGCAGGAAAAGATTGACGAAGATTTGCATATTGGACATTAAAATAGCACTTCAGACATACACGAACGGTGTTCAGACCGCTGGAGGCAGCGACTTGAAATTTTCAGAACTTGTTCTACGAACCCTGGCCAACATTTTGGGATCTGTTTGGAGTGTCCGGACCACGTGGAAAACACCACGCATCGCTTGGAATGTGAGAGTACTATTCGTCCCGACTCTATCAGTTCAGAATGGACACGGGCAGTGTTGTAGACGACTGTAGAGCTGCGATTGAGCATAACGTCCCAGGTTTCGGTGCCACATTGCCTAACCAGCTCCAAAAGAGCGGTGGGGGAGGGGTATCCTGACACTATCTTTAAACCTTAGATAATCGTCAGAAGTTGAAGTGAAAAGAAATCGGCGGTGAGTAGGTTTTTTGGCGGGTAATGATTAACGAAAATTTGCCAATTAGACATTAAAATTGCACTTCTCACAAACATGAAGCGTGTCTAGACCGCTGAAGACAGCGACATCTAATTTTCAGAACTTGTTCTACGCACCCTGGCCGACATTTTGGCATCTGTTGCGAGTGTCGAGGCCACGTGAAGAACACCACGCATCACGTGGAAAGTGAGAGTACTATTCGTCCCGACTCTTTCAGTTTGGAATGGACTTGAGGACTGTTGTAGACTACTGTAGAGCAGCGATTGAGCATGAAGTCGGAGTTTTTTGTGCCAAATTGCCTAACCGGCTCCAAGGTATGATTTTTCGTCTGTACATCGCCCAGATCGACTGTAGTTTATACCGTTACCATACGTTGAAGTAGCCTTTTGTCATTTTCGCCACTTTCGCCCCAGATTTGAGGGTACCTTCCTTCATCCCCATTTTATAGCAAAATCTAGCCATGCTCCCAACAACGCCCTCTCCCCGTCGGCCCGGGTGCTTCTAAAAATAGATAGGTCAATGGGTAGGGGCCCGTTAGCAAACAAACGGGGGCAGGACAGGTGTACTTGATGAAAAAACAGTTGTGTGAACATCCCCAGAAGTGAAAACCTATGCTCAGTGGCTGTAATCAAGATGTTAATTTAGACTCCCATTACGGCCAAGATACTACAGAATGCAAATGGGTGGGTGGTGGGCATCATCACTGGATCTAATGTTGTATTTCATGTTTTCTTTATATTCTATTTATTTTTTTGATCTCTCTCTCTCTCTCTCTCTCTCTCTCTCTCTCTCTCTCTCAGTTTAATTTGTGTTTGTCTATAATGTTTATAATATTTAGATTTTGCTAGATTCTGTTATTTATGGAATACGTTCTGCCATATTGTAAATTATTAGTCACCGTACAGGAACGGAGGGGCTTCAAAGTGGTAAGCACTTGTCCTCCAATCCTGATTTGCATTGTCAAATGGCAAATAAAATATGTTTAATCTAATCTAATAGTAGGGGGGGGGGGGGGGGGGGCATGTGTCCTAGGTAAAAAAAACAGCAGAGGGCAGGTGTCCTAGGTAAAATAAACAGCGGGGGGGGGGGGGGGGGGGGGGGGGGGGGGGGTGTCCCCACTAATTAATTTTAATAGCAGGCAGTTGTTCATGGGGCAGGTGTCCTATCCCACTGCCCAGTAATCTAAATTTTCTATGGTACCTGGCCTTGACGGAAATAACATTTCAACAAGAAACAACGGGACACCTATTTGCAATAAAGCTGCAAATATAAAGTTGATTTTAGGACCATTCCATGGACATTTTAAAGCCTACTGCGATATCAGCGTTTCTTACTTGACTCTTGTTGAAAAGGTGCTAATCACTGATCGTCCCTAACGAGATCAAAGACACGCCGTAGTTTAATAACAGACAGAGAATCTTCTAAGAATATACATGCGCAATCCTAAAATGCAATAAATCAAGTGTGTTTTCACGTTTTATGAGAGAAATATGTCCAATTGTATCTTTGAATCATTTTTAGGTATATGTGGGTGAGAAATTTTCTATACGGACAAAATACAGGCTAAATAAAATATTTGCCATTATTTTCCGCAGACGTATTTTTGTCTTTGCTTCTTGGGGAAATTTCTTGCTGCAAAATACAACGAAGGTGTGTTATTTGATGTGGTCAGAACCGTCAGGTGGTCGGGTCCGAAACCGCACCTCGCAGAAGATTTAGTGAGGGGTGTCGATTTTACAAGTAATGTAGGCAGCGTACACGGCATGGGCTGTCTGTCTTTAATCCGACAAAACAGGGTTAAGACTTAGTTTTTTGAATACCCTTATTTATTTATTTATTTATTTATTTATTTATTTATTTATTTATTTATTTATTTATTTATTGGTGTTTAAGGTCACATACTTCTGCACAATGGCTAATCGTGACCGTGACAGTTTTAGAGGTGGAGGAAGCCGGAGTACCCGGAGAAAACCACCAAGCATCGACGAGCAACTGTCAGCTCCTCAACATTCTCACTCTGTTCAGACTCCGCTCAGGCAGGGTTACAGAGGTTGAAGACATGTGTACCATCGACGTGCAGTATGCCTTAGTACACAGGGACATCGTGCCCCCATGTCGGCAACTGGGCCAAAGTGCCTTGCCCAAGGACACAACGTGAGTCGTCCCAGACGGGTATCGAACTCGGGACCTCTAGCATAGAAGTACAACAGTCTACCACTGAGCCACCGCGTTCCCTTGAATACCCTTAATACTATCATACATTATCCCTCAGGAATTCTAAGTCTGATAAAAGAGGTCATGTTTATCTATTGCATACCCATTTTTGCTGCCCGAAAACAGCCGATTTTATTAAATTTTGACATTTAGCAGCCTGTAGAGGGATTAACAAACGACTAGCGGAATATTCTATCTATGCAATTTGTAAGACCTGCCAATGTCAAATTGTTCTTGAAAATCCCCAGCAAGCAGTTAGCGAAATCCACGGAAAATGTAAATTTTAAGCGTTTAAGGGGCATCTCTCCTTATTCAGTCCAAAATGGGTTAAGTTTCATTCTTTTAAATACCCTTACTACAAACCTTAAACACCAATAAATAAACAATATCATGCAGTGCAGTGTGGAATATGAAGTGAGGCGGTCCAAAACATTTTAACAAGAAATACGGGAAACCTATTTGCAGTAACGCTGCAAACATGAACTTGATTTTAGGACCATTCCATGGACAGTTTAAAGCCTACTTCGATATCAGCGTCCCTTATTCTCAACCTTTCAGTGCATCACTGCAGTATTTCACCCGAATCGAGTTCTGACGTCATGCAAGTTTGGTCGACATGCTTTCAATTTTGTTATTGCTAACTACATATTCATAATTTCATTATTTCTGATCGGAATTTTGAAAATGACACACGCAATCGCGACAGAGTTTTCTGAAAAACTCGATTCTGCAAAAAGTTTTAGTGAAATTTCATTTTTTTTTATTTTAAATTTCGATGGCTCTTGTCGAAAAGGTGTTAATTACTGATCGTTCCAAACAAGATCAAAGACTGACGCCGAGTCGCCGAAGATTAAAAACAGACAGAGAATCTTCTAAAAGTATACATGTGCAATCCTAAAATGCAATAAATCAAGTCTTTTTTCACGTTTTATGCATGTTTTATATGAGAGAAACATGTCCAATCGTATCATTGAATCATTTTTAGGTATATGTGGGTGAGAAATTTTGTATACGGACAAAATACACACTAAATAAAACAATTGGCATTATTTTCCGATGACGTATTTTTATCTTTGCTTCTTGGGGAAATCCATGCTGCTAAATATGACGAAGGAATGTTATCTAATGAGGTCAGGTGGTCGGGTCTGACACTCCACCTCGCAGTAGATTTAATGGGGGTGTCGATTTTACGCGTAATGTAGGCAGCATACATGGCATGGGCTGTCTGTCTTTAATCAGGAAAAAACAGGTTAAGGCTTGGTTTTTTGAATACCCTTAATACTATCAAACATTATCCCTCGTGAATTCTGATTCTGATAAAAGAGGATATGTTTATCTATTACATACGCATTTGGAGCCCGGTAACAGCCAATTTTATCAAAATTACGACGTTTAGCAGTCTGTAGAGGGGTTAGCAAATTATTAGCGGAATATTCTATCCATGCAACTTGTAATACCAAGCAAGACCTGCCAATGTCTAATTGTTCTTGAAAATCGCCAACAACCAGTTGGCGAACTCCACGGAAAATGTAAATTTTATGCTTCTGAGGGGTATCTCTCCTTATCCAGTCCAAAATGCGTTTAGCTTCATTCTTTTAAATACCCTTACTACATACAAAACTGATCTTCTGTAAATTCTACACGCAGTAAAAGAAGTTTTGTTTAGCCTTTACATACCCATTGGATGCTGTTGGTGTCTCAAAGCAGCCCATTTTATCAAACTTTTGATGTTCAGATGCTGGTGTAGAGCTAACAAATCCTGACCGGAATATTTTGTCCATGCAACATGTAATGGCACACTAAGACCTATGAATGACCCTTTTTTTTCTTGAAATTTACAAGATGTTTTTAAAGAAATCCAGGGAAAACTTGAATTTTTAAGCCTTTGATGGGTATCGCTGTTTAACCAGCCCAAAACGGGTTAAGGCTTGGTTTATTTAATACCCTTATTACTTACAAAAATTATCCTCGGTGATTTCCACTTCCAAGAGAGGAAGTTATGTTTATTTCCCAGCTACAGGGGCTGTGAGGGGCTGAAAACAGCCTATTTTATCAAAGTGTTGATATTGGAGAGTCTGTGGAGGGTTAACAAATGCTTATCAGAATATTCTGTCCTTGCAGTTTATAATGTTACACCACGATCTGCGACGGACCAGTTTTTTCTTGAAAATCTACTTGACATTTTTAGAGAAATCCACGTAAAGCATGATTGTTTAAGCTTTTGGGGGAATCACTCTTAAACCACCCAAAACGGGTTAACACTTGGTTTTTAGCTCACCGAAGGGAGCTTAACTTATCACTTGCCGTCCGTCGTCGTCGTCCGTCGTTAACTTTACATTATCGACTTCTCCTCCCAAACCAATAGCCCAATTTTATTCAAATCTTGGTCAAATATTCGTCCACCAATACCAATTCGGATTTGTTCAAATAAAGTTGCCTCTCCCCCTGGGTGGTGCCACACCCCCAAGGGGCGCCAAAATCCTTAAAAATCTTCTTCTCATGAACTATTAGTGGCAGAGACCTGATATTTGGTTTGCAGCTTCCTTTTGGGTTGTAGACTCAGGCTTGTACACAGAAAGTTCGAGGGGCAATATTTGCCATTGTTATGGGAGGGGCAGTAATTTTGGCCACGCCCAAAATTTCTATTTTCCAAACCGAGGGGCTGATTTGAACCAAATTTTTTGTGAGGGCTTATTGGGTCATGAGTACTTGATTTATGCAAAAAAAAAATTTCCCGCAGCCTTGTGGGAACCGCAGGAGCTAAAAATAGAAAAAATTTAAAACGCCCATAACTCCAAAACTGCACGGCACTGAGAATTTTTATTTGGTGTGCAGCTTCCTTAGGACTAACAGAAAGGATTGGTAAAAAAAAATTGCCATCGGTTTTATCATAGGGTACAGTTTCGGGACTTTGAAAAAGTGCTGAGTCAGCACTTTTTAACACTGTAGGCAATGGGAAAAACATTAAAAAATCTTCTTCTCCAGATCCAGCAGGCAGAATCTTTTGATATTTGGTATGCAACATTGTAGGGTGGATCTGATTCAAGTTTGTTCAAATCGGCCCCCTGGGTTCATATTTGGGCTCAGTATAGGAGCCCGATTTCGAACTTAGTGCATTTCAGGCAAAATTTCTTAAAAAATCTTCTTCTCCAGATCCAGCAGGCAGAATCTTTTGATATTTGGTATGCAACATTGTGGGGTGGATCTGATTCAAGTTTGTTCAAATCGGCCCCCTGGGTTTATATTTGGGCTCAGTATAGGAGCCCAAATTTGAACTTACTGCATTTCAGGCAAATTTCTTTGAAAATCTTCTTCTCCAGATCCAGCAGGCAGAATCTTTTGATATTTGGCATGCAACATTGCAGGGTGGATCTGATTCAAGTTTGTTCAAATCGGCTCCCTAGATTCATATTTGGGCTCACTATAGGAGCTCGAATTCGAACTTAGTGCATTTCAGGCAAATTTCTTCAAAAATCTTCTTCTCCAGATCCAGCAGGCAGAATCTTTTGATATTTGGTATGCAACGTTGCGGGGTAGATCTGATTCAAGTTTGTTCAAATCGGCCCCCCTGGATTCATATTTGGGCTTACTATAGAAGCCCGAATTCAAACTTAGTGCATTTCAGGCAAATTTCTTAAAAAATCTTCTTCTCCAGATCCAGCAGGTAGAATCTTTTCATATTTGGTAAGCAACATTGTGGGGTGGATCTGATTCAAGTTTGTTCAACTCAGCCCCCTGGGTTAATATTTGGGCTCAGTATAGGAGCCCGATTTCGAACTTAGTGCATTTCAGGCAAATTTCTTAAAAAATCTTCTTCTCCAGATCCAGCAGGCAGAATCTTTTGATATTTGGTATGCAACATTGTAGGGTGGATCTGATTCAAGTTTGTTCAAATCGGTCCCCTGGGTTTATATTTGGGCTCAGTATAGGAGCCTGATTTCGAACTTAGTGCATTTAGGCAAATTTCTTAAAAAATCTTCTTCTCCAGATCCAGCAGGCAGAATCTTTTGATATTTGGTATGCAACATTGTGGGGTGGATCTGATTCAAGTTTGTTCAAATCGGCTTCTTCCTAGATTCATATTTGGGCTCACTATAGAAGCTCGAATTTGAACTTAGTGCATTTCATGCAAATTTCTTAAAAAATCTTCTTCTCCAGATCCAGCAGGCAGAATCTTTTCATATTTGGTAAGCAACATTGTGGGGTGGATCTGATTCAAGTTTGTTCAAATCGGCCCCCTGGGTTTATATTTGGGCTCAGTATAGGAGCCCAAATTTGAACTTAGTGCATTTCAAGCAAATTTATTAAAAAATCTTCTTCTCCAGATCCAGCAGGCAGAATCTTTTGATATTTGGTATGCAACATTGTGGGGTGGATCTGATTCAAGTTTGTTCAAATCGGCTTCCTAGATTCATATTTGGGCTCACTATAGAAGCTCGAATTCGAATTTAGTGCATTTCAGGCAAATTTCTTAAAAAATTTTCTTCTCCAGATCCAGCAGGCACAATCTTTTGATATTTGGCATGCAACATTGTGGGATGGATCTGATGCAAATTTGTTCAAATCGGCTCCCTAGATTCATATTTGGGCTTACTATAGAAGCTCGAATTCGAACTTAGTGCATTTCAGGCAAATTTCTTAAAAAATCATCTTCTCCAGATCCAGCAGGCAGAATCTTTTGATATTTGGTATGCAACATTGCGGGGTGGATCTGATTCAAGTTTGTTCAAATCGGCCCCCTGGATTCATATTTGGGCTCACTATAGAAGCTCGAATTCAAACTTAGTGCATTTCGGACAAATTTATTAAAAAATCTTCTTCTCCAGATCCAGCAGGCAGAATCTTTTGATATTTGGTATGCAACATTGTGGGGTGGATCTGATTCAAGTTTGTTCAAATCGGCTTCCTAGATTCATATTTGGGCTCACTATAGAAGCTCGAATTCGAACTTAGTGCATTTCAGGCAAATTTCTTAAAAAATCTTCTTCTCCAGATCCAGCAGGCACAATCTTTTGATATTTGGCATGCAACATTGTGGGATGGATCTGATTCAAGTTTGTTCAACTCGGCCCCAGGGTTAATATTTGGGCTCAGTATAGGAGCCCAAATTGTAACTTAGTGCATTTCAGGCATATTTCTTAAAAAATCTTCTTCTCCAGATCCAGCAGGCAGAATCTTTTGATATTTGGTATGCAACATTGTGGGGTGGATCTGATTCAAGTTTGTTCAAATCGGCCCCCTGGGTTTATATTTGGGCTCAGTATAGGAGCCCAAATTTGAACTTAGTGCATTTCAGGCAAATTTCTTTGAAAATCTTCTTCTCAAGATCCAGCAGGCAGAATCTTCTGATATTGGGTATGCACCATGCTTAGGGGGGTGAGATTCAAGTTTGTTCAAGCCAAGTCCCTGGGTTCATATTTGGGCTCACTGTGGTAGCCCGAATGATAACTTAGTTCAAAATGATGAATTTTCTTTAAAAATCTTCTTCAGATCCAGCAGTCGGAATGTTTTGATATTTGGTATGCAGCATCCTTAGGGGGTGAGATTCAAGTTTGTTCAAGCCATGTCCCTAGCTCCATATTTGGACTCACTGTGGGAGCTCGAATTGTAACTTAGTTCAAAATGAGGACTTTTCTTTAAAAATTTTCTTCTTCAGCCATGTCCCTAGGTCCATATTTGGACTCACTGTAGGAGCTCGAATTGTAACTTAGTTCAAAATGAGGACTTTTCTTTAAAAATCTTCTTCTTCAGATCCAGCAGTCGGAATGTTTTGATATTTGGTATGCAGCGTCCTTAGGGGGGGGTGAGATTCAAGTTTGTTCAAGCCATGTCCCTAGCTCCATATTTGGACTCACTGTGGGAGCTTGAATTGTAACTTAGTTCAAAATGAGGAATTTTCTTTAAAAATCTTCTTCTTCAGATCCAGCAGTCAGAATGTTTTGATATTTGAAGTGCAGCATCCTTAGAGAGGTGAGATTCAAGTTTGTTAAAGCCAAGTCCCTGGTTTCATATATGGGCTCCCTGTGGGAGCCCGAATTATAACTTAGTTCAATATGAGGAATATTCTTTTTTTTAGATCCACTGGTCAGAATCTTTGGATATTTGGTATAAGCTTTTCTTAGGAGGAGCAGATGCAACTTGTTGAAATCAATTCTCTGGGTTGATATAAATTTAGGCTACCATGTGAGGTGAGCGCCCTCAGGCCCCTTGGGGCCTCTTGTTTGAATACCCTTATTACTTACAAAAATGGTCCTCGGTGAATTCCACTTCCAACGAAGGAGATTATGTTTATTTCTCAGGTACACATTGGGTGCTGTGTGCGTCCGAAAACAGCCCATTTCAACAAAATTACAAAGCTTGGCAGCCTGTGGAGGGTTAATAAACGCTCACCGGAATATTTTGTCCATGCCACTTGTAATGTCACACAAAGACCTGCGAGTAGTCAATTTTTCTTGAAAACCTTTATCTCTCATGTATTGTTTGGGTGCAGTGGGGGCCTGAAACCGACCCATTTCATCAAAATTTCGATGTTTGGCAGCCTGTGGAGGGTTACCATATGCATCGCCGAATATCTCGTATGTATCAAAGGTCGTGTCACAGGCAGGTATAGAAATGATGAATGTTTAAAAAAAATCTACAAGACGTGTTTCGAGAAAGTGCTGATAAACCCCAATTTTGGCAGTTTTTTGTCAATTCTGAGGAAATAAGGGTTAAATCGAAAATTCCGCTTTGGTACATTTTTAGATTTTGTGCCCCTCTATGCGTGTGCAAAATTTTGTGAAAATCGGTTCGAAAATGGCTTCTGAATCGTACGGACAAAATGTGTGGAAAAAAAAAAAAAAAAAAAATAAAATAATATTAATCCGTAGAAAAACAATAGTTTTTTCCAGAGGGAAAAGCCTAATAATAATAATTTTATTGGCACTTTGCCATTCCTTACTGTTGTTCTGCAATGTAGTGTTGTTCTGCAATGTAGCAGCAGTGAAGCTGTTATCTGATTATCCACATATGAGTACGACTTGGCTACCTTCGGGAGCATTAGCACACGCATTAGCATTGCTGTTGTTTTTTGTATGCCCAAGGTTAAATAGCAGTACTACATAAGTTGGTGGAGAAGGCTCTTTGATATGTGTATAAATATTTTTTTCAGAATTCTTGTTTGATTTCTTCTCGATCAACACCAGTCATTGAGATAACTGAAATATGTTGAATGTCATTCACTGAGCTGGAAAAAAAACATTAACTAGGCCCGCCTGTAATAAGTAGTTCCTCAATAAATAGATTAATACATGACCATAATTGACCTAGACAAATAGTGATTGCATTACATAATCCTACATAATTACTGGGGTTGTTCGAGACTGCTTTCAAAAAGGGGATTTAAATTCATAACATTGAATTATAAGTTTAAATTGGCACTAACTCAGAGAGGTGGCATTCCACATTCCACATCCCAATTCCCATTTGCACTAGCTTGGAAAAGACCGAATTCAATTAGGCTTAATGATTGTGGAGAATCACAGTCTTTTCCAGACAAGATTCCATGCTTTTTCATGCCCCAGGGTGTCTGAAGAATATTTTGCCTTTTCCCTCTAGAAAAGACATTTGTTTTTCTACGGATTATTTGGCTTTTCCCTCTGGAAAAGACATTTGTTTTTCTATGGATTTTTTTTTAGCCCAACTGTTTACAGTCAGGGCTATAGTCATGACTTTCATCCATCTGTCTGTCCATCTGTTAACATTTAGAGTTTTGATTAAAGTTTGTGGTTAAAGTTTTTTTTCTTTTAAATTAATATTAATTACAATCATTCTCATTATGATTCCTGTTATTTGGGGAAATATTTAACCCTTTTTTGTAAGGCAATTTAACTTACAACTTCCAGTTAAAGTTTTTGGTTAAAGTTTGTTTGTTTACAAAGTTACACCTTTAATTCTTCAAACAGTTTAGTGTGATGTCACTGTTTCTCATTTGGGACAATGTCTACTGTCTACTGAACCTTTCTACAATGAGTTTCATTAATATTGGCATGATTTTACCCCGTTTTAAACATGTTTTCAGACTTAGTTTCTTTGTATTTGAAATTAGGCTTTGCCACATACTTTCTTACTTTAATTCTTGCATAGTCAATACAACTTAATGATTGCATTTACATCAGTGATTTCTTTTATCAGTTTTAGGAAATATTTAACCCTTTTTTGTCCGTCAGTTTTACTTACTATTCCCAGCTTAAAGTTTTGCTTTTCAAGGTTGTACCTTCCATTCTTCAAACAATGTCATTGTGTTTTATTTGGGGCAAGGTCTACTGAACCTGTATACAGTGGTTTCAAATAATATTGGCATTAACTTAACCCTTTTTAAAACGGTTTTCAAACTTAGTTTCTCTAACCTTAGTTTCTCTAACTTTCAAATTAGGCAGTCTACCACATACTTTGTTACTTTTTATCCCCCCCACAAGGGAGGGATAGAGCTCCGTCCTTCCATCTGTCTGTCTGTCTGTCTGTCAGTCCATCCAACCGTCTGTCTGTCCAAACTTTGTTTACTGCATAACTTGAACAGATTTCAATTCTTTTCAGTACATGTCTATGTCAAGTTCGACGACCAGCATTATCCACTGAAAAATGTTGGAGTTTGCCCCCCCCCCTTCCGCCCCTCCCCCCCCCCCCCCCCGCGTACCAATTAGGCACTTTTTTGGTCCAAAAGGCATTTTTAAGGATTTAGAGTGACTATATGTAGAAAAGGAGTTGACTCCGATAACCCCCCCCCCCCCCCCATATCCCCCTCTCCTAACCCCTATGCAAAAAAATTTTTGACTCCTGTTTACAGTCAGGGCTATAGTTATGACTTTTGCCCGTCTGTCCATTTGTCCATCTGTTAACATTTAGAGTTATGGTTAAAGTTTGTGCTTAAAGTTTTTTAGTGAAGGTTACAGTTTTTTTTCTTAATTAATATTAATTACTATTGATTGTATCATTCTCATTATATTTTATGTTATTTTGGGACTTATTTAACCCTTTTTTGCAGTCACTTTAACTTAGAACTTCCAGGTTAAAGTTTTTGGTTAAAGTTTTGTATTTACAGAGTTACACCTTTAATTCTTCAAACACTTTAGTGGAATGTCACTGTTCTCATTTGGGACAATATCTATACTGTCTACTGTAGCTTTCTACAGTGATTTTAATTAATATTGGTAGAATTTTAACTCCTTTTAAACATGTTTTCAGACTTAGTTTCTTTGTATTGGAAAATACAACTTAATGATTGCATTTACATTAGTGATTTCTTTTATCGGTTTTAGGAAATATTTAACCCTTTTTTGCAGTCAATTTTACTTAGTATTCCCAACTTAAAGTTTCGGATTAAAGTTTTGCTTTTCAAGGTTGTACCTTTCATTCTTCAAACACTGTGTTACAATGTCATTGTTTTTCATTTGGGGGCAAGGTCTACTGACACAGTATACAGTGGTTTCAATTAATATTTGTGTTAATTTAACCCTTTTCAAAATGGTTTTCAAATTTAGTTTCTTTAAATTTGAAATTGGGCTTCTAACACATACTTTGTCACTTTTTGTTCTTGCATGATCATTACAACTTTTAATAATTGCATTTACAGACCTGATTTCTTTTACTTGTATGCAGCTTTTTTTCTCATTACCTGAGCTTCACAGTTTGCCTTCTGCAGCAAGTAAGTAAGTAAATTTTATTCAACAGAATATGAGAGTACAAAGTGACAATAGGTAATAAGGAAATAGTGATATTCTGTTGGGAAGCAGCATGTTTATGTTTGATTGGCATCACTCCAATCTACCAACGACCTTTGCCGACTTCTTTCAAGTCAATACATATGCAACAGGTATGATAACAAGGCAATTAGGCCAATTACGGTGTGGCAAACCTAGGACTAATTTTTCCACTCAGCTACCCAAATATGCTTTCCCGAAAATATGGAATGAACTCAATAAAAGTTTGAAAGGAATTTCCTCCCAAAGAGCATTTAAGAAGGCTTACTTTATGAAAATCATAAACTCGTATTCATCATGCGTAACATGCGATAATCCACACTGCAGTGATTGTGCACATACTACTAGGAATAACAACACCAGTTCTCTGTAACGTAACTATTGAAGTTCAAAACGTGTTTGCTCATTCTGTTTATTCGAGTTTAAAACCCTCTGCCGTCAATTTTCTTCAGTTTTCTTCGCTTCGCCTTTGCTGTTATTAGAGTGACCACTGAGAATGATAGCTGTGGGCTATTAACGCAATATCTGGTCATTAATTATTTATTTCTTGGAGTGCTCGGCATTCTTGGAGATGATGTGCAGTTGTGTGTTGATCGTACGCAGTTGTTGTTTGGAGAGGCAAGAGGCCATTCTGACAGATCGTGTGTTTGTTTTTCTTTAAGTCAAATAATGCACTCCACAATGGGTGTTTGGCCAGAGAATGATCTCGGGCTTTGCCCTCCACCATTCTCTCGCCAAAAACCCAGTGTCTCGTGCATTATTCTTGTGCATTATCCTTTACGGAAATGTTTCCTTTCTTCGATGTTTCAATCCTTCCTTCGATAGAACAATAAAATTAGCATCCACTGTACAGTACAAATCTTTTTTTGAGTCCAGCCAATTTGTTCAACTTCAGTGAAGGCTAGGCTCCAACCTATGTCTGTTATCTCATCTTATCTCCTCTTATCTCATATTATGTTATCTAATCTTATTTCAGCTCATCCTACCTTGCTTCATCTCTACTTTCCTAACACATCTTCATTCAGTGTTATGCTTTATTTTTTCACCGCATTATGAACATGCTCTTTCCGAAATGGTGATGGTGCGGAGGTGAAAAAAAAAAAAATAATGAAGTTTATAGCCTCGGTTCCACAATGTGCTCATGGGTTTTACAATCGAGTACATGCATGGTGTATAATTAAATAGACTCTGCGGCTGAATGAGTCTGTGGTGAAGTAATGAAGATAGTCATAACGCTAAAGAGGAATACAACATACTTTCCCGTCTTCATTCCCTTATCTTGTCTTATTTCAGTCTTTGACCAGTTGCCATGACGCCGAGAGCATGCTCAACTCCGTTACTTTTGTCCGGCTCTGATACTCTTGTAGAGATTGATGTAAGACTGGTCGGTCTCAGGACAAAACCAAATTTAATGAAAACATACGTGTTTGATGTTATGTCAACTTCGCATGGAAAATAAAATCACTTCTTCTGACACACATACATCCATGTTTATACTGATGGGGGCGGCAGGAAGATGGCCAATCTGGCCAAGCTGCTTCCCAACAGAATATCACTATTTCCTTATTACCTATTGTCACTTTGTACTCTTATATTCTGTTGAATAAAATTTACTAACTTGCCTTCTGCAGCAAACTTCCATTGTTTTACAAAAGTAATACAGATTGGAAGGAAATGGGAGTGAGGGACTTTGATACTGTCTCTAAAACTTCGGGGAAGATGGGTGGAATCAATCCTCCCTCCTTCTCCTCATGTTATCCAGAAGATAAATCCAGTTCTAATTATACGATTTTCTTCAAATTTGATATTACATTTTTATACGCTCATTTGTAAAAATGGTAATATTATGTAAATGGTCTGTCCATTCGTCCATCTGTACATCCGTCCATCCAGGCTTAGCAGAGGTACACTGTGAGGTTTACAATTTAGGGTCAGTGGTAGTTGTGGGGTTGAGTTAGTACAATGGCCACTTGTGGGGTTATTTTTTGCACTGTGGGGTTAATTTTTTGACCTTGTGGGGTTAGGGTTTAACTCCATCCGTCTGTCCATAAACTATTGGTTTCTGACCGATAACTCCAGTTTGGATTATATGATTTCAACCAAAGTTAATATGTGTATTTTCCAGCTAGTAATACAGGCCAAGTTTGAATATGGGTTCCCCCATGACCCCCTCTACCCCCCCCCCCCCCCCCCCCACCCTGTTGTTTAGGCAATTTTTTTCCAAAATATATTTTGAAGGATTGGGAGTTATTACATGCCAAAAAAAAAATTGACTCCTATAGCCCAACAATGTTTTATGTACTGCATCTTTAACCTTTTACCAAACACGAGTTGAAGCCAACAGTGCAAATTATTTTTCTGAAACATCAAGATTTTTTCTTTTTTTTTTACTTCTAACCATTGCTTATTAGTCCTTACTGAAACAAGCTCATCAAGCTTGCTCCATTAATACAAAAAACGTAGCAATTTTTGCATGTCACGAGTGCAGATATGACAGATTCGTTAGGTAAACGGTTAACAAAAAATGGCTCAGACTGGGACAGTTGGGCTGCATGCATGACATCACTCTAGTTTGGCTTTAAGTTGTGTGTATTTTTTTCAATTTTTCAGGCATTATGATGTTCTTAAAGTCATCTCTGTTTTCCAGGTATGTCTTTTTTCTGAATATGTTATCGTTTCCATTTTTTATGCATTCTTCAGGTATCATAATACAGTGGAGCCCACGTAATTGAATATGTCTTAACTGAATAGCTCTGTTAATTGAATATATCATTTGAAACACCTATTTTGGGGTCTGGGGCTAGTGCAGATGTTTATTGTTATGCACTTGAATCAGAATGTGAGTGAATATTTCTATATAACTCACTCACACTATTCTGACTATTAATGTCAAACAAAACTATTCATTTCCTTTCTAAACGTTTGGTTTCTGAGGTAGGACACCCCTTCAGAGGTGCCACGATTATTTGTTTCAATAATCAATAATTGTTTGATAATAATCAATGATTATTGATTAATTGTACCTTCTCTTATTGGTCTAAACATTTGTTTAAAACTGCTCAGTATAGAGCTATAGGCCCCTAGTTTGGTACAATGGTGCTGACTAGAATCTTTCATGATTGCTACCAGCCTGTGTATAAGATGCACCTTTATGCCCCCGACATGAAGTTAAAATTTTTTTTTTTTTTTTATAGATTTTTATTTCCAGACATTGGTACATTATTCAGTACATATTGTTTAGTAAAAGCAATCATACATATTCTTCAGTTATTAAGTTATTTTTATGATACAGAAGTTTATATCAGAAGCTGTTTTATGCTTGAATTATAAGAGAAGTGATTGTCTGCTTTTCTATTATAATTAGAGAGAGAGAGAGAGAGATATATAAGCCTGCTGTGCAATTCATTCAAGCTTGCAATAACAGTCACATCATCACATAGGTAACACTGTATTGGCTGCCACGTGGCCCCGACAATTGACACGCTACACAGATTTTATCCCAAGTGACCCGAAGTGTAAACATTCTATGGCTGCTGTAACAGCGTGTATGTATTGGATTTCGGTAAGTAATGAAGAAGATGTCTCAGGTTCTGAAGTTAGCCCCTCCCATCTAGCCCAGTGCTTCTGAAAGCGATCATACCTGCATATTCGGTAATATGCCGTTCTTTCAATGTAATAATATCGCCGAAGTTCATGTTTTATCTGTGATAACGTTGGGTAATGGTTAGTGAATTTTGTTTTATAAATGTAAAATTTAACGAATTTAAAGAGAAACTGATGCAGTTCTTCAACATGACCTGCAACTGGAGTTGCAAATAATGCGGAGTCTTCAATTATTTGTAGGTTTTCACTGGTCTTTTCAGTAACCCATACTCTTAATTTTTCCCCCAACCGTGATATTACCAGGCATTCCCAAAATAGGTGAATAATTGTTTCCGATTTTGTCTTACAAAATGTGCATAGGTTATCCGCCGTAATACCTCACTTATGTAAGAGGGACCTAGTTCCAAGAATTCGAGAGTTTATACGATATTGGAACCATTGATGTTTACCATCAATACAACATTTGAAGGGACATATTAGGGCTGATTGCAACCAGTTATTTTCAAAATTTATGCCACAATCCTTCTCCCATTTTCCTTTAAATTTATTTTCATCCCTCCGTCTCTTGAGAATCATATATGAGCTTTTACAGCCCCTGTTTGAAAAAAGGTAGTCTAGCTGAAAGGATCTGATTGGGTGGGATAAAACACGAAAATTACTTGTATTATAGGTAAGCCTAATGTAGGTGGTGACCGTTTTCTTAATTCCAGAAAAAGTAATAAAATCTGTCTCCTTTTTATAGTTGTCTTTGAATTTTTCATAAGATAAAAAAAATCCCTTTTTATACAGCCGCTCATGAGCTGCCAGTATTATGGTATGGCAATTTCCGTCTGTCTGTCTGTCTGTTTTGTTTATCCACGTGATAACTTGAAAACAATACATCCAACAGATACTGTTTTTTTATGGTTGATTAGTCATGACTAGAGGATGGTTCCTTTCGATAACCAGCATTCTGGCTTATCCAATATGGCCACCATGGCAGCCGTCTTGGATTTGGGGGACTTTTGATTGTCCACGCGATAACTTGAAAACAATGAATCCAACAGATGCTACTTTTCTATGGTTGATTAATCATGACTAGAGGATGGCTCCTTTCGATATCCAGCATTCTAGCATATCCAATATGGCCGCCATCTTGGATTTTCAGGGACTTTTCATTGTCCATCCGATAATCCAACAGATACTGTTTTTTTATACGGCCGCTCATATAGCGGGCTGTATTATGGCACAGCAATGTCCATCCATCCGTCTGTCCATCTGTCCACTTTTGTTTGTCCACTCGATAACTTGAAAACAATACATCCAACAGATACTGTTTCTTTATGGTTGATTAGTCATGACTAGAGGATGGTTCCTTTCGATAACCAGCATTCTGGCATATCGAATATGGCCATCATGGCAGGGATCTCGGATTTTCAGGGACTTTTGATTGTCCACGTGATAACTTGAAAACTATAGATCCAACAGATACTCCTTTTTTATGGATGATTAAGCATGAATAGAGGATGATTCCTTTTGATAACCAGCATTCTGGCATATCCAGTATGGGCACCATCTTGGATTTTCAGGGACTTTTGTCTGTGTTAGAATCAGGCTATTGAGGAGGGCAATTACTTGCTCTCCTCAACAAAATTTCAGATGGGCTGTAAGGATCTGGAGCAGTCACCTTCCACAGAATGACAGGCCTGTGATCCTAACATGAATTTTAAGCCTTGTTGTTTAGGAGTAATGCTCTTCTGCCATTGTAATGCTTCTGTTCCTTCTTGCATAATGTATTAAGAATGTTTTTCACTTTCTCTATCACTTTAACTTAAAGAAAATAGAACAGTTTGGAATGTAGGAGGTTTTTAAGATAAGTCACTGAGTGTGTTAGTTGCAAATTGAATAGTCAGCATTTTGCGCATTTTCTTCAGGTAAATATTTTTTTTCATCCATCCGTCTGTCCATTAACTTTTGTTTGTTCACGTGATAAATTGAAAACAATACATCCAACAGATACTGTTTCTTTATGGTTGATTAGTCATGACTAGAGGATGGTTCCTTTCGATAACCAGCATTCTTGAAAACAATGCATCCAACTGATACTGTTTCTTTATGGTCGATTAGTCATGACTAGAGGATGGTTCCTTTCAATAACCAGCACTCTGGCAGATCCAGTATGGCCACCATGGCAGTCATCTTGGATTTTCAGGTACTTTTGATTGTCCATGTGATAATCCAACAGATACTGTTTTTAGCTCACCAACTTTAGTTGTGTGAGCTTATGGCATGGCTCGATCGGTCAGCGTTGGCGTCAGCGTACATATCCAATAATGTTAAAGCTTCTGTTCAGGTCACTTACTCGCCCTATTCTCATATCATGGCCTTTATAATGCTGCTATATGATGATTATTATCATTCTACCATGATTTAACACCTCATACCCTGCATTTTAAACATTTTTCTTGACATTTTTAGTTGCTTTTAGTTTTCTGTTTTGCTCAGAATTTCATGTTTAACTAAGTGTTTAGGTCAGCTGCTGTGCTCCTTCTCTTCCCATGGCACTTATATTCATCATACATGTTCCTCAGTATCATTGTTCCATGATTAACCCCTCATACTCTGCATTTAAACATTTTTCTCGACATTTTCAGTTGCGTTTAGTTTTCTGTTTAGCTCAGAATTTCATGTTTAACTTAGTGTTTAGGTCAGCTGCTGTGCTCCTTCTTTTCCCAAGGCACTTATATTCATCATACATGTTCCTCAGTATCATTGTTCCATGATTAACCCCTCATACGCTGCATTTTAAAGATTTTTCTTGACATTTTTAGTTGCTTTTCTCTTCCCATGGCACTTATATTCATCATACATATTCCTCAGTATCATTGTTCCATGATTAACCCCTCATACTCTGCATTTAAACATTTTTCTCGACATTTTCAGTTGCGTTTAGTTTTCTGTTTAGCTCAGAATTTCATGTTTAACTAAGTGTTTAGGTCAGCTGCTGTGTTCCTTCTCTTCCCATGGCACTTATATTCATCATACATGTTCCTCAGTATCATTGTTCCATGATTAACCCCTCATACCCTGCATTTTAAACATTTTTCTTGACATTTTTAGTTGCGTTTAGTTTTCTGTTTAGCTCGGAATTTCATGTTTAACTTAGTGTTTAGGTCAGCTGCTGTGCTCCTTCTCTTCCCAAGGCACTTATTTTCATCATACATGTTCCTCAGTATCATTGTTCCATGATTAACCCCTTATACATTTTTCTTGACATTTTTAGCTTAACTTGACATAGTCAAGATAAGCTATTGCCATCACGCGTGCGGAAGTCTGTTAGTCTGTGAGTCTGTTAGTCTATGACGTCTGTTCACATTTTCCTTTAGCACAGGCTACACCCCGCAGTTCTTGTCTGATCGTCACGAAATTTCATATGCAGGTTTGGGGTCATGTCTAGATGAGAACGTCCCCTTTTGGTCGCGATCGGGCAACCGGTATGGCTGCCTGAGCCCAAAACCCGAAAACCATTAGCACAGCCTACAGGTCGTATTTATGAAAGGATTTTATTGCAACTTGGTAGGATGCCTCTGTATAATGCCCAGATGAGAACGTCCCCTTTTGGGCATGATCTATCAACTGTGATGGCTGCCCAAGCCTGAAACCCAAAAACTTTTAGCACAGTCTGCAGGTCATGTTTAATGTGGAGGGATTTCATTGTAACTTGGTAGGATGACTCCTTATGATGTCTAGATGAGAATTTCCTCATTTGGGCATGATCTGCCAACCATGACGACTGCCCGAGCCCAAAACCTGAAAACCTTTAGCACAGTCTGCAGGTCATATTTATTGAGGAATTTCAATGTAACTTGGTGGGTTGACTTCATACAATGTCTAGTTGAGAAAGTCCCCTTTTGGACGTGATTGGGCAACTGTGATGGCTACAGGGGCCCGAAGCCTGAAAACCTTTAGCACAGTCTAGAGGTCATATTTATGAAGGGATTTCATTGTAACTTGGTAGGATGACTCCAAATAATGTCTAGATGAGAACGTCCCATTTTGATCGCGATTATGCAGTCTTGATGGGTGCCCGAGACCAAAAACCTTTAGCATATGCAGAAGGTCATATTTATGGAAGGATTTCATTGTAACCTGTTAGGTTGACCCCATATAATGCCTAGATGATGACATACCCTTTTGGTCGTGATTGTCAGTTGAGCACAGTCTACAGGTCATATTTATGAAGGGATTTCATTATAACTTCTTAGGATCACTCCAGATGATGCCCAGATGAGATTGTCCCCTATGGTTGCGATCATTCAGCCATGATGGCTGCCCGAGCCCGAAGCCCAAAAACCTTTAGCACAGTCTACAGGTCATATTTATGAAGGGATTTCATTGTAACTTGGTAGGTTAACTTCATATAATGTCTAGATGAGAACGTCCCCTTTTGGACATGATTGGGCAACTGTGACGGCTAAAGGTGCCCGAAGCCCGAAAACCTTTAGCACAGTCTACAAGTCATATTTATGAGGGGATTTCATTGTAACTTGGTAGGATGACTCCAAATAATGTCTAGATGAGAACGTTCCATTTTGATCACAATCATTCAGCCTTGATGGGTGCCCAAGCCCAAAAACCTTTAGCATAGGTAAAAGGTCATATTTATGGAAGGATTTCATTGTAACCTATTAGGTTGACTCCATATAATGCCTAGATGATGACATCTCCTTTTGGTTGTGATTGGTCAACTGTGATGGATACAAGTGCCCAAAGCCCAGAAACCTTGAGCACAGTATGCAGGTCATATTTATGAAGGGATTTCATTGTAACTTCATAGGATCACTCCAGATGATGCCCAGATGAGATTGTCCCCTTTTGTTGCGATCATTCAACCATGATGTCTGCCTGAAGCCCGAAAACCTTAAGCACAGTCTACAGGTCATATTTATGAAGGGATTTCATTGTAACTTGGTAGGTTGACTTCATATAATGTCTAGATGAGAATTTCCCCTTTTGGACATGATTGGGCAACTTTGACGGCTAAAGGTGCCTGAAGCCTGACAACCTTTATCACTGTCTACAGGTCATATTTATGAAGGGATTTCATTGTAACTTGGTAGGATGACTCCAAATAGTGTCCAGATGAGAACGTCCCCTTTTGGTCATGATCATTGAGCCTTGATGGCTGCCCGAGCCCAAAAAACCTTTAGCATGTCTGTAGGTCATATTTATGGAAGGATTTCATTGTAACTTGTTAGGTTGACTCCATATAATGCCTAGATGATGACATCCCCTTTTGGTCATGGTTGGTCAACTGTGATGGCTACAGGTGCCTGAAGCCCGAAAATCTTGAGCACAGTCTACAGGTCATATTTATGAAGGGATTTCATTGTAACTTCATAGGATCACTCCAGATGATGTCCAGATGAGAATGTCCCCTTTTGGTTGCGATCATTCAATCATGATGGCTGCCCAAGCCTAAAGCCCGAAAACCTTTAGCACAGTCTTCAGATCATATTTATGAAGGGATTTTATTGTAACTTGGTTGGTTGACTTCATGTAATGTCCAGATGAGAACAGACACTTTTGGACACCATTAGGCAACTGTGTTGGCTACAGGGGCCCAAAGCCCAAAAATCTTTAGCACAGTCTACAGGTGATATTTATGAAGGGATTTCATTGTACCTTGGTAGGATGACTCTAAATAATGTCTAGATGAGAACGTCCCCTTTTGGTCGCGATCATTCAGCCTTGATGGCTGCCCGAACTCAAAACCTTTAGCATAGTCTGTTGGTCATATTTTTGGAAGGACTTCATTGTAACCCGTTAGTTTGACTCCATATAATGCCTAGATGATGACATCCCCTTTTGGTCGTGATTGGTCAACTGTGATGGCTTCAGGGGCCCAAAGCCCAAAAACCTTGAGCACAGTCTACAGGTCATATTTATGAAGGAATTTCATTGTAACTTTGTAGGATCACTCCAGATGATGCCCATATGAGAATGCCCCCTTTTGGTTGCGATCATTCAACCATGATGGCTGCCAGAGCCCAAAGCCCAAAAACCTTTTGCACAGTCTACAGGTCATATTTATGAAAGGATTTCATTGTAACTTGGTAGGTTGACTTCATATAATGTCTAGATGAGAACGTCCCCTTTGGACGCAATTGGGAAACTGATGGCTACAGGGGCCCGAAGCCCGAAAACCTTCAGCACAGTCTACAGGCCATATTTATGAAGGGAATTTAATGTAACTTGATAGGATGACTCGTTTTGGAATAATTTCACTGTAACTTGGTAACTTTTGTTAATATACGTTAACTGTGAGGGCCACATACATCAACTGTGAGGTCATATTAACCCACCCGTCAGCTCTTTAGTACAGTGTACACCTCATATTATTTTTATCATAAACATAGCATACAGGGAACAGAAATGAACATATTCCCAATTATCACAATTCTTGTCTTATTTCATAATCCTTTCATAAACATTGAACATTATCCTTTTCATCAAACACAATGCACAAGTTAAGCTACAGTGTCATTGACACTTTCATTACTTTTTTAGTTGTGTTTAGTTTTCTGTTTAGCTCATGTTTAACTTAGTGTTTAGGTCAGCTGCTGTGCGCCTTCTCTTTCCATGGCACTTATAATCATCATAATCATCATTGCAATCATTCAGCCTTGATGGCTGCCCGAGCCCAAAAAGCTTTAGCATAGGCAAAAGGTCATATTTATGGAAGGATTTCATTGTAACCTGTTAGGTTGACTCCATATAATGCCTAGATGATGACATCTCCTTTTGGTTGTGATTGGTCAACTGTGATGGCTACAGGTGCCCGAAGCCCGAAAACCTTGAGCACAGTCTACAGGTCATATTTATGAAGGGATTTCATTGTAACTTCGTAGGATCACTCCAGATGATGCCCAGATAAGACTGTCCCCTTTGGTTGCAATCATTCAACCATGATGGATGCCTGGGCCCGAAGCCCGAAATCCTTTAGCACAGTCTACAGGTCATATTTATGAAGGGTTTTCATTGTAACTTGGTAGGTTGACTTCATATAATGTCTAGATGAGAACGTCCCCTTTTGGACACGATTGGGCAACTGTAACAGCTACAGGGGCCCGAAGCCCAAAAACCTTTATAGCAGTCTACAGGTCATAATTATGAAGGGATTTCATTGTAGCTTGGTAGGATGACTCCAAATAATGTCTAGATGAGAACATCCCCTTTTGGTCGCGATCATTGAGCCTTTATGGCTGCCCGAGCCCAAAGACCTTTAGCATAGTCTATAGGTCGTATTTATGGAAGGATTTCATTGTAACTTGTTAGGTTGACTCCATATAATGCCTAGATGATGACATCCCCTTTTGGTCGTGATTGGTCAACTGTGATGGCTACAGGTGCCCGAAGCCCGAATACCTTGAGCACTGTTTACAGGTCATATTTATGAAGGGATTTTATTGTAACTTCGTAGGATCACTCCAGATGATGCCCAGATGAGATTGTCCCCTTTGGTTGCAATCATTCAACCATGATGGCTGCCTGGGCCCGAAGCCCGAAAACCTTTAACACAGCCTACAGACCATATTTATGAAGGGATTTCAATGTAACTTGATAGGATGACTCGTTTTGGAATAATTTCACTGTAACTTGGTAACTTTCCTTGATATACGTTAACTGTGAGGGCCACATACATTAACTGTGAGGTCATATTAAACCACCCCTCAGCTCTTTAGTACAGTGTACACCTCATATTATTTTTATTGAAAACATAGCATACAGGGAACAGAAATGAACATATTCCCAATTATCACATTTCTTGTCTTATTTCATAATCCTTTCATAAACATTGAACGTTATCCTTTTCATCAAACACAATACACAAGTTAAGCTACAGTGTCATTGACACTTTCATTTGAAAAACACTGGTTTGTTAAAAATCTTGATATTTTCGTTATTCCAAATACTCGATGATAGATAATTATCGCTGCTTTCTACCTTTAGCTCTTTGCAAAACAAGTGCCAAGCTTCAAATACATCCCTCCAAAACTTTTATTGTGAAATTGACGTACTTTTTGATAATTTGGGGAGTCGATAAAAAACAGTTTTTATCTAAAGAAGGCGTTATAGTTTTCAACAACCCTTGTAGAGGTGTGTTCTCAGAAACAATACGTTTGACCCATGATATTTTCAAAGAGTTCATAAATAATGGTATATCAATCATTTTAACCCCATTTTGTACCGAAATTAGGTACAATCAGTTTTTTGTTCAGAACTTCTATATGAAGATTCTGATTTGAATAAATTTTTGAATGAATGTTCAGTAACATGGAATACATCATATATAATACAGGTTTTTTTCTCGTGCGAAATTTATGCAAATTAGATGAACTTTAATTTATTCACTGCTACTTATACACAGTAAGTACACATGTCAATATGCCTCGGACTAGGAGCTGTATTTATGAACCGATCCTCACGAAACTTCTTGGGTCCTTTGTTATCACCTTGGGACGAGAACGAGTGTTTTGGGGTGCAGTCCAAAATTTCAAGATGGTGGCCAATTGGACAAACTTTGATTTATTCAGTGCTACTTATACACAGTAAGTGCACATTTCAATACGGCTCTGGCTAGAGGTATCTAACTTCACCCACCTTTACAATACTTTACCTGTACATTTGTTACAGGCTACGGTCAGTATTTATGTACAGACCTTTACAGTACTTTACATGTACCTTTGTTATCAGGTCTTTACCTAGATATGTGTCATTGCTGTGTCATACGCTATGCATGTACATGTCTTAAACAAGTTGAGCTACAGTGTCATTGACACTTTCATTTTTGTGTGCAGTCGTTCTTGGTACCAATCCATACTGCTTGCATTTTGTTATAGTTAATTCGTAATCCCGACACTTTTTCAAATCTGTGCAGCATGTCCATCACCAAGTACAGAGACTTGGGAGAGCCATCAAGAAACAGCGATGTATCGTCCGCATATTGAGTGAGTTTAAATTCTATTTCGGATCCCCAATATTGATTCCTCGTATATCCCTACACGATCTTATCTTGGTAGCCAGGAGTTCTGCACATAATAAAAAAATATATGGCAAAATGGGATCTCCCTGTCGGCAGCCTCTCTCAAGTTTGATTTGAGACGAAATTTCCCCATTCACATGAAGACTGGAAGATATACCATTGTACAATAAATCTACCCTTAATGAACCCCTTCTGGTCAATGAGGATAAGTTTGGGTAATAGACCTTTCACACATTCAGCTAGACAACCAGATAAGATCTTATAAGAAATATTTAACAACGTAATTGGTCTCCAGTTTTTCAAAAACTCTCGGGGTTTCTTATCCTTCGGTAACAGTGTTATTACTCCATGGCGTTGTGTGACCTATAAGAGTCCTCTTCGTAAACCATAATTGAGTGAACGAAAAAGGAATTTACCAATGTCTCTCCAGAAAAATTTGAAGAATTCCGTTGTGAAACCGTCTGATCCGGAGCTTTTATTATTTTTCATTTTTTTCAGACAGCTGAGAACTTCCACACAATACTTCTCTTTCTAAGTTTTCGGCTTCTGTGGTGCTTAACGTTTTTGTTTCACTATCCATCTCAAAGAAGGAGAAGCTATTATTATTATTGGGGGTGTTCGTAAAAATATTATCGTCTCTTTCTTTGTACAAGTTCGCGTAAAATTTTACTGTTTCAGCAAGTATCCTGCTTTGATCTAGAATCTTATTTCCGTCATCATCTTCTAATTTTGAGATCGTTTTTTTAGTGTAATTACGTTTTTCTAAATTTAGAAAGTATTTACTGGCTTTTTCTCCTTCAGCTACCCACTGAGCTCTAGACCTTATTACCATCCCCTCTATCTTTTCTTGTCTGATATCTATTAATTGTTGTTTAGCCCTCTCCAGTTCCCCAGAATGGCTTAGGTCATTCGGTTCTTCCAGGGCTGTAATTTTTTGTTCTAATTCATTCTCTAATTTACGTTTTTTTTCCTTTAGTTTTTTGGTAAACTGTATCGTTTTACTCCTTATCTCCATTAACAGAATTTCAAAAAATAACTGATCATTAATTTCGAATGTATATTCAGGATCTTGGGAATTTCTGGTTTTGTACAGCCCTATTGTGTCCAAAATAGTTTCTTTTATAGAGTTTACGTAATCTTTATTTGCTAAGTAGTGAGTTGGGAATGCGGTGACTCAGTGGTAGACTGTTGGACTTCTGTGCTAGAGGTCCCGAGTTCGATCCCCGTCCGGGACGACCCACGTTTTGTCCTTGGGCAAGGCACTTTATCCCGGTTGCCTACATGGGGGCACGATGATGCCGTGTACTAAGGCGTACTGCACGTCGATGGTGCACATGTCTTCAACCTCTGTAACCCTTCTTGAGTGGAGCTTGAACAGAGTTAGAATGTTGAGGAGCTGACAGTTGCTTGTTGATGCTTAGTGGTTCTCTCCAGGTACTCCGGCTTCCTCCTCCCACAAAACTGTCACGGTCATGATTAGCCATTGTGCATCAGTATGTGACCTTAAACATCAATAAGTAAATAAATAAATAAATAAGTAGTGAGTTATTAAATTTCCAAAACCCAGGCCCATGTCGAAAGTTATTCAATTTAAGTTCCAAGTCAATTATTGAATGGTCGGTTCTATAACCCGGATGTATATTACAGTTATCAACACATGACGAGGTATGACTGGAAAGTAAGAAGAAGTCAAGGCGGGCTTGTTTTGTCAGGTTCTTTCTGCACCAAGTAAACCTTTGCTGATCTCGGTTGTTCACACACCAAATATCTTGTAGATCAAGATGACTAATGATTTCTAATAACTTTTGTCTTGCGGATGGATTATTTACATGGAGGTAGTTTGAAGTATCTTGTACAGGATCCATAACTAAATTAAAGTCCCTGCATAATATATACTGGCAGGCAGAATTAATAGATTCATTGAGCTCCATTAACTTCCTGTAAAAGTTTGGGCAATCTTGGTTAGGACCATATAATATTTGCTCTCACAAAAATACATTCTTCAACTTCGATCACAATTATGAGATAATTCCCGTCGAGATCCAATTTATACTTATTGAGTTTGAAATCAAAATTGTTATTGAAAAGTATTGCCACCCCTCTTGAAGAACTTGTATAGAAACTGAATAGGCACTCAAACCCCCATTCAGCTCTTATTCGAGTTTGTATATCCGGAGTAAAGTGGACATCCTGAAGACAGTATACTGAGGAATTTTTTTCTCTTAAATAGTTGAATACATCTCTGCACTTTTTAGCATCCCCAAGTCCCTGACAGTTCATAGACATTATTTTGACTGCCATATTGATTCAGCTGAGCGTGTATTGGAAACATGTGACTGTACCTGCAAATCTACAAATGGAAGACGAGATGAGTAAAGAGGATAGAAGACACAAAAGTTAGAAAGACAAAGGGTCGAAGAGAGAAGAAAGAAGAATAAAAAAAGATTACAAAAATAAGTTTCTTCCATTGTCTGGTGGATAGAACAGAGTTTTAAAATGGTGCTAGTCATCCCTGAGTTACTTCAGCTGCTAGAGCTTCTTATGCTCACAGTCTAACCTGTGTATGACTATATATACTTGTCTGTGCGCATGTGTGTGTCTGTATGTGAGTGTGTCTGTGTGTGAGGATGCATGTGTGGGTAGGCATGTATGTGGGTGTTGGTGAGTGCTTGCATATGTGTAAGTGTCTTTTGTCTGTGTGTGTGTGTTTGTGCACATATGTTTTGATTTTTCTCCTTGTATGGAATGGTAAGTGCAGAAAACTGAAGTTAAGGGGACGTCCAACCTAACTTTGGTCAAATTTCAGGTAATTTTCTTCCAAGTCTAAAAAAGACCCAAAACGAATAACCCCAATAAATTATATAACAAAATGCTTGGAATGAAATATAGAACATGTGGAAACTGGTCGGAATCTGCCATGGAACTGCTGCCATGTAGATAGCACTGCCTGAAAGTCTGCTATGGCATAAGTAAGAGATCAAATTTTTAGCTCAACTTTGGCGAAGCCAAATTTGAGCTTATGCCATGGCCCGTCGTCCGTCTGGCCGTCTGTCCGTCTGTCCATCAACAATTGGATACGGCTCGGGCTAGAGGTCGTATTTATGAACCGATCTTTACGAAACTTCTTGGGTACCTTTGTTATGACTGTGGGACGAGAACGAGTGTTTTGGGGTGCGGTCCGAAATTCAAGATGGCTGCCAGCTGCCATTTTGTACCGACGATGCAGAAATCTGTTTTTTGTACAGAACTTCCATATGAAAGCTCTGATTTGAATAATTTTTTGTATGAATGTTTAGTACCATGGGATACATCACGTATAATATGGGTTTTTTTTCTCGTGCGTAAATTATGCAAATTAGACTAACTTTGATGTTTTTTGGTGTTACTTTCAGCACTGTAAGTGCAAATGCCAATACGGCTCAGGCTAGAGGCCGTATTTATGAACCGATCTTTACGAAACTTCTTGGGTACCTTTGTTATCACCGTGGGACGAGAACGAGTGTTTTGGGGTCCGGTCCGAAATTCAAGATGGCCGATGGCAGCCATTTTGTACGAAATTTGGTGCAATCAGATTTTTGCACAGAACTTCCATATGAAAGCTCTGATTTGAATAATTTTTTGTGTGAATGTTTAGTACCATGGGATACATCACATATAAATCGGGTTTTTTTCTCGTGCAGAAATTATGCAAATTAGATGAACTTTGATTTTTTCAGTGCTGCTTACACACAGTAAGTACACATGTCAATACGGCTCGGGCTAGAGTCTGTATTTATGAACCGATCTTCACGAAACGTCTTGGGTACCTTTGTTATCACCTTGGGACGAGAACGAGTGTTTCTGGGTGCGGTCCAAAATTCAAGATGGCTGCCTGTGGCCATTTTGTATCGAAATTAGGTCTAATCAGTTTTTTGTACACAACTTCTATACGGCTCAGGCTAGATGCCGTATTTATGAACCGATCTTTACGAAACTTCTTGGGTACCTTTGTTATTACCGTGGTATGAGAACGAGTGTTTTTGGGTGTGGTCTGAATTTCAAGATGGCCACCAGCAGCCATTTTGTACCAAAATTAGTGCAATCAGTCTTTTGTACAGAACTTCTGTTTGAAAGTTCTGATTTGAATAAATTTTTGTATGAATGTTTAGTAACATGGAATACATCACATATAGTACGGGTTTTTTTCAAGTGCAGAAATTATGCAAATTAGATGAACTTTTATTTATTCAGTGCTACTTATACTCTGTAAGTGCACATGTCAATACGGCTCGGGCTAGAGGCTGTATTTATGAACCGATCTTCACAAAACTTCTTGGGTACCTTTGTTATCACCTTGGGACGAGAACGAGTGTTTCTGGGTGCGGTCCAAAATTCAAGATGGCTGCCAGTGGCCATTTTGTACCGAAATTAGGTCCAATCAGTTTTTTGTCTACACAGCTCATATTTGTGAACTGATCTTCACGAAACTTCTTGGGTACCTTTGTTTTCACCTTGGGACAGGAATGAGTGTGTTTTGGGGTGCCTTTGTTATCACTGTGCTATGAGAACAAATATTTTGGGGTTCAGTCAGACCCACTGTGGGACTCAAAGATTTTTTCTAGTTTAGCATCTGACTGTCACCCACCTTTACAATACTTTACCTATACATTTGTTACAGGCAATGCTCAGTATTTATGTACAGACCGTTACAATACTTTATGTGTACCTTTGTTATCAGGTCATTACCTAGATGTTTGTCATTGCTGTGTCACTTACTATACATGTACATGTCTTTGTCTTGACAAGTTGAGCTACAGTGTCATTGACACTTTCATTTACAATAAAATACCTCAAAATGAAATAACAGCTGTATTCTATAAACATTGAAGATTGAAGTACATACTCGAAGAAATCTTTTCCTAATTCTTGAAAGTAATAAAGATTGAGACCAAATGTTATAGTGGAGTGCTCACTGATTGAAGGCAGACATTTTCTTTTGTTTATGTTTTGATTTGGGGGAGTTCAACAAAGGTCAACTTGAAAGAGTCCACTAGAAGAAGTATGGAAGGACAAAAGAGTGTCTCCCAATATGAAGATGTATGTGTCACTGTGGTGGTTTGGAAAGAAACTATGATATTCTCCTATGAAGAATGCACTGCAAAGTCATACATTGTAGTTGAATAAATATATTTACACTCCCCTTGCACTGTAACCCCTTTTAACCATGCATCAATTTGATAATGATTAAATTGTTAAATTTGTCTGGTTTATCAATAAGTAACATAGCTTCGTTTACTCTTGGACACCAACACACTCATGCCATCTGTTGGAAAAGAAAAAAGAGTAACTGTAACCTGTCACTGCAATAACCCATCAAATGTACATAAAAGTACATTGTTATTCAAAACACATCAAATCAACCCTATATAACCATTATTGCATGTACTTTTCCAAAAAAGACTTATTGGCATGTTGATATCAGGAGGGCACATCCAGTAGGTCTCCCATTCATAAGTGTTCACATATTTTTTCAAGAACACAGTACGTAAAGAAATCCCCAAAAGGTGACAAGTGAGCTCCATTTGATAAAAGATTTCCCAAGGGTGGGGGGTGTGCTCCCTCCCTTGTATGTCTCTACCTCCGGCACTCATGGCATATGCCTTTTTCATCAAAGTTTAACTCTTTTTCTTTTTGACGATCCTGGTGACACACATGCTCCAAACACTATCAGACAGGTAACCCTCCAATTAAGTGTATCTGCAAAAAGCATATTACATTGCAAAACATTCTTTTTAGACTATAAGTTCTGCACCTTTCATGCTTCTTACTTCCAACTATAACACTTAATTTACCGATTAATGGGTGAATAGAAAAACCCTGCCATAATCAACATGTTGAGTTCCAGAAGCCTCCATAACAGCTCCGATAAAAGTGTCAAACATCAGATTGGTGGCTTTACAAAATATCAGCTTGATAAGTAATAGGAACAAAATATTCACAAAAAAATATTTTGTTGCAATTAATTCGAGGGTGTCAACAGGCACTTTTCAACAAATTGTAACAAATCAACTAGTTATAAACTAAATTGTCTAACTCGAAAGAGTGAAAAAAGACCATCACTCTGGAAAAAATGTGTCGAAGAAACACATTCCACAGCAGCTGCACAGGCATCGTTTCCCCATGATGCTCGATCAGAACACCAAATATTGTTCAAATTGGAGTAGCAGTGGTTGAGATACAAGGGAAAATGTTGGTATGGGTAAGAGGACAGAGGTCTCCACGGCACTAGATACGCCTTTGACATTCCAACTTCCAAGTCCGGGGCATAATAATCACAACACACCCACCTTATCAATTCATAATTTCAGTAAAACAAACAGAATTATCAATTTTAATTAATTTATAGATGATGGGAAAATATTTGGCTTCTTTCGCCTTCTCGTACTATTACTACAAACATCTGCAGGCAGTATGGTGATGACAAACGAAACTGAACGCATGTGGTCTGGTGTGTCAGGTTAAAAAGTAACTCGGCACGGATAATGAAGAAATTGTTAATATTTCATGTATTTCATTGTTCAAATGCCAATTGCTGCTAATTTTCGATAATTCGTTTGGGTTTTGACCATCACAGTCACGCTGGCCGCTGTTATGTTTATTATGATATGCTATTTGGGAGATAGTTTCCGGTAAAGGAGATTTGTCACATTTGTCAGTCTAAAATGATGACAAAAGACACTGATCGACGCTTGTGTTGGTATCGTTGATTGCACAAAAAAACTAAATTCACAACATCGTCCAATCGCACCTTATTTAAAAGTGCGAATGCATCATTTTCAACCCATCTTCAATCGGTCCTTTGCGGACATCAACACAGTCACGACAAAGATCCATGGTTACTGGGAAGTAAATAACTTCACAATAACGGGGGAAGTCAACACGCTCAATATAGTTCCAGGTCACTTGGAATATACTTCGAGAAAAAAGTGATTTCTGAAGCATTCAGCTTTTTATGAATATTACCTTATTTTATGTGTATTGTCCCGAATTTATACACACGGTTATTTTTAGCTCACCTGAACGAAGCTCAAGGGGAGCTTAACTGATCACTTTCCATCCATCGTGCGTCAGTAGCAGACATGTTAACTTCCAGAATAATTTTTCAGGGAACCTGAGGGTGATTTTCAGGGAAATGGGATGGATTTCAGGGAAAAGTTTGTGCGGGGACAAAATAAAAGAAAAAACTTGTGAGTTTTCAGCTCATGGACCACTATTAATACCAGGTTATATCCAGAACTAGTTGTCAACTATGCTGATGCATTTATGCTATGTTAAAAAATCATAAAATAACTGTTGATTTGACCCCCCCCCCCCCAGGATCCTCTTCTTCATGAGCCCACCCACACTGTCCCACAGAGCACCTCCACCTGTGGTTTTCTGTTATTAAAGTCTACTTAGCTAATAATTTCCCAAGTCTGGAAATGTTAACAGGAAAAGATGTCCTAATGTTTAGTTACTTCAAGAACATTAGAACATTAGTATTTAGAAAGTATCTTTATCAAACTTCATGGATGTGGGACGTTTGTGCCCTACACAAAACTTTTCTTTTCATCATTGAAGCATTTTTAGCTCAACTTGACAAAGTCAAGCTGAGCTATTGCCATCACTTCTCGTCCGTCGGCGTACGTACGTACGTACGTATGTACCTTAGTACGTTAGTACGTTAGTATGTACGTCCACAATTTCCTTTGGCACACCTCACAGGTCACATTTATGATCAGATTACTTTGAAACTTGGTATGCTTGTTTGGGGTGACCTCTAGATGGGAGCTATCGATTTTCTTCAATTTCCGTCAAAAAATGTTGCCGCGGCCAACGTTCTTAGAACTTAGTTTAGTCAAACCACAATATTTCCCTTTGGCACACCCTACAGGGCACATTTATGATTTGATTGCTTTAAAACCTGGTGTGCTTATTTAGGGTGACCTCTAGATGGGAGCTATCGATTTTCTTCAATTTCCGGCAAAAAATGTTGCCACGGCCAACGTTCGTAGAACTTAGTTTAGTCAGACCTCAATATTTCCCTTTGGCACACCCAACAGGGCACATTTATGATCAGATTGCTTTGAAACCTTGTATGCTTGTTTGGGTAGACCTCTAGATGGGAGCTATCGATTTTCTTCAATTTCTGTCAAAAAATGTTGCCGCGGCCAACGTTCTTAGAACTTAGTTTAGTCAGAAGACTCAATATTTCCCTTTGGCACACCCTACAGGGTACATTTATGATCAGATTACTTTGAAACCTGGCATGCTTGTTTGGGGTGACCTCTAGATGGGAGCTATCGATTTTCTTCAATTTCCGTCAAAAAATGTTGCCGCGGCCAACGTTCTTAGAACTTAGTTTAGTCAAACCACAATATTTCCCTTTGGCACACCCTACAGGGCACATTTATGATTTGATTGCTTTGAAATGTGGTATGCTTATTTAGGGTGACCTCTAGATGGGAGCTATCGATTTCCTTCAATTTCCGGCAATAAATGTTGCCACGGCCAATGTTCGTAGAACTTAGTTTAGTCAGACCTCAATATTTCCCTTTGGCACACCCTACAGGGCCCATTTATGATCAGATTGCTTTGAAACCTGGTATGCTTGTTTGGGGATACCTCTAGATGGGAGCTATCGATTTTCTTCAATTTCCGTCAAAAAATGTTGCCGCGGCCAACATTCTTAGAACTTAGTTTAGTCAGAAGACTCAATATTTCCCATTGGCACACCCTACAGGGTACATTTATGATCGGATTGCTTTGAAACCTGGCATGCTTGTTTGGGGTGACCTCCAGATGGGAGCTATCGATTTTCTTCAATTTCTGTCAAAAACTGTTGCCGCGGCCAACGTTTTTAGAACTCAGTTTAGTCAGACCACAATATTTCCCTTTGGCACACCCTACAGGGCACATTTATGATTTGATTGCTTTGAAACCTGGTATGCTTGTTTGGGGAAACCTCTAGATGGGAGCTATCGATTTTCTTCAATTTCTGTCAACAAATGTTGCCACGGCCAACGTTCTTAGAATTTAGTCGAGTCAGACCACAATATTTCCCTTTTGTACACCCTACAGGGCACATTTATGATCGGATTGCTTTGAAACCTGGCATGCTTGTTTGGGAAGGCCTCTAGATGGGAGCTATCGATTTTCTTCGGTTTCTGTCAAAAAATGTTGCCACTAGCAAAAAAAAATGACACTGGTACCAATGATCTTCAATTTTGCCATTTCATTTATAACTTACCAAGTTCAAGTTTGTCAAGTTGAGCTACAGTGTCATTGACACTTTCATTTTAGCTCAGTACGTCCACAATTTCCTTTGGCACACCTCACAGGTCGCATTTATGATCAGATTACTTTGAAACTTGGTATGCTTGTTTGGGGTGACCTCTAAATGGGAGCTATCGATTTTCTTCAATTTCCGTCAAAAAATGTTGCCGCGGCCAACATTCTTAGAACTTAGTTTAGTCAAACCACAATATTTCCCTTTGGCACACCCTACAGGGCACATTTATGATTTGATTGCTTTGAAACCTGGTATGCTTATTTAGGGTGACCTCTAGATGAGAGCTATCGATATTCTTCAATTTCCAGCAAAAAATGTTGCCACGGCCAACGTTTGTAGAACTTAGTTTAGTCAGACCTCAATATTTCCCTTTGGCACACCCTACAGGGCACATTTATGATCAAATTGCTTTGAAACTTGGTATGCTTGTTTGGGGAGACCTCTAGATGTGAGCTATCGATTTTCTTCAATTTCTGTCAAAAAATGTTGCCGCGGCCAACGTTCTTAGAACTTAGTTTAGTCAGAAGACTCAATATTTGCCTTTGGCACACCCTACAGGGTACATTTATGATCGGATTGCTTTGAAACCTGGCATGCTTGTTTGGGGTGACCTCTAGATGGGAGCTATCGATTTTCTTCAATTTCCGTCAAAAAATGTTGCCGCGGCCAACATTCTTAGAACTTAGTTTAGTCAAACCACAATATTTCCCTTTGGCACACCCTACAGGGCACATTTATGATTTGATTGCTTTGAAACCTGGTATGCTTATTTAGGGTGACCTCTAGATGGGAGCTATCGATTTTCTTCAATTTCCGGCAAAAAATGTTGCCACGGCCAACGTTCGTAGAACTTAGTTTAGTCAGACCTCAATATTTCCCTTTGGCACACCCTACAGGGCCCATTTATGATCAGATTGCTTTGAAACATGGTATGCTTGTTTGGGGAGACCTCTAGATGTGAGCTATCGATTTTCTTTAATTTCTGTCAAAAAATGTTGCCGCGGCCAACGTTCTTAGAACTTAGTTTAGTCAGAAGACTCAATATTTCCCTTTGGCACACCCTACAGGGTACATTTATGATTGGATTGCTTTGAAACCTGGCATGCTTGTTTGGGGTGACCTCTAGATGGGAGCTATCGATTTTCTTCAATTTCCGTCAAAAAATGTTGCCGTGGCCAACGTTTTTAGAACTCAGTTTAGTCAGACCACAATATTTCCCTTTGGCACACCCTACAGGGCACATTTATGATTTGATTGCTTTGAAACCTGATATGCTTGTTTGGGGAGACCTCTAGATGGGAGCTATCGATTTTCTTCAATTTCCGTCAAAAAATGTTGCCGCGGCCAACGTTCTTAAAACTTAGTTTAGTCAGACCACAATATTTCCCTTTGGCTCACCCTACAGGGCACATTTATGACTAGATTGCTTTGAAACCTGGTATGCTTATTTACGGTGACCTCTAGATGGGAGCTATCGATTTTCTTCCATTTCCGTCAAAAAATGTTTCCACGGCCAACGTTCTTAGAATTTAGTCTAGTCAGACCACAATATTTCCCTTTTGTACACCCTACAGGGCTTTGAAACCTGGCATGCTTGTTTGGGGAGGCCTCTAGATGGGAGCTATCGATTTTCTTCGGTTTCTGTCAAAAAATGTTGCCACTGGCAAAAAAAAATGACATTGGTACCAATGATCTTCAATTTTGCCATTTCATTTATAACTTACCAAGTTCAAGTTTGTCAAGTTGAGCTACAGTGTCATTGACACTTTCATTTTAATTCCTTTCGAAATTTTCTGGGTACATATGGCCAACAGTTAACAGTTCTGTAGTCAGCACAACAGAATAAATGTAGTGTTAGAAAATAAGTCCATTGTGTTTAAATATGCAGTCATAATTTTTCGGCATCCTTAGCGACTTTAACCTACTTTTAAACTGTGCTAAATAGTTGTTGTTTACTTTTTGATTTTGGAAAGGGGATGGGAATTAAAGCTATTCTATGAAGGAATAAATAAATATATATTATTTAATTCCTTGTCATATATTTTAATTTCCGAAAATTGCATTTAAATGAAGGTGGAGTTTTCAATTTTTTGAAAGTAAGTCACCTATTTTCACTTCGACACTCGCACACTGATCACCAATCTCCGAAGAAAAAACCCAGAAATAAACATGAACACAGTGGAAATATATATCATAAAATACCCTTTTCTTAAATAAATTTAACTTAAATCCATATTTGACTGCTTTGTGAGTTTTTATCAGTTTGAAATGCATGTGATTTGACTCCGAACGTTTTTCATAAGTTACAACGGGAACGAAATATTTGACTGTTGTTTTCCGGGACTTTTGGTCCAAAACTGATTCCTGTCCGGGAGGCCGGGAACTACACTGAAATTCCGAGATTTTCCCGGGCATTCCGGGAGAGTTAACATGTCCGGTCAGTAGTCCGTCGTCTGTTGTTAACCTTACATTATCGACTTCTTCTCATGAACTGCTGGACCAAATTCAACAAAATTTGCTGTGCATGTTCCCTATCATATGTCAATTCAAGTTTGTTCAAATCAAATCAATCGGTAGGGCTACGCCCAAAAAGTGTGCTTAAATCTTAAAAAATCTTCTCATGAACCAGCAGTAGTAGAGACTTAATATTTGGTGTGCAGCTTCCTTTTGAGGTGTAGACTCAGATTTGTTCAAGAAAAGTTCGAGGAGCTATATTTGCCTTCATTATGGGAGGGGCAAGAATTTTCACCAAGCCCAAAATTTCTATTTTCCAATCCAAGAGGCAGATTTGAACCAAATTTGATATGAGGGCTTATTGGGTCATAAGTACTTAATTTATGCCCAAATTTCTTTTCCCGTTGCCCCATGGGAACCGCAGGAGCTAAAAATAGAAGAAAATTAAAACGCCCATATCTCCAAAACTACACGGCACTGAGAATTCTTATTTGGTGTGAAGCTTCCTTAAGACCAACAGAATGGAATGGTCCAAAAAAAATTGCTATCGGTTTTATCATGGGGTACTTTTTGGGGACTTTGAAAAAGTGCTGAGTCAGCATTTTTTAACACTGTGGGTAATGGGAAAAACATTTAACACTACTTTTCTCCCAAACCACTGCTCCAAAAGCTTTCAAATTTCACATAAAACATCTTTGGAAGATTGTTTCACATTTTATTGAAATCTAATTCCGTGGGTCCATATTTGGGCTCTCTGTGGGAGCTCAAAGGTTTAAATTAGTACAGTATGAGGAATTTTCTTTTGTCATGAATATTAATTATCCAAACAAACTCTCCCACAATTCCAGTCAAGCATACTTATGAATATTAATATGTGGTCTGTTTGTTGATTAAAACTGAAGCATTTCTTAAGTTATGTGATCTTAGTTTCCAACTTCAAAGCGTGTTGACCCATTGTCCCAATATCTTGATGACTTTGCTGTGTGTATTTGACTATTTATTAATAAATACAGAACACTAAAGTTGTTATTTTGGCACATGGAACAAAAAACACAGGTACATAATTGCAAATAGTAGGACAAAAATCACAATGCTGCATTGATCCATGTGAAAGTAGAAAATGATGATTAGTCAACAACTAAAATAGTAATCGATTTGCATTGATCCACGTGAAAGTAGAAAATGATGATTCGTCAACAACCAAAATAGTAATCGATTTGCATTGATCCACGTGAAAGTAGAAAATGATGATTCGTCAACAACCAAAATAGTAATCGATTATCCATACAACCAATGGTTAATTGATTAATCGATTATTTGTGGCACCCCAACACCTGTTTCCAAACCACCCCAACACGAGACCCATTGTGAAGCGTCACGGCATGCCCTTCTGTTCTATTCACCACTATGTGAAGTGTATCGTAATTGGTTGCACTCCCCTGATGTGCAACATACTCTTCAGTGTGTAGGTACGATTGTGCTCTGTGATCCGTAGACCTGGCTGTATGATTTAATTTCATACTTTGCAGCTCGGGTCATTTCTTATATATTTAAGAATTGTTTATTTTTGACAATTGTGGGCTAAATTCTATAAAGTCAACATCAATTCGAAAATAGATCACCAGTCATCGGAGTTGCCAAGTATTAATTCACATAATTGCAAAAATATAACCGGCACCTGTGGGCGACATCCAACATCACAGACAGAATCTCCAGGCATGAATTTATCGGATTTTATGAGGGCAAAATACACATTTTCATCATCCTTTTTTTTTCAGCATTTTTGCAACCAGAATGCTTCCAGAGGCCAACTCAAATCATTTATAAATCAAAATTTTCCTGGGGGAGAACCTGCCATCGGCAAGTGCATCAGATGCCTTTTACACCTGATGCCGCTAACAAAACATTCCCCATTATCTAAAAATGGACCCAATAATTTTAACCTAGTGGAATCCCTGCATTTACCATAACTTCAACACAAATTTGACATTTTAATTGCAAATAAGTTAAAGAGTAAACTCCTATTAGTTGAATAAAAAATCTTGTAATCTTTCAATTATTCAGCAGACAGCCACTGAATTCTGTATGTTTATAGACCTATCAGGCCTCAGCACACCAAATAGATGTCTTTAATATATCATATCTTGTTTGACAAAGCTTCATGAGCTCTCAAACAAGATATAATAGAATAAATGCTTAGTTTATCATCAGAATTCAAGAAAATGACCAAAATTCTGTTACTTGAATATTACTGTTAATTGAATATTTTTCACTGGCAAAGTGAGTATTCAGTTAACAGAGTTCCATTGTACCTTACAGTTAAATGATGAAGTATGAACACCATTACAATTATTGCCACCCACCAAACAAGATATACTAGCTCCAGTTCCTAACATTGCTTTTAAAATATTGTAAATTAAAAAAATTATAAGCAGTCCATCTTTTATTGGGTTGACAGGGGGCACGGTGGCATTGTGCAAAGCGGTTTTCTTCAGATCACCGAGGTTAAGCAACATCAAGCCCAGTTAGTCCTCAGATGGGTGACCATCTGAGCGATCGATTCAGACTCCGGTGTTGTGTCCTTGGGCAAGGCACTTAACCCCGATTGTCCGCATGGGGGCACAATGATGCCGTGTACTAAGGCGTACTGCATGTCGATGTTGCACATGTCTTCATCCAATCTAACCCTGCCTGTGCTGCAGTGCGGAGTTAGTTGTTTGGGAGCTGGCAGCTGCTCGTCGTTGCTCGGTGGTTCTCTTCGGGTACTCTGGCTTCCTCTACCCGTAAAACTGTCACGGTCATGATTAGCCATTGTGCATAAGTATGTGACCTTAAACATCAATAAATAAATTGGGTTGACATTTATAGGAATCTAGCTGTTATGATAGATAGATGATAAAACATTTTGAGCCTGAACCCCGGTTATGTACTATGAAGTGGAACCCTGGTTGTTTACTTTGGTAAATAAGTTCTGCTTTACTAGTAAATTAGGTCTTGGTAACCAATGCCTGGATTTGAAGTCATTTAAAGTGTGCAATATTAATATTAATATAAATGATTGGCAAAACTTTACTTCATACCCATGCTGCAGTCATGATATACCTAAAGATGCTGACTGTTATCTTAAACACTCATAAATAAATGAAATAGATAGATTGAATCTTTTTTTATATTTTTGTTTCATTTCAGTACTCAAATGTGTACACAACCACACCTGACATTAAAAAGTTGGTAGAAGATCCAGATCTCAGACAAAAGTGTTTGGAATTCATCAGCAGGAAAGGTAATATTACCAAACAAATGGTGAACTACTAAAGAAAAGAATTTTTTTGTCCACATTTGGTAAGTTGGGTGAAATTCATTTGAAAGTGCAGTGGAGGGCACTTGGATATCTCTTAATTGAATAACCCTGTTAATTGAACACAACTTCCAAACACGAAACCATTTACCACACCTTCAGTTTTATTTTGACCTGTTAATTGCATATAAGTTATAAAGTTAACTCCTGTTAAATTAAATTTTCTGTGATATGTTTATCAATTACCCAGACAATCAGTGAATTCCCCTTGTTTCTAGACCTATTTGGCCTCAGTATATTCAATCTTGTTTGACGGGGGTGCGGTGGTGTTGCAGTAAGCGGTTCTCGTCAGATCACCGAAGTTAAGCAACGTCTAGCCCGGTTAATCCTTAGATGGGTGACCATCTGAGCGATCGATTCAGACTCCTGCGTTGTGTCCTTGGTCAAGGCACTTAACCCCGATTGTCTACATGGGGGCACAATGACGCTGTGTACTAAGGCATATTGCACGTCGATGGTGCGCATGTCTTCAACCAATCTAACCCTGCCTGTGCTGCTGTGCAGAGTTACGATGTTAGGGAGCTGGCAGCTGCTCGTTGTTGCTCGGTGGTTCTCTCTGGGTTCTCTGGCTTCCTCCACCCGTAAAACTATCACGGTCATGATTAGCCACTGTGCATAAGTATGTGACCTTAAACACCAATAAATAAATAATCTTGTTTGACAGTTCCATGCAACCTGTCAAACAAGATCTAATAGAACAAATACACAGAATGACATGCGTGTGTGAGTGGGTTAATCAATATGGCACGAGTGCCAGCGTGGAAGGATAAAACCTGCAGCCTCTCATTTTATCCTTCTGCAATGTCACAAGTGCCATATAGATTAACCCATTCACATGCACGTGTCATTCTGTGTTTATTACACGTCTGCATGTCTATAAAAACAATTATTAGAAGGACACTCTGCAATTCATTTGACAACTATCAACACAAAAAAACACATTTTATTTCCAAACAAATTTGCAAGGGGAACCCATATTACTATTTCGTCCCCTGAGTTCCAAAGTGTTCTATGCGCCTACTGGCACATAGAACAGACTGGAACTCAAGGGATGATTTTTAGCTATCGCTAGGGATTCAAATTGTAATTGTGGTACACAGTTTTTAGAAAATTCCAGTGAAATTTCACTTCTATTCAAAAATAGCCTTTCAACGATTTCCATTCCACATGTGTGTGGAAAAGATTTTCATTTTCCACATGCTTTAGTGTTGCTAAAGATGGGGATTTCAAAGGAAAGGCATCTAAAAAAATGAATGCTCAGTTTATCTCTAGAATACAGAAAGGTGATCATAACCCTGTTACTTGAATCCTCCTGTTAACTGCATAATTGTCATTGGCAATTCTGTTAAAAGGGTTTCACTGTATACAAAGTTAATCTTTGGTAGTTGAGTAATCTCCCCTTTTAAAAAATCCAGGTTAATTTCCTTGCTCACATGAGCTCGCACGAGCTTAAGTCGCAAGCTCATAAGCTCATAATTGGAACAAATACAAGCTTGTATGAGTTCGCACAAGCTCGCAACAAGCTTATGTGTGCTTACCGTGAGCTCATAGTCACTAGCTTGGGCAAGCTCATTGCGAGCTAGCACGAGCTCATCCAAACATATGAGATTGTCATGAGCTTGCATGAGCTCACAAGCTCATAATTGGAACAAATACAAGCTTGCGCAAGCTCGTGCATGCTCTTAGCTTTGTGAGCTCGCACAAGCTGATGAATATCAAGGAGCAAAAAAAGAGATATATTGAATATAAATAATAGCAGATAAAAAAAATTGTAATTTCCAAAATAATTTCAGTAATATATCTTAAAATAGAACTAGAATGTTTTTTCAGAATTTCTTTGTTCTTTATTAGCTTGAGACCAGTATAACTGATGAATATCAAGGAATAAGAGCCATTAGAGAGAAATATCTGGAAGTATACATTAGCAAAAAAAGAGATATATTGAATATAAATAAATGCTTTTAATCCACAATAATCGATCAAGCCATATTTTCCCCCGCTGGAACCCAGTGAAGTGAAGCAGTGCTTGTTTACTGTGGTAAACAAGCTCTTTTTCACTGATAAAATAGGACCCAGTCACTAATGCTTGGGGTGCGAGTCCTCTAAAATAGGCAGCATATTGATTGACCTTGACTTTATCTCTATGTTGTGGTCATGATTAGCCATTGTGAAAAGTATGTGACCTTAAACACCAATAAATAATAAATATCCATATTTGGACAGGTCATTTTAACCCTGGATACATCGCTTTTAAAGTAATTATACTACACTATTATAAAACTAATATTAAATTTACAGTATCTCTTGTCAGTATGGCCAACATATAAAAAGGTTTACTAATTTCCTGATTATAAACAACAGTAACAAGAGAAAAATGTTGAAAAACATGCAGACCTTACCTACCTCACATGTATGATGCACTAGACAAATTTTACTTCTGGAGCCTTAAGTGGACAAAATCACATGATGTGTTCTGCCCAATCCATTGGAAGCAAACTGCGAGCTCGCAGGAGCTCGCGGCATGTTTTCTAGCTTCTGTAATTTCTTCTGCGAGCTGGCTCAAGCTCGCGGGTATAAAACAAGCTCACCATTAGCTCGCACAAACTTTCGACGAGCTCGTGTGAGCTTGTAATGAGCTCAAGCGAGCTCGCAAAAGCACACTGGCAGAAAATATTTTTATAAGGGTTTGGCAGTTGAGTAAGATAATCGTTAGAGTTCTAAATTTGAAGATACCAGAACAAAAAATCACTTGGACTGACCCAGATTCCAGCCCACTATTGTTTTCAACCTACTATACAAGAACAAAGTGTTAAGTCCCAGATAAGTTGCTTCATTTTGAATATGAACTAATTTGGAAAATCCCCAGAGAAAATGAAATAAATCACTTTCCAGGGGCCAGAAAAACTGGTGCATGAAACTGTTACTCTTCAATGCCATCGGTTGTGTCAGACTGCTGGATTTATCTCTCATATTGTAAGCCTCTGTGGTCACGATTGGCCATTGTGCAGAAATGTGACCTTAAACATCCATAATTAATAATAAATAATAATAATAATTGCAAGCTTCTTCAAAGATGTGCCATCAAATTAATCAGGCAATTTTCACAGAGTTTAAATTTTGATTCTCAATAAATGTTGGAAAGGATACACTTCTATGGGGTGAGAAGGTGTTTCACAGTCAGCTGCTAACTTGATGAACAGGGTTCATTGTGATCCTTGAAAGCCTTGCTCATTCCTTGAATTGAAATGGGTTTTGAAAGCCTTGAAAGTATTTGAATTTTGTGGATTAGTCTTGAAAGGTCTTTTTTTGTAGGACGCTTCAAGATTTAATTCGGACAAGCCTGGGAGAATTTATTGAATTGTAAACTGTACCAGGATTAATGACTCAATGGTTGCTTTTCATCAAGTGTCATGTGCCCGAATGGGCAGATGAGCTCTGACCAATAACAACTGCTCAGGTTATATGACTTTTCTTTTTCATCATTATTCAAACACCAGTATAAATAGCAGCTGTACTACATCGAAGCAAAGCAGACTCATCTTTAGGCTTCTAGGTAATCTGTACTGTACTTCTATGCAAGTTTTACTCAAAGCTGTATGCATATAGCTTATAATAGTCTCAAGATTACTTCAAAGGTCCTTGCGCTCTCTTTTAACTCCCATCCAGACCTCAGATCATTCTCCTTTGGAAATTGAGCTGGTGTACAGGGATTTTGTTGTCTGCAATGCTGAAGCGGAAGTGGGAACTGGTATTTCAATTACTCCTGCTGCAATCCTGCTCTGCCCTCCCTCCTGACCAGGACCCTTGGGCAGTACTCCCCAGGAAGCCTCATCTAACTGCCAAAAGAGCTGATGAAACTGCCAAGAAAGCCCAGGCAGATATGGCTAGACTGAAAGATGACAAAATGACAACTGAGAAGAGAAGAGGAAGTTGCCTGAACAAAAAGAAAATGGAAGAACTCCTGAAGTCAAAAATAGTCTCACTCAGCAAAGCCATCACTAAACTACCTGCCAAGAAAAAGTACCCAAACCACCACTGACCACATCTCTTCCTTTCACACACCATGTGTATACGTGTAAATGCAGTAAAATTATTTACATCATCAATGAAAAATGCATGTCCGATTGAAATTATACCACTGAAAACAACACAAAATGACTGTAGAATGGAAACATGGAAATGGCAGGAAGACAGTCTTCTTGGCTATGCCATTTCCATGCAGTGTACAATTATCTCTCTGTAAAATGTGACAAGCAAATTATATATATATGGGCCATGAGCTGCGAAAAGGGACCTTACAGGATATCCAATGAAAACAGAGAAAGACGTCAAAAATGAACAACGTAAAAATTGTGGGTGTGATCAAATAAGTTTTATAAACACACGCAGCTTTTTATTTTTTTCCTTTCTTTTTCTTTCCATACGAGGAACGCACTGATTTAATGTATTTAATAAATTAAAACTGGTTACCATAACTAAATAAATGTTTTATGTCAGAGATAGAATCAGACTCAAAACATTCTCTTGAATTCTGATGAATTGAACAGTTCTTTGCCATCGAAATAGCCGAGGCGACAGTGCAATACGCGTTCTTGACTTTCAACTTCATGAAGACGTGTTGTCTACTGTGTAGCAAACCAGCTTCAGGCGTATCCAATTGTTTGGTTGTTTCCATATGACTTTACATGTTTCCTATTAATCGATGACATTAATGTCATAAAACTTCGAGGCACACAGCATTTTCTGATGAAAATTAACACACACAAAAGATATATTAACAAAAACACGCCTATTTCATTGTTTTCCAAGAGAGTTCGATGGGCTGTCAGCAGACGTGAAAGGACTGATTGTTTGCTTCACTCTGTTTGGTTTGACCTGTTTAAAAGACGTTTGGCACTCGCTGAATTGTTTACATCAACGAGTGTTCTATTTTTAAATCACTGTGCGACATCGAAAAAAAAAGTTGCCGAGAACTCAACTTTCAAAATCATCTTTGTTTCCGTCACTTGTTCTAACATGAATTCATCATGTTCAAGCAGTAATACCTTCTGAAAACCAGTTACAAGTTACAAATTTTATGTGCCTGGAATAAAAAGATTTTTAACGTTGGAACGTTTTGGGTTTTTTTTGTTGTTGTTTCTGTTTTTATTTGAAGTTCCGCTGTGGTGTAAAAATGACAAAAGTTGTCTGTTCTGTATTCAAGCTCTACTCTACGTCACTACAAGTCATTACAGACAAAGCGTTGCGGTGTTCTATTTTCTAACAGCATAGTTGGACTGTGAAATTGAATGTGATTTGTTTTCTTTTGCCCTGGATACAGCATGTCCACAGTCTGCATTCTTTACAACCTCAAAAGCCGCAACACCTCATGTCAAGCGCAGTAACTTGTGACCAGTGTCGATGCTACGGGTGGGGGTGAGGTGAAGGGCATTTACCCTGTCCCCAAACATAGATTTTGCCAGCCATCCCCTTTCTCCCATTCATCACAAACATATTCACACACCCTCTCTCACACAAACATTGACTCTGCTTTTTTTTTGTTATTCCCATATGCACCCAGCCGATGAACTTATCCAATAAAGAATTACAAGTTCGAATGCAGTTAGCCTACACAGTTTGTGAATCTTGCCCTCAAAATTTAATATAGGTCATAGGCCCTACCTCATTATTTTCAACGTTCAAAAACTGTGTAAACCTTTAAAAGCCACCAGAATAGTCTGAAAGCACAACTTTTTGTCTGTTTTTTTGGTCTGGGAGGAGAGATCTGGGAGCTTGAGAAAAATTGAATCACCTCCCCCCCCCCAAAAAAAAATAATAATAAACAAATAAATAAATAAATAAAACCCTCCAATAAATCTTCAAGGATTGCTCCTGCCTTAAAAATTATTGATATGCACCTCTACCTCCCTTCCCCATGGGGAGCATATCATATCCCCTACTTGCCCCCCCCCCCCCCCCCCCTCCATGCAAGATTTTCTGGTGCCGCCCCTGCTACTGGTCAACTTAGGTAGCTCACAATTGTGTCAGTTTTTCTTTCAATTGGAGCCTTATTAATTTTGTGATCGTGATGCAACTCAATTATATTTTTATTTAACAAAATTTTTTAAAATGACAAAATTCAGGTATCTTTCAAAACTTTCTTTTGAAGCTATTCGAGAAACATTTCTCGGTTCTGGTAATTGTTGCTGGCACCAATAATGTATACCATTTTCCTAAACTCATTTTAAGAAGGGATTTGCGTTTCAAAGAAGTAGAAAGTTAAAAAAAAGCCTTCAGTTTTTTTCCAGTCCTCATAGGAGGCGGAGTCAGCTGTAAACAAAAATACACGAGGCTCAAAATTTAGCCCTTGGAATAACCTCTGGTGGGGTCAGAAAAAACATTTGCAAGACACTAGGCCCCATGGGGTGTGCCCCCCCCCCCCCCCCTCCCCTTCCGAAGCCAAACCATTTTTTTCAAATCCACATTTTCCACATTTATTTCGCTGATAAAAGACCTTTGAGCATTGTTATATCTTTGGTGCACTTAAGAACATAATAGGTTTTATTTGCTTTGAAAGTTACTTCTGTTTTCATATTTCTCATCAAAATTGGATTTTTGCACACACACACACACACACAAATGGCTCAAATTTTGTTTTTAGGTAGTCCAGGGGCAGAATGTTGCTTTTTCGGCCTTGTGTATTTTTTTTTACAGCTGACCTCGCACTAGTCCTCATGAACTGAAGTCCCTTGGTGACAAAGGACAAGGGAATACCCGTGGGGGGGGGGCTGTAAAAATAATACACTAGCTCCGAAAAACAATGTTCTCTGCCTTGGACTATCCAGAAAAAACAATTTCAGCATAAAAAAATGTCTTTTTTTGGGGGGGGGGGGGGGAGGGCAATTTTTTTTTTCGATTTTGATGTATGACAACCTTTAAAAAAATATCTTTCAAGGCAAATGAAACCATCATGTTCTTCAGTGACCACTAATGACATGCATGACAATGCTCAAAAGTCTTCTATTACTGAATGTAAAAAAAAGTAGATTTGAAAAAATGCTTCGGCCTCGGCGGACCCCTTCTCCGGGACCCTGTGTCTTGCAGTTTTTATCTGCCCACCTCCCCCCAACAAATCGTGTTTTTATTATTTATTTATTTTATTTTTTACAACTTATCTACCCCCTCCCTCCCTCCCTCCCTCCACCCCACCCCCGGGAATACCGAGAGACAAAAACAATACTTACCACGTTATCGTGTAAAATAACTTACTTTGCACAGTATTGTTCTGCTTGTTTGAGGTTTTTTGCGTGTCTTGTTCACTGATCCCTTTTCTCCTGGCAGGAGTGAGAGGTGGTTGGGAATGGAAAACTAAAAAACTACAGTCGGCAATCGATAACTCGAAATCAGATGATTCGAATATATGAGATAACTCGAAGTTGGCTATCGGTCCTAGCAATCAGTGACTAGCAATCCCCCTCCACCCCTCCCAAGAAATATAGACCTTCACTGTTCTATATTTTCTGGGAGGTGTGGAGGTGGTTCCTTTGTCCAGATTACAAGTTTCTGTGGTCTTATGTTCAAGGATTCCAAATCCCACAAATACATCTGAAGTGCATAACTCGAACATCGGGATAAGTCGAAGTTATCGGTCGGTCCCGTAAACTTCGAATTTCAACTATACATGTGAATTGTGATTCTGCAAAACGTGTTAATCAAAGTACTGAATAGCAACAAAATTCAGAACTGGGAAGACAATCTTGCAGTACACTGTACTTCAAGATAACTTGTTAATGGAAGCTCAAATAAATAAATCAGTTTTTGTGATGTGCCTAAAATTATGTTGTCTTCAAGATTTTCTTTTCACTGCATTTCATTTCAAAGAAAATGATGGCATTTGTCAGCCCACGTTTTACTTAGGTAACAAAATATTACAGGTGACTCTCTGTGCATGTATGCATGTAGTGGTTAATCCTGACCGCGCGATCCACTTCCAGATTTGTGTTTAGAGCCTCCGACAAATATGCTTACTGAAAAATCATAACGCCTCCAATTTCCTACTACATGTAATTTATTGGTTGATACTGGGAAATTAATAAAAGAAATGTTGTCACCAAGATGAGATACGCAATTGCTCATTCTCACACATTGTTTCTAACTTTAGAGTGAGTGTCAGTGACCCCCCCCCCCCCCCCCCCCCCCCAAAAAAAAAACCTGTCCAGAGACATCAGGTTACCAAGGGCCGGATTCAGAAATATGGGGGGCCTGCAGCCTCGAGTAGAAGCTCATTTTTTTCTTACACTCATAACATCCAGATCCCGAAGTGGTCTGGCCGACGAGCGGCGTAATTGGGGTCTTGTGGTGGAGGAGGGGGGGGGGGGGGGGTAGCTGTTATCCCAGGTAAATTTGTTATCTGAGCTCCAAAATGTGGAACATTTCAACAGGAAAATGGGCCTTTTGAACAATATGACAAAATTCCCTGCCAAATGTGAGGCCCTGTGCGTCCTCCCAGTCTGCCCATTCTTAAATACGGCCCTTAGGTTACCTGACTGCTCTGGGAATATTTGTTTCAGTTTTTCTCATCAAATAAAGGGATATACGACCTATTTGTGCCCTATAACAGCCTCTCCCAAAAAAAGGAGTAAAACTTGTGACAGTACATATCAGTCACCTTTTTAGGTTTGTTGTATAGAAAACTCATATGGGCCATTAGCTGAACCAGCATCAAGGCTCAACATAACTATATAAAGTCATGTCTTACCAATCATTTATGCCTATGTTACCCACTTACTCAATACTGAGGGATGGCACCCAGCGGCGTTGGTTACCAAGTCCTATTTTACCAATGGAGACAGGTGGAGGAGAACAATCTACATCAGTGGATATGCAGACTTTTATATCGTGGACGTCCCACGGGAAAAAGTTTTGAGATTGATATTCATGAGTTTGATATCACCAACACACATACCCCAACATACGGCCAAGCACACTAAGCTTGATAACCCCTCCCGGCAAAGATTGAGACTAATGGCAATCAGGCAACTTTCGAAGGAAACTCAAATAGGTCTTGGCTGAATCTACATTTGATTTCAAAACGTCTTAAAATTGAAATTGTTCAGTTTGATGGCCCGCTCCACGAATTATACAGGGCCTACATGTTCAGACCCAAACATGTTTCATTGTTATGTTTAAAATCGAGACACATTTTAGAGTTATGCTTCACCACAACTAAATGCGTTTAGAAATTCCACACTAAGTTGTGTTTTGGAGCAACTGAATATCTTAATACGTTCCGGAATTTAACACAAACTGACGAGAAAAAACACTTTTGTACGTAATCCTTGCACTTCAGAGGCGCTTAGAAATTGAATACGAGATTTTGTAAGCATTTTGGTGTTTAAATTACAAACCGAAATGCATGCTTTGCATAAATGACACTCAGAAATCATATCTTTGTCTTGTGAACATCAATTAATCCAAAGCTTGTTAGGGGACAAAAAATAAGAGAAAATAACAATTTAAAATGAATTAATTAATGGGCAACACATTAATATTTAGCAAAAAACAAACAAAAACCCAGCCTGTATTTGTTTAATAATTTTTACAGTGGTCCGAGAATAGGCCTTTGCGCATGTGAATGGGGGTGGGGGGTGGGTGGGTTGGGGGGGGTGGGGTAAATACTCAATATACGAACGAATGTATGTATAGTATGCTAGGGTGGTACATTTAGATAATTCTCTATGCAGAGCTGTGCAAATGGAAGACTTTAAGAGTCACTGGTACTGCATAGAGAATAATAAAATTTTGCCACAAAATTATCAGGGTGAATTTTAATGCAGTAGTGTTGTATGTGAATCAATCCATGAATAAATCTCTAAGAATTGTTTTCCTGAAGTCGTCATTAAGTGGGACAGGATATGTTATAGGCATAATATATCATGCTGGCTGGACGGCGGTGGGAGTGAGTACGCACTGTCGTTGGTTAGAGATTTGGTGTTAGTTCTGTCGAGAAAAAAATTGCCATCCGTGCCTTTGCAACATTGTGCACGTTGGCCCATATTGCCATTATTGGAGATGGCACTGTAAAATTTCTGTTGGTCCCTTTTCTTCTTCTGCTTTTTTGTTGTTGTTGTTGTTATTATTGTCTGTTTTCAGCCTACTAGTTACATTGGCGAGGAGAGTCGTGTGTTAATGGATTTTCTTTATTCAATTTGCCGATGCATGGAAAGCAGCCGAAAACGTGCAAAAAGCATCCCCCCTCCCCCCCCCCTCCCCCCCCCTCCTATAAAAAAAAAAGAAAAGAAAAATGAACAAGAAATAAACAAAAATGAAAAACCTGACAGCTCGGGAAAACAAGTCTTTTTCAAAACTTTCTTCTGCATATTGCTCTTCTCACACCATGAATTAAACCATATCCTCAGTGAATTAAAGCTCAGATGGTAGTTTGTTATCTTCCTTCACTCTTAAATATTGCATTTTTTTCGAAAAAGAAATAACTTGTTACTGTTCGCTAAACATTCACATTTTCACGAGAGATAACGTTGCACATATGCATCATATAAGTATTACGTTGAAACATCAAACGGTCGATTCAAGTTATGGGGCTCTTGGACATCCCACTTTACATGTCGCGTTGACCCATTTATAAATGTCAGATGAACCTAAGGTAAACTTTGTTGGAATCCTCGATTTCAGGAGAGTAGAGATGTAACTCTAACTCAATTTCAAATTTTTTACCCCTAAGGTCCCTTTTCGCAGCTCACGGCCCATAGAAACATTATGTAACTGTATACTGCAAAATAAAGACATTACTTACTTACTTCCCTAATGAAGTTGCAGGAGTGCATTACTGAATACATAGAAGTATGTGTATATTAAGACAAAATACAATGAGGGTGTTTTATGGGGGACTGGATTCAACAACCCGTGCTGGAATCTTTTTGTATTTTCATGTGCACCAAAGAAATATCTCTCTCAACAGTCTGTTTACATTCTTGTTTGACACTGTTTTATGTTGAAGCATTCCCTTCACATTGTAATGTCAAATTATGGTATAAGGAATATAATGTGGCAAAAAATAAACAAAAATTATATAAAAAAGACTATAATAACAATATACCATTCAACTTTTTATACGCCCATTTGAAAACCGGTCGTAATAATTAATCAGTCTGTCCGTCCGTCCATCCGTCCGTCCATCCGTCTGTCCGTATATGTTAATATTTTTGGTTTCTGACCGATAACTCCAGTTTTGATTATTTGATCTCAGTCAAAATTGGTATGTTTATTACCCAGCTAGTAATACAGGCCTAGTTGGAATATGGGTTCCGTCCAATTCTTTTTACATGAGTTATGTCCCTTTTTTTAGGCTTGCACTTTTGTCAGTATTGGTAACATTTTCATTTTGATCGATAATTAAGGGTATATCCAGGTATATCAGATATTCTTTACAAGCTAAATTTTTTGTATGTTTGGTAGTACAATTCAAAATGGCTAACGGGTGTATTTAGCCACGTCTGGCAGTGCTCTTGTTATTATTATATGGCAAAATAACACTTTATTGGCTACATTGTCATGGACGCATTTATTTAAGCTTTCAATTTTATAAAAGTTAATGAAATAACTCTTAAAATGTTCTGGGGTGTTTTCATCAAGGGACAGCTCCCAGGAATATTCGTGTACTGAACATGTACTGTAATAACTTCCTTCTCTGATTTGATACTTTGTGTATGCAGACTACTGTTGTTATATTTGGGCCTCAATTGCTTGTATTTAAGAATAGAGAGTAACAAGTGAGTAAATTTCACTGATGGCAATACAATATCCAGTGCAAGCCTTTACCTTTATTTTATTTTCTTAAATTTATGAATGGATGAATGAATTTATTTACAGAAAGCAATATATTCCAGGTACAAAATAATTGCAAAGTAATACAAAAATAATTAACAGTAATACAAAAATAATTAAACAGCAATATATTGCATTGGGGTTTATACCTGACATTTATTGAGATAAACTTTTATTTTTTGCAGGGAGGTGACATAGCCAGCTTGCTGTTTTATTGTCACCCCCAACGTGGAAAAAAATTAAAGCAAAAACACAGGAAGAGTAGTAAGGGCAGGAAGAAAAGAAATTCAGAAAGAAGAGAGTCAATTGCCGAAATGGCAATGGGAGAGAAAGATAACTGAAAAATATCAAAAACTTTAAACAATGATTTTTTTATGATACATACAGGTTAAATGAGCCAAGACTTTTGTCATTTATATTTTTACTGGGTTCTTGCACTAAGATTAGGAATTGTATAATGTTGAGAGATGTTGTCCAGAGCCAGCCTAACTTGGAAGTAGAAGTATATATTTGTTGAGTATATACGCAGGATTTAACCCTTTTCTGATGCATGTGCAGAAGTATGTACTCTGGATTTAGACTAGACTGCAGAAAATTAAAATATATATGAAAATATTATGAAAAAAAATCCATACAAATATGGATGACAGTGGAACAAGTGTTTCAAGATTGTTCCACTAGCATCTATATTTGTATGTTTATGTTTTTATATTCCCACATTTTTCAAAACTATCCACCCCATCTTTCCCATCATTTGTCCATCCCATCCTCTTTCTGTGTACATTACTCCAAGGGTGGTTAGCTAATTTTGGTGAACTTCTTATACTTGGTCAATAGCAAGCATAGATGCACATACTCCAAACTTTACAAGTGGTAAAGACTTTTAACTGAATTATCTTCTCTTAGATTTAATATTGATTGGTCTTTAAAATTCTTGTGCCACCTCTCCAAGGTTTATTGTTGATTGCTCTTTGGAATTCTTGTCCTACCCCCTCCTAGGTTTATGAACCACATTTGTTGAAACTTGTGATACATGTTTATTAGCAAGCAGGCATGCACATACTCCCCAATATTCAACTTCCAAAAGTTTTTAACCAAATTATCTTCCTTGAACTTAGATTTATTATTGATTTGCGTATGAATTTCTTCTGTTCACAACTCTGCCTAGGCTGATGAACTAATTTTAAAGAGACTTCCAATATATTATCACCTGCTAGCAGACATCTGTAAACTTCCAGGTTTTTAAAAATAAATAATCTGTTGAACTAGGACTCAGTTTTGATTTCTATGTGAAATTAACAAATTCTTATTTTAATTGATTATGAAGATGCATATTAGCTCACCTGACTGAAAGTCAGAATGAGCTATTGTGATCACTCACCATCCATAATCCTTGAACACAGTGTTTGCACCTGCTCCTCCAAAACAGTTGAACCGATTTCAGTTAAATTTTAGGTGATTGCTTGTTCTGACATTGCATTTTGTTTTGTTCAAATCAACTTGCCCAGCCCCATAGGTAGGAGGTGGGGAAAAATGCTCCAAAATTTAAAAGAATCTTCTCATGAACCAGTGGGTACAATGATTTGATATTTGGTATGGAGCTTCCTTTTGAGGTGTAGAATCAAGTTTGTTCAAATGAAGTTTGTGGAGCAACAGTTGCTTTTGTAATGGGAGGCGCAAGATTTTTGGTCCTGCCCAAGATTTCTGGCCCTGATCAAGATTTCTGGCCCCGCCCAAGGTTTGTATTTTCTGAACTCCTGAGCCAATTTGAACCAAAGTTGGTATGTGGTATTACTGTCAAAAGTACATGTACTTGATTCAAGCAAAAAAAAAAAAATTCCTGTGTCCCCGTGGGAACTCCAGGAGCTAAAATATAAATATTTTCAAATACCCATATTTCTCAAACCTCACTGTTATTTGGTATAAAGCATCCTTAGGACCAGCAGAATGGAATGGTGAAAAAATGCCATCGGTTGTGTCAGGGTGTTCTATTGATGATCAAGAAGTATAATCCATCTTGAATAATACTTCAAAGCCTTTGCATAACACCAGTACTTTTATGATGATGATTATATAACAATTTTAATTATTCCATATCTGATTCTTTTAAATCTTGCGTTATACAATTAAAAACAAAAAACAGATTTTTTTCCCATCTATATTAAATGGCTTATATAATAGTAACCCCTCAAATCCCCTCAATTCTAGACCACTGCTTTGTTCTGCCCAGATCGTCACCACATGTCTAACATTCCTTATTCTTTCAATCATCATTATCAACAAGCAACCATCATCCATATGAACAGGATCATGTAGATTCATCATGCAATGTCCAGTCATGTCCAAATTACCTATCATAATGTCACCAGTTTTCCAAACTTTCATGTCCACATATTTTTTACTGACAGCACTCATATCAAAAGGAGGATAACTCGGCAAACTGAATAAATTATTTTCATTCATGTCTATACCCTTATTCATTTTACCACCACTATCAGATTCTTTTCTCGCAAATCTTGTATAAACTGCTATGCTAGAATCGACATATTCCTAGTTACTGGCATGCAAATCTTTGATAGGTTCCAAAAGACTAGCTATATTATACCATTTCATGTTCACATCCTGTTCTTTGAAGTAATCTGTTCTATCCACTTATCTCTTAGTCACCACATCTCTCGGTTCTGTGGGATCCTTCACATTGACGATCTTGTGAGAATTCGTATTCATGTCCTCGCTAGGTATTTTATTCAAATATACCTACTTATTCTGTAATATACCTACTGAATTTTTTTATGTCTGTCATCGGTGTATTTTTTGTGATAGCATCCAGTTGATGTTTTGGATTACCCAGATTGGTAAGTCTTTTCCCTCCTACACTAAGATCAGCCTTTAATCCATCAACTTGTATGAAGTTATCTAATTCTTTTCTTACATGTTCTAAATCATTAATCATGATTTGCAAATTTGTTTCAACTGCGTTAATGTCATCCTTCAGTGATGTTATATCAACAGAAGCTTCAACAGAAACGTTATTATCATTAATTACTTCCATATATATTATATGGTTATATAAAATAATTTCTTGTAAATTTTTCATTATATGCAGTGTCTGTAGTTGATAAAGGTTTTATAATATCATATGTTTTACCCTTTGATCATTCGTTAATAAAGTAAATACAATAATATGCGCAGAAAATAAAATATTTACTTTGATACTGGGAACTGCTGTAAATGTAATTAATATTCATTTTGTTAGATATATCTTCTATTTTCTGTAGGGGTCTTATCCCATAACTATCGAAATACTCAATTATTTTGTCCAAAATATTTCCACACACCCAATGTTATCCAAAACCCGACATATCATCTATGCTTATTACATAAAAACCCTTTTTTAGGTTTTTAGCTCAACTTTGACATAATCAAATTTGAGGTTATGCCATGGCCTGTCGTCCGTCTGTCTGGACGTCTGTCCATCCGTCAACAATTCAACATGGCTCGGGCTAGAGGCCGTATTTATGAACCGATCTTTACGAAACTTCTTGGGTACCTTTGTTATCTCCATGGGACGAGAACGAGTATTTTTGGGTGCGGTCTGAAATTCAAGATGGCCACCAGCAGCCATTTTGTACCGAAGTTAGTGCAGTCAGTTTTTTGTACAGAACTTCTGTATGAAAGTTATGATTTGAATAAATTTTTGTATGAATGTTTAGTAACATGGAATACATCACATATAATATGGTTTTTTTTCTCGTGTAGAAATTATGCAAATTTGATGAACTTTGATTTATTGAGTGCTACTTATACACACTAAGTACACATGTCAATATGGCTCAGACTAGGGGCTGTATTTATGAACCGATCTTCACGAAACTTCTTGGGTACCTTTGTTATGACCTTGGGATGAGAACGAGTGTTTATGGGTGCGGTCCAAAATTCAAGATGGCTGCCAGTGGCCATTTTGTACCGAAATTAGGTACAATCAGTTTTTTGTGCACAACTTCAATACAGCTTGGGCTGGAGGCCGTATTTATGAACCGATCTTTACGAAACTTCTTGGGTACCTTTGTTATCACTGTGGGACAAGAACGAGTGTTTTTGGGTGCAGTCTAAAATTCAAGATGGCCACCGACAGCCATTTTGTACCAAAATTAGTGCAATCAGTTTTTTTGTACAGAACTTCTGTTTGAAAGTTCTGATTTGAATAAATTTTTGTATGAATGTTTAGTAACATGGAATACATCACATATAATACAAGGTTTTTTCTCATGCAGAAATTATGAAAATTAGATGAACTTTGATTCAGTCAGTGCTACTTATTCACAGTAAGTGCACATGCCAATACGGCTTGGGCTAGTGGGTGAATTTATGAGCCGATCTTCACGAAACTTCTTGGGTACCTTTCTTATCACCTTGGGATGAAAACGAGTGTTTTTGGGTGCGGTCCGAAATTCATGATGGCTGCCGACGGCCATTTTATACTGAAATTAGGTGCAATCATTTTTTTGTACAGAACTTCTAGGACTACGTTTGTTATTATCATGGGATGATAATGAGTGCTTTGGGGCTCGGTCAAAAATTCAAAATGTCTGTTGGCAGTCATATTTACAAGAATTCTGTGTATTACATTTTTAGCTTAACTTGACAAAGTCAAGATAAGCTATTGCCATTACTTGTGCGGAAGTCTGTTAGTCTGTAAGTCTGTTCACATTTTCCTTTAGCACAGGCTACACCCGTAGTTCACATCCGATCATCACAAAATTTCATATGCAGGTTTGGGGTCATGTCTAGATGAGAACGTCCCTTTTTGGTCGCGATCGGTCAACTGTGATGCCTGCCCATGCCCAAAACCTTTAGCACAGTCTACAGGTCATATTTATGAAGGGATTTCATTGTAACTTGGTAGGATGCATCTGTATAATATCTAGATGAGAACGTCCTCTTTTGTCATGATCTGTCAACCGTGATCTGCCTAAACCCGAAACCCAAAAACTTTTAGCACAGTCTGCAGGTCATATTTAATATAGAGGGATTTCATTGTAATGTGGTAGGATGACTCCGTATGATGTCTAGATGAGAACTTCCCCATTTGGTCGCGATCTGTCAACCGTGATGACTGCCCGAGCCCAAAACCTAAAAACCTTTAGCACAGTTTACAGGTCATATTTATAGAGGGATTTCATTGTAACTTGGTAGGATGACTCCGTATGATGTCTAGATGAGAACTTCCCCATTTGGTCGCGATCTTTCAGCCGTGATGACTGCCCGAGCCCAAAACCCAAAACTCTTTAGCACAGTCTACAGGTCATATTTATAGAAGGATTTCATTGTAACTTGGTAGGATGACTCCATATAACGTCTAGATGAGAGTGTCATTTTTTGGTCGCAATTAGTCAACTGTGACGACTGCCCGAGCCCAAAACCCAAAAACCTTTAGCACAGTCTACAGGTCATATTTATAGAGGGATTTGATTGTAACTTGGTAGGTTGACTCCATATAATGTCTAGATGAGAGCGTCCCCTTTTGGTCGTAATTGGTCAACTGTGATGGATACAGCAGAGGCCCAACGCCTGAAAACCTTTAGCACAGTATACAGGTCATATTTATGAAGGGATTTCATTGTAACTTTGTAGGATCACTCCAGATAATGCCTAGATGAGAACGTCCCCTTTTGGTCACGATCATTCAACCATGACGGCTGCCTGAGCCCAAAACCCGAAAAGCTTTAGCACAGACTCCAGGTCATATTTATGAAGGGATTTCATTGTAACTTGGTAGGATGACTCAGTATAATGTCTAGATGAGGACGTCCCCTTTTGTATGTGATCGGTCACCTGTGATGGCTACACAGGACCGAAGCTCCAAAACCTTTAGCACAGGCCACAGGCCGTATTTATGAAGGGATTTTGTTGTAACTTGATAGGATGACTCGTTTTGGAATAATTTCACTGTAAATTGGTAAATTTCATTGATATACATTAACTGTGAGGGCCACATACATTAACTGTGAGGGCCACATTAACCCACCCCTCAATTCTTTAGTACAATCTACACCTCATATTATTTTATTGAAAACATAGCATACAGGGAACAGAAATTAACATATTCCCAATTATCACAATTCTTGTCTTATTTCATAATCCTTTCATAAACATTGAACATTATCCTTTTCATCAAAAATAACACACAGACAAGTTAAGCTACAGTGTCATTGTCACTTTCATTTGTGTAGAACCTGTAAAGAAGATTTTTTATGTCAGCAATGTTTGCTATAAATTTATTGGGTGCCTTTGTTATCACTGTACTATGAGAACAAATGTTTTTGGGTTCAGTCAGACCCACTCGGGGACTCAGAAAGGGAGATGATTAAAAATCTTTTCCAAAAACACCAGACAAAATGTTTCTTTAATTCAGCATCCCCAGGATGTGTATATTCAAATGTGTTGAAGCCAAGTTCCTGTGTTAATATTTGTTGTTTGGGGAAGGTAAACATTAATTAGCACAACCCGATTTTCTATTTACAATGAGAAAAATAAAAAACCTCCTCACCCGTGGAAACCCTATGACCTAAAGATAAAAAATTCAAATACCTATATTTTAAGAAGGACTGGACAAATATTTATTAATTACCCAGTAGTATGAATCAACCTTAGAAGGGTTTGAATCAAACAGGTCTAAAACAGTTGCTCACATTTAGCTTATGGTATGCCATAGAAGGATCCACATTGTAACATTAACCCCATAAAGATTTATTTTCCAGTTTAGCATCTAACTGTCACCCTTCTTTACAATACTTTACCTATACATTTGTTACAGGCTACAGTCAGTATTTATGTACAGACCGTTACAATACTTTATATGTACCTTTGTTATCAGGTCATTACCTAGATGTGTGTCATTGCTGTGTCACATACTATACAGGTACCTGTCTTACACAAGATGAGCTACAGTGTCATTGACACTTTCATTTATATTATCATGTGAATAAACACCCTGAAAATTATTTATTCTATAATATTTCATCCAATCATTAATATCCATATTAGATAGTGGTATAAATTTTATAGAATGGCTCCAACAGTTGGTATATTTTTGAATGGACTGTCCGTCCATAACAGTAGTCCCTTTCCTCATTGATATTTTTGGAGGGTTTTTTAATCCCTTAATTTTAACTCCTTTTGACTGTCTATTTGTAGACCCTTTCCACCAAAAGCACTTGATAACATAAGAATTCTAATACTAGCTAACAATGTATCGATGAATTCACCATGTTGTGACTTGTTCATAGTAATTTGCATACCCGAACCCATTTTATATGATGTTTCAAGATCCTTAATTTGTTTCTCAGTTAACATTGATGTATATGGAATAAGTTTATTATCCCCGCATTTTAAAAAATGCGGGGATATTGTCATGATCTCCGTCCGTACGACCGTAAGTCCGTACGTCCGTACTTCCGTACGTCTGGTTTTGTAATTCGAAACGCTGTAACTTTCTACAGTTGTTCGATAGGGTCTGTGCAACCCAAAAATATAACTTTTAAATTTTTGTGCCACCAGGGGGCTTCTGAGGAGCCACTTAAAAAATGCGTTATTTTTTCACTTTTTTGCTGAATAGTCCCAACCTATGTAATTCGGAGTTCTAAAATTACACTAGGGTGTTGCTAAATGATCTGTAGATATGTAGGAAGGTTTCGGATTTTTCGGGTGCCACGTGGCTGTGCCACTGTAGCCACTTTTGTGTTTTCTTAGACCATTTCTGGCAAAAGGCTCGTAGGATATGTAATTCGAAATGCTAAATCTATGCTCAGATGTTGCAGTAGGGTCTATAGATGCGCACGAAGGTTTCGGATTTTTCGGGTGCCACGTGGCTGTGCCACCGTAGCCACTTTTGTGTTTTCTTAGACCGTTTCCGGCAAAAGGCTCGTAGGATATGTAATTCGAAACGCTAAATCCATGCTCAGAAGTTGCAGTAGGGGCTATAGATGCGCAGGAAGGTTTCGGATTTTTCGAGTGCCACGTGGCTGTGCCACCGTAGCCACTTTTGTGTTTTCTTGAACCGTTTCCGGCGAAAGGCTCGTAGGGTATGTAATTCGAAATGCTAAAACCATGCTCATATGTTGCAGTAGGGTCTATAGATGCACACGAAGGTTTCAGATTTTTTGGGTGCCACGTGGCTGTGCCACCGTAGCCACTTTCGTGTTTTCTTAGATCGTTTCCGGCAAAAGGCTCGTAGGGAATGTAATTCGAAATGCTAAAACCATGCTCATATCTTGCAGTAGGGATTATAGATGCGCACAAAGGTTTCGGATTTTTCGGGTGCCACGTGGCTGTGCCACCGTAGCCACTTTTGTGTTTTCTTAGACCGTTTCCGGCAAAAGGCTCCTAGGGTATGTAATTCGAAACGCTAAAACCATGCTCAAATGTTGCAGTGGGGTCTGTAGATGCGCACGAAGGTTTCCGATTTTTAGGGTGCCACGTGGCTGTGCCACGGTTGCCACTTTTGTGTTTTCTTAGACCGTTTCCGGTGAAAGGCTCCTAGGGAATGTAATTTGAAACACTAAAACCATGCTGAAATGTTGCAGTGGGGTCTGTAGATGTGTACGAAGGTTTCGGATTTTTCAGGTGCCACGTGGCTGTGCCACCGTTGCCACTTTTGTGTTTTCTTAGACCGTTTCCGGCGAAAGGCTCCTAGGGTATGTAATTCGAAATGCTAAAACCATGCTCAAATGTTGCAGTGGGGTCTGTAGATGCGCACGAAGGTTTCAAATTTTTCAGGTGCCACGTGGCTGTGCCACCGTTGCCACTTTTGTGTTTTCTTAGACCGTTTCCGACGAAAGGCTCCTAGGGTATGTAATTCGAAACGCTAAAACCATGCTCAAATGTTGCAGTGGGGTCTGTAGATGTGCACGAAGGTTTCGGATTTTTCAGCTGCCACGTGGCTGCGCCATCATTGCCACATTCATGTTTTCTTAGACCGTTTCCGGCGAAAGGCTCCTAGGGTATGTAATTCGAAACGCTAAAACCATGCTCAAATGTTGCAGTAGGGTCTGTAGATGTGCACGAAGGTTTCCGATTTTTCAGGTGCCACGTGGCGGTGCCACCATTGCCACTTTTGTGTTTTCTTAGCCTGTTTGCGGCAAAAGGCTCCTAGGGTATGTAATTTGAAATGCTAGAACCATGCTCAAATGTTGCAGTAGGGTCTGTAGATGCGCACGAAGGTTTCAGATTTTTCAGGTGCTACGTGGCTGTGCCACCGTTGCCACTTTTGTGTTTTCTTAGACCGTTTCCGGCGAAAGGCTCCTAGGGTATGTAATTCGAAACGCTAAAACCATGCTCAAATGTTGCAGTGGGGTCTGTAGATGCGCCCAAAGGTTTCGGATTTTTCAGGTGCCACGTGGCTGTGCCACCGTTGCCACTTTTGTGTTTTCTTAGACTGTTTCCGACGAAAGGCTCCTAGGGTATGTAATTCGAAATGCTAAAACCATTCTCAAATGTTGCAGTGGGGTCTGTAGATGCGCACGAAGGTTTCGGATTTTTCAGCTGCCATGTGGCTGCGCCACCATTGCCACTTTCGTGTTTTTTTAGACCGTTTCCGTCGAAAGGCTCCTAGGGTATGTAATTCGAAACACTAAAACCATGCTCAAATGTTGCAGTGGGGTCTGTAGATGCGCACGAAGGTTTCCGATTTTTCAGGTGCCACGTGGCTGTGCCACCATTGCCACTTTTGTGTTTTCTTAGACCGTTTCCAGGCGAAAGGCTCCTAGGGTGTGTAATTCAAAACGCTAAAACTATGCTCAAATGTTGCAGTGGGGTCTGTAGATGCGCACGAAGGCTTCAGATTTTTCAGCTGCCACGTGGCTCTGCCACCATTGCCACTTTCGTGTTTTCTTAGACCGTTTCCGGCAAAAGGCTCCTAGGGTATGTAATTCGAAACGCTAAAACCATGCTCAAATGTTGCAGTAGGGTCTGTAGATGTGCACGAAGGTTTCGGATTTTTCAGGTGCCACGTGGCTGTGCTACCGTTGCCACTTTTGTGTTTTCTTAGACCGTTTCCGGCGAAAGGCTCCTAGGGTATGTAATTCGAAATGCTAAAACCATGCTCAAATGTTGCAGTGGGGTCTGTAGATGCGCACGGAGGTTTCGGATTTTTTAGGTGCCACGTGGCTGCGACACCATTGTCACTTTCGTGTTTTCTTAGACCATTTCCGGCGAAAGGCTGCAAGAGTATGTAATTCGATATGCTAAAACCATGCTCAAATGTTGCAGTAGGGTCTGTAGATGTGCACGAAGGTTTCTGATTTTTCAGGTGCCACGTGGCTGTGCCACCGTTGCCACTTTCGTGTTTTGTTAGACCGTTTCTGGCGAAAGGCTCCTAGGGTATGTAATTCGAAACGCTAAAACCATGCTCAAATGTTGCAGTGGGGTCTGTAGATGCGCACGAAGGTTTCGGATTTTTCAGGTGCCATGTGGCTGTGCCACCGTTGCCACTTTTGTGTTTTCTTAGACCGTTTCCGACGAAAGGCTCCTAGGGTATGTAATTCGAAATGCTAAAACCATGCTCAAATGTTTCAGTGGGGTCTGTAGATGTGCACGAAGGTTTCAGATTTTTCAGCTGCCTAGTGGCTGTGCTGTTGCCACTTTCATGTTTTCTTAGACCGTTTCCGGCAAAAGACTCCTAGGGTATGTAATTCGAAATCCTAAAACCATGCTCAAATGTTGCAGTAGGGTCTGTAGATGCGCACAAAGGTTTTGGATTTCTGGGGTGCCACGTGGCTGTGCTACCGTTGCCTCTTTCATGTTCTCTTAGACCATTTCCGGCAAAAGGCTCCTACAGTATATATTTCGAAATGGTAAAACCATGCTCAAATGTTGCAGTAGGGTCTGTAGATGTGCACAAAGATTTCGGATTTTTCAGGTGCCACGTGGCTGTGCCACCATTGCCACTTTCGTGTTTTCTTAGACCGTTTCCGGCAAAAGGTCCTAGAGTATGTAATTCAAAACGCTAAAACCATGCTGTGATGTTGCAGTAGAGTCTGTAAATGCGTAGGAAGGTTTTGGATTTTTTGGGTGCTAAGTGGCTGTGTCACCGTTGCCACTTTTGTGTTTTCTTAGACCGTTTCCGGCAAAAGGCTCCTAGGGTATGTAATTCGAAATGCTAAACGCATGCTTAAATGTTGCAGTAAGGTCTGTAGATGCGTACAAAGGTTTCAGATTTTTCAGATGCCACGTGGCAGTGCCACCGTTTTTCTTTGGTGTTTTCTTAGATCATTTCCGGCGAAAAGCTCCCAGAGTATGTAATTTGAAATGCTAAAACTATGCTCAAAGTTGCAGTAGGGTCTGTAGATGTGCACGAAGGTTTCGGATTTTTGGGGTGCCACCGTTGCCACTTTCATGTTTTCTTAGACCGTTTCTGGCGAAAGGCTCCCAGGGTACATGTATGTAATTCGAAATGCTAAAACCATGCCCAAATGTTGCAGTGGAGTCTGTAGGTGCGCACGAAGCTGTGTCACCTGTGTCACTCAAATTCAAGGATGCAAATGCGGGGATACACTATAGTGTGCTTTGCACACAAGTGACACCATCTAGTTGATATTTTCATTTGGAATAATATATTTATTACCTTCACAAACACCTTTTGCTACTATTTTATCTACTCCATGACTTGCTAGGGTACTTGTGTGATATGGCCCAGTTCTGTGACTTTTGGCTGGTTTTAATGATATTCACAGTGCTCAGTAGGCTTTCAATCATATTTACATACCCTATTATGTTAAGAAATTAAGCCTTTTTTTTTTTTAAAGAAATGGAAAACAAAACGTTTTTGTTTGTTTTTTGTTTTTTTAAAAATGTAACTAAAATTTTAAATTAATATAAAAAAATTTATGCTCAATTCACAAGTAACATGTAAAATAAAATTTAATTATGCTCAACCTATTTTCTTTTAGGGTTATGTAGCAACATGCTACACAATTTAGGACTGCTAAATCTAATGTGTGAATATCACTGTATGCAAGTCAGTCATAACAAGTTTAATAAGATGTCATTAACACCCACTTGGGTCTACTAGTTAACTAGCACCTCATCAGTTCGGGTCGAACTGTAAAAAAAGGAGGGGGGTGATGTGACATGGCCCAGTTCTGTGATTTTTGGCTGGTTTTAATGATATTCACAGTGCTCAGTAGGCTTTCAATCATATTTACATTATTAATAAGTAATTAATAAGTAATTAATTATTATCCTACAATTGGGATGAGTTGCCTTACTTTATCAGTAAATAGAAATGCTGAACTTAAATTAATTCAAATAACAATAATAGTTTAATACAGTGTTTAATTTTCTTAAAATTAAACTCAGTAAAAAACTAATAAGAAAGTTTGTCTTTTCATAAGTTAAAGTCCACAATTTAATATTGGGGCAGAGTTCTTGAAAGGACTATGTATATTATATACAGGGAATTGTCTGGTTCGTCTGAATTAGAATTCAGTTATTGTTAATCTCTGTGAGACTGAATGGAGTGAACAGATATCAAACAAAACTAAAAGTCATTTTGTCAACAACTCTACCTGTTGAGTGTTGGCCTTGTGATATGTCGATATTTTTATTAATATTATGCCCATTCAGGTCGTGTTGAGTAACGAAGTGCCCCAACTCAAGCACCACTTTACATATTTTTATCATTATTTGTATGTATTTCAGCAAGAGAACCTATGCAGTACTTTGTAATGCCACTCGGTGAACAATCGTAAGTCGTGTTTACCTGGAAAAACCCAGTTCCACCGCAGGGAGATGCTGAGAGTTCACATGTTTACGTCTTTTCTTAACTCAAATATCATATAACACCCTCTCCGTATTGGATTCTTTGCAGTCTACGTGCATTTATCCACATAAATTCATACATTTCTTTTAATGTTAATTCAGTAAAATGGCATTGTTTATACATTTTCAGTGCAAGAGTATTTCCATTTAAGCTTGCAACCTTTCCGCACGTTTTCAGCGACCTTGCCCGTGTCAGTCAACGAAAACTTGCGGAAACGTGACCAATGCCTTATATGGAATTTCCCGCAACGATTGGGTCGACCCATCTAAATACGGGGTTGTGTGCTTGGATACGTCTCATCGCGAATAAAAGGGAGGAACTGAATGTTGCGAGACCAACCGTGACCCATCACTACGAACGAAAGCAAGCAGACGAGAAACGAAAAGCAAATCTTATACAAATTAAAAGGTGATAACCTTTTATAACTTACGTGAACTTATGGGTCATAATGAGACGGAAAGAATAAGTTAGGGAAATAGAAAGGGTGTTCAATTAGAAATGCTGCTTCAGCCGCTAAGGGGTCGACTTCAGTGTGTACTGTGTAAATGTAAACAAAGCACAGCGTGGCTAATTATTTATGTCTGATTATGACATTCATATCATGTGCAGATTCCGTCCAACATCTCCGTTAATCTTTGACGATTGTGTTGAAAGATTGGACGACACCGACACGACGGTGAAAGAAGGGCCTGTATTTATGCAGTGTTGTTAACTGCTATAAATTATAATATATAATTTATTGACAAATCTGTTCAATATTTGACATGACTAATGCCCGGCTCTCAGAAAAAGGTATTAGGGACGTCGAATTTCAAATTTCTCTGAGTAATATTTGCTAGAGTGTTTCACTCGAGCTCAGCGGCAAACGGTTTGCCACGCGTTCGTCTGTCCGTCCATATGCGGTGTTACCACCGTTAATTAAGTCTTACTTCAAGTTGAGTAAATTCATTCAATTAACGCTTCCGTTGGTTCTGTCAAATTAATAGTATTAGTAATTTACTGCATAGGTGTCTCGTATCACAAAAAGAGTTGATATTTGATAATTTTATGTCAGAATTCCTTGATAATATTACTGTGCAAAAAGGGATAACAAAACAAATATATTGTTGAATTGGATGTAATTTTATTATGTGGTTTCTATTAACCCTTTCCTGAGTGACCCATTCCTATTGAAGGTGCGTGACAGAGAACTAAAAGAAGTGCAGCATTATTGCCAGAGGACTCTATAAGTGCTGTCGCCACCCAGGTGTTAACCCATACAGAGAAATAGATTGTTTTTCAGTATTAGTCAGCCGCCAGGTGATAACCCATACAGAGAGATGGACTGTTTCAAGGGGTGTTAACCCTCTGTCGTGCAACATACAACCAATGATCACCACTTGTGATATACAAGGTAAATTCCTTTTCCCCATACTCCACTCTACCAGTTGTTTTCTTTAATTATATTTTGTGGATTCTGTTGCATTTTCACATAGCACAGGCGAATAGCTCGGCCACGCTACATATATATTTTTTTGTGGCAATCAGGTGGGATCAGAGTCAAAACCAGTATAGCAAAAATAAAATAAAATAGAAAAGTACAAAATTAACAGTCTCATAATGAAAACAAATTAGATATTTCTCCTGAAGATTTTAAGGTTATATTAATCTGGATATTTGGTGGAAAACAACTAATAAATAAATATTTACTTTCAGTGAATAACTAAAATTAATACAATTACTGAATAAAAATAAAAATGCCTAAAAATAAAAGAGGTCGACGCTTGGAAAACAATAACCAAATAGGAGCTGTAGTAGAGGACTTGGAGAATGGTCAGTTGTCAGATTATTCGGACAGCCTGAACACTCCATCACCAAACTCAAGGGCAACGGGTACCTCAGTAGGAAAGGTGGACCACAGTAATTCGCAAGCTTCAATAAAGAATAATGAAAGTAAAATAAATGAATTGAAATCTGATGTTGGGGATTTACGCAACCAAATTGATCAGCTGAGTAATGTGATAGAAAAAATTGCACAACAAAATACTAGGTAAATTGAACAAAATTACTGTGGCAGTCACATTGGTGTAAATCAGACGGAGATGTACAGGGGTGATAAAAGACCTTCAGATGAAAATAACCCATTTGCACAAGGCGGTATGCCTGACAACCAAGTTAATGGATGGTGGGAACAAAACCTACAAAATAACTCATGCGATAACCAGTATTGACCAAACCCCATTTTGGATGACAACCGTTTTGCGAGTAATTTTGGTTGACAGACATTAAATTCACAAAATGTAGGGTTTACCAGACCAGATACATATGACGGCAAGTCAAGTTGGACAGATTACTTGACCCATTTTGACATGGTTTGCAAACTGAATGGTTGGGATGATAGAACCAAAGCTATGCAGTTGATAGTATGCATGCGAGGATCTGCAAGGAGTGTGCTGACGGATATAAAACAAGAGCAACTGAGTAGCTTTCCTGATCTGGTGGGCATTCTTGGGTTCCGTTTTGAGCCCCAAAACCAATGCGAGATGTACAGAGCCCAACTAAATGCCAGGGTTAGGCGTAGGGACGAAACTTTACCAGAGTTAGTTCAAGATATAAAGAGATTAGCTAGGATGGCCTATCCATCAGCCTCTAGTGACCTGAGGGACAGTTTGGCGTACAAAAGTTTTTGCGACGTGTTGAATGATGCCGACATGGAATGGGCAATATGCCAAGGAAGTTCCGAGAACATTGATCAAGCTTTAAATTTAGCCTTGAAATATGAAGCTTTTCAAGTTGGCTGAAATTGCAAAAACCAAAATAAGTTCAGTGTTAGAGCTCAGGTTCAGGTACCATACACTGAAGAGACCTTGTCACAAAGAAAAATGGATGCAGCTGTGAACCGAGAGGATTTAGGTCGACCAGTGTGCAAAATGTTAGCGAATGGGGGGAATAAACCGGCCATTCGGGAGCCCATCGGATGTCACTATTGGAACAAATTGGGACATGTAATAAAAGAGTGCAGGAAGAGAAGATGGGGTCTCACACATCACAATGACAGAATGGGCAAGCAGAATAAAACTCAGACTCATCAATCTGAGCATAATGTTGAAACCCAAACATAGACGGAAAACTGTTAGATGCCGAGCCTAAGGGTCGAGACTGGGCAAAAGATACTAAAAGACCCAACCGCATATTGGATATAAAAAATTTAGTAAATGATGGAATAGTTGTCAAAGCAGATTTGTTTGGGAAAAACATAAATTGTTTGGTAGATACCGGCTCTACTGTATCGGTTCTTCACACTCAGCAATATTTGGCTATTCCAGTGGACAGGAGGCCTAAACTACTGCAAGCATGTGGAAAGTTAACGCTTGACAAATGGAAACGCCATGCAACCTAAGGGGGCTATTGATCTGGCTATTCGAATTGAAGGTCATTCCTTCCAACACAGATGGGTCATTGCAGATACTGAAGCGCAAGCTATATTGGGCTACGATTTCCTATACCAATACGAGTGTGAAATAAATGTGAAAGATAACAGCCTTACATTTAAAGGAGAGCCTGTAGCTTGTAAACTGGAGAGTGATGAGGCATCAATCTTCAGAATAACTGTAGCTGAAAATGTGGTTATCCCTCCAATGAGTGAGATGATCATACCAGTGGTGATATGCCACAGGAGGTCAATGCTGTAGTAGATTTTCCTAAGGAGAAATTAGCTAAACGTGGGATATTGGTTGCCAAGTGCTTATTTAAAGTTAACCAGGAATTGATACCCATTCGTATCATCAATGTGATGGACAAACCACTGACCATTTACAAGGAGACGCATGCAGCAGACTGCAGTTCCGTTTCCCCCCAAGTTATCAAACCCAACTCTGAAGCAAAATTTGATGAGAATGACCTAATGAATAATCAATTAAACAAGATTGATGTAAGCCAGGAAGACTCATCAGGGTTACCCGATCACCTTCAGGGTCTGTTTAGGTCATGCAAAGAGAAATTACAACATAAACTGCTGGCCGAAGTGAAAGCACTTCTGATGAAAAACCTTGCTGTTTTTGCAAAGTCAAAAGATGATTTGGGTATGACGGATTTAATTGAGCATCACATTGAGACAGGTGATGCCAGACCTGTGAAACAACCACCGAGGAGAATACCATTGACCCAACGGCAAGAGGCCAGGGATGAAGTTAAGCAAATATTGAATGCAGGAGTGATTGAACCCTCCAAATCACCGTGGGCATCCCCAGTGGTGCTAGTACGAAAAAAGAATGGATCGTTACGTTTTTGTATCGACTACAGGCAGCTTAGTTGTGTTACTGTTACTGACTCATACCCCTTTTCTAAGGATTGATGACTCACTGGATACACTGCGAGGATCGACTATATTCTCAACATTAGATTTGTGTTGTGGATACTGGCAGGTACCAGTGCATGAATTGGACAAACACAAAACCGCTTTCACAACAACCAGTGGGCTTTATGAGTTCAAAACCATGCCCTTTGGGTTAAAGAACGCTGGCGCGACCTTTGAGAGGCTTATGGAACTTGTTTTATCAGGTCTCCAGTGGCAGACTTGCCTTCCGTACATAGATGATATTATTTTACAGCCGGTCTAAAAGTTTCTCCGAAGAAATGTCATTTATTTGAAAAGAAAGTTATCTTTTTGGGGCATATGGTTTCAGAGAATGGAATAGAACCTGATCCAGAAAAGTGTGAATCCATAAAATCATGGACACAACCCAAATGTGTTAAGGATGTGAGAAGCTTTCTAGGAACATGTTCCTATTATCGCAAATTCATTAGGGACTTTGCAAAAACTACAAAACCTCTGCATAGGCTAACAGAAAAGCAATCAAAATTTGAGTGGACTTCTGACTGTGAATCTGCATTTCAAAAGCTTAAGGCTACCCTGACCTCTCAGCCTATCCTTGCATATCCAGACATGTCTCTACCCTTTATCCTAGACACCGATGCTAGTGGGGTTGGAATGGGAGCGGTCTTATCTCAAAAGCATGATGATGGCGAACACGTTGTCGCTTACTATAGTAGAACATTGAGTAAGTCAGAAAGGCAATATTGCATTACACGCAGAGAGTTACTAGCGGTGGTTGATTCTGTCAAACACTTCCACCATTATTTGTTTGGTACCAATTTCACCATTAGGACTGATCATGGTGCCCTAAACTGGATACACCAATTTAAAAATCCTGAGGGACAGCTTGCAAGGTGGATTTCGGTTCTTGACACCTACAACTTCAAGATAGAACATAGAGCTGGTTGGTTACATGAGAATGCAGATGGACTTTCACAAATACTATGTCAATCATGCAATTACTGCTGCAGAAAACAACAGAAGGAAGGAATGCATGGTCAACTCATTGGGGCTATTCTAAAAGGTGATCTTAGAAAGAGTCATGACAAGTGCAAAGCATCGCCTGAGCAAGTTGAGGAAAATGACCTTTCTGAAATCCAACGAGGAGATCTGTAAGGCACATGGGGAGGATACATTACTGGCACCAGTTGTTGAATGGAAGAAGAATGCATGACGACCTAATTGGAATAGTATATCATGTCTGCCAGCTCAGACTAAAACATACTGGTCACAGTGGGACCGCATCGAATTAATCGATGGAGTGTTGTCCAGAAAATGGTACAATGATAAGACCACTGATATAAGGTGGCAGACTATTTTTCCCAAGCAATGGAGATCTGAGGTTTTAAAGATGCTGCACAGTGACCCAGCAGCAGGACATATGGGAGTCACTCGTACTGTGGCTCGAATCAGGTCTAGATTCTACTGGTCGGGTTTTCATGAGGATGTCAGACGGTTTGTTGCAAAATGTGAGTCGTGCCAAGGCAGAAAACCAAGTAAACCTGTACTTCGTGGAACAATGAAACAATATTTAGTTGGCGCTCCGCTTGAAAGGGTGGCACTCGATATTATGGGAACCCTCACTCAAACTGACAGAGGCAACAAATATATACTGGTAGTGACTATTTCACTCGGTGGACTGAAGCCTACCCAATGCCGAATCAAGAGGCAGAGATGGTGGCTGACACATTCTTAAAGAATTTCATATGCCGATTTGGCATCCCTAAACAAATTCATACTCATCAGGGGGGGCAATTCTAATCAAAAATTTTTCGAAGACTGTGCAAGCTCCTGAGAATAGACAAAACACAAACCACGCCTTACCACCCTCAGAGCGATAGTCTCACTGAGAGGCTGAATCGCACTATTGTTGATATGTCAAGTAAATGTATTACAAAATCACAGAGGGACTGGAATCAGCAATTGCCCTTAGTAATGTATGCATGTAGGTCTTCTGTTCAAGAAAGTATAGAAGAAACTCCTTCAAAAATGATGTTGGGGAGGGACGTAGAACTCCCGATTGATCTGTTATATGGTAAACCCCCACAATTACGGGCTACAAAACCTTTAGAATACATTGAGTGTCTGGAAGAAATTATGAGAAAAGTTCATGAGGCAGCACGTGAGAAAATGATTGAGACCAGTGACAGGCAAAAGCGACAATATGATACAAGGTCAAACTTGTCCTCGTACAAAATTGGAAGTATGGTCTGGTTAAACCTTCGACATAGAAAGAAGGGTTGGTCCTTCAAATTACAAATGCGATGGGAAGGCCCCTTTGTTGTTATTGACCGAATATCAGATCTACTGTATAAGATAAAATTCAGCCCTCATTCTCGAACTCAAGTGGTACATTTCAATAGGCTAAAGCCATTCATTGGAGGAAAACAGAATTGGTATTGTGAGAATAAGGTAACAACAAGGTCAGCATCTAAGGAAGCTAACCATGCAGTGCCATGTAAAGCCGAATCAGCATAACCCTTTTTTTTTTCTTTCTTTTTAATGTACTTTTCTAGCAAAATGTTGGCGAGCTAATCACTGTGCTGGAGATGGAACACTTCCCCATAGGTACTGTTAACAATGAGCTTTTATGTGTTTTTCTTATTTTTGTCATTACAGATGTATCATTACTCAGAAGACCCACAATACCAGTGTAAGAGGTGTGGAAAGAGGTATTTTGTGAGATCGAAGTTGGTGCGGCATGTCAGAGAGGCTCACGGGAGAGTGATACCCTGCCCATATGAGAATGTTGAGGGTGTAAATTGCAAGTGGACCACCAAGCAGTCGAGGAGATACCGGCTCAAGGAGCACATCGAGACAGTGCATCGGGGGTTATACCCAGCAAAGATGGAAAGGAAAAATGAGAATTATAGGAGAAACCACGATGAACACTAAAGAGCACCATCAGACCATAAGGACAGAAGCAAAACCACCTCCTGCATTAAACAGCCAGAGTGGATTGTACAGGACAGAGCGGCAGTCACGCAGGACATGACCGTGGAAGCTGCAAGTTCAGCCACATCAATCGACCTTGACCAGCCAGCAACAGAGTGGGGTGATTTATCACCTATTTATCTTGTGGACAGCGAAGGGAGGCCGACCACTCCTGTGACAGCTGAGAACAACTTCGCCACACAAGTTATACAGGAAATGATGCGGATCGAGAAGAATATGGCAGGGTTAGCAGATGGCCCTACAGCATCAATACCACAGCAAACTGAGCCAAGTACAATTCAACCATTTGAGAAAGTGATGCCTCATTATATTCCCGAGACAGAGACCAACATGGATCCTGCTAGCGGAGATGTTGCTGAATCTGGTGTAGAGCTAGAAACCAGACTTGAGATGGCAATTCTCACCTGTTGAAACTACTGAGTCAGAGACAAATGTTGAACCCTATGTGCCAATAAACTGTGAATCTGCACCACCTGTGGTTTTTCCACATGCAGATATTTCCTTGCCTGAGCCATTTTCTTCATTCGTGCAACTTTCTGCGGATCCAAGATTTTTCTTTCTGGGGGCTCCAAGTGCATATATGGAGGGACACACTGCACAACTCATGTCAGCTACAAGGAAACAGGCATGACAACATTACCACAACTACAAAAGGCGTTTTACCCCTTATGGTTACCTTGCCATAAAGAAAGTAGAGACTGTTTCATTACCAGATAATACATCCTACACCTTAACAGACTTTTGGGTCAGTGACCCGGAGATCATCAGGACCACGGAAGTTTCAACCACTACTGACTTACCATTTGTTACAACGAATATTACAACTTCTTGTGACCAATCCACCAATGCTGGTGATTTACTGCAGATAGAGCCATTGGACCTGAGCTGCAAGGCCAAGAAGATTGAAGAGTGAAGCAGAAAGTATTTTGTATTCAAGAAAATTTTGGTAATGTCTGAATTCATCTCTGCGGTGTGACCCTATTATGTTAAGAAATTAAGCCTTTTTTTTTTTTAAAGAAATGGAAAACAAAACGTTTTTGTTTGTTTTTTGTTTTTTAGCTCACCTGACTGAAAGTCAGGGTGAGCTTTTCTGATCACTTTTCGTCCGTCGTCCGTCGTCCATCGTCCGGCGTGAAGGTGGTGTTTGGGTCTTTTTCTTCCAAACCACTGGCCGCATGTTAATGAAATTTCATGTGAGTAGGGGTTATATAGCGGCATTTTGATTTTTGGGCAAATTAGGTTTCGGCTCATATTGAGCAGAGGGGTGGGGCAAAAATGCTCCAATTCTTAAAAAATCTTCTTCTCAAGAACCAGCAATAGCAGAGACTTGATATTTGGTATGCAGCTTCCTTTTGAGGTGTAGACTCAAGTTTGTTCAAGAGAAGTTTGTAGGTCTATACTTGGCGATGTTATGGGAGGAGCAAAAATTTTGGCCCCACCCCAAATTTCTATTTTTTAAACCGAGAGGCCAATTTGAACCAAATTTTATGTGAGGGCTTATTGGGTCATAAGTACCTAATTTATGCAGAAATTTTTTTTCCTGTAGCCCCGTGGGAACCACAGGAGCTAAAAATAGAAAAAAATTAAAACGCCTATATCTCAAAAACTGCACGGCAGTGAGAATTTTTATTTGGTGTGAAGCTTTCTTGGGACCAACAGAAAGGATTGGTAAAAAAAAATTGCTATCGGTTTTATCATAGGGTACTTTTTCGGGACTCTGAAAAAGTGCTGAGTCAGTATTTTTTAACACAGTAGGCAATGGGAAAAAAATAAAGAATTGTTTTCTTCCAAACCACTGCTCTAAAAGCTTTCATATTTTACATATAACATCTTTGGAACATTGATTCACATATTTGTAGAAATCAAATTCCTCGGTCCATATTTGGGTTCCCTATGGGAACCCAAATGTTCAAATTAGTGCAATATGAGGGATATATTTTAAAAATCTTCTTCTTCGGATCCACAAATCAGAATCTTTTGATATTTGCTATGCATCATCCTTAGGGGGGTGAGATTGATGTTTGTTCAAGCCAAGTCCCTGAGTTCATATTTGGACTCCCTTTGGGAACCCAAATTGTAACTTAGTGCAATACGAGGTATATTCTTTTAAAATCTTCTTCGCATCCACCGGTCAGAATCTTTTGATATTTGGTATACAGTATGCTTAGGGAGGTGAGATTCAAGTTGTTCAAGTCAAGTCCTTCGGCTCATATTTGGTCTCCCTGTGGGAGCACAAATTATAACTTAGTTCAATATGAGCAATATTCTTTAAAAAAAATTTTTTTTTCAGATCCACCAGTCAAAATCTTTTGATATTTGATGTACAGCATTCGTAGGGGGGGGGGGGGGGGGGGGGGGGGGGGGGGGGGGGGGGGGGGCTGAGAGTGAAGTTTGTTAAAGCCAAGTCCCTTGGTTCATATTTGGGCTCACTGTAGAAGCCCAAATTATACCAAAATTTTTATTTTCCAAACCAAGAGGTCGATTTGAACCAAATTTGATATGAGGGCTTATTGGGTCACAAATACCTAATTTATGCCATAAATTGTTTTCCTGTCCCCCACGGCAACTACAGGAGCTGAAAAAATTTTTTTTTTTTGAATGCCCATATTTCCAGAACTACATGGCACTGAGAATTTTTATACAATGTGAAGCTTCCTTAGGGCCGGGAGAAAGGAATGGTGAAAAAAATGCCATTGGTTTTATCATAAGTACTTTTCCAGGACTAAAAGTGCCGAGTCATCATTTTTTAACACTGTAGGTAATGGGAATAACGTTGAATAATCTTCTTTTCCCAAACCACTGCTTCAGAAGCTTTTGTTTTTGGGTTCCCTATGGGAGCCCAATGTATAACTTAATTCAGTATGAGAAATATTCTTAAAAAATCTTTTTTTTCTGATACTCCTCTCAGAATCTTTTGATATTTGATTTTTAGTTTTCTTAGAAGCGGCAAATTGAAATTTGTTCAAGTTCTGGTTTATTGATAAAATTGGGCCCAGTAACCAATTCCTGCGTTGAAAGCCCTGTAAAGTGGGCAGTAATAGGCATAAACGATTGACCAAACCTGATATTATAATTATGCCTCTGTAATGATGTAGCCTTAGAAAGTGACCTTAAATTCCAATAAATAAATAGATAAATTATTGAGTACCCAATATGGGGATCTAACATATGAACACTCTGGGTTACTAAGTAGAGAAAACACTTTTATGTTGAAAAACTGATAATAACCACAAGGCAGAATCCCTTGCTATTTTGGTGATATGACTCGGCCAGTATCAGGTGAGCGCCCTCAGGCCCCGTGGGGCCTCTTGTTTAAAAATGTAACTAAAATTTTAAATTAATATAAAAAAATTTATGCTCAATTCACAAGTAACATGTAAAATAAAATTTAATTATGCTCAACCTATTTTCTTTTAGGGTTATGTAGCAACATGCTACACAATTTAGGACTGCTAAATCTAATGTGTGAATATCACTGTATGCAAGTCAGTCATAACAAGTTTAATAAGATGTCATTAACACCCACTTGGGTCTACTAGTTAACTAGCACCTCATCAGTTCGGGTCGAACTGTAAAAAAAGGAGGGGGGTGATGTGACATGGCCCAGTTCTGTGATTTTTGGCTGGTTTTAATGATATTCACAGTGCTCAGTAGGCTTTCAATCATATTTACATTATTAATAAGTAATTAATAAGTAATTATTTATTATCCTACAATTGGGATGAGTTGCCTTACTTTATCAGTAAATATAAATGCTGAACTTAAATTAATTCAAATAACAATAATAGTTTAATACAGTGTTTAATTTTCTTAAAATTAAACTCAGTAAAAAACTAATAAGAAAGTTTGTCTTTTCATAAGTTAAAGTCCACAATTTAATATTGGGGCAGAGTTCTTGAAAGGACTATGTATACTATGTACAGGGAATTGTCTGGTTCTTCTGAATTAGAATTCAGTTATTGTTAATCTCTGTGAGACTGAATGGAGTGAACAGATATCAAACAAAACTAAAAGTCATTTTGTCAACAACTCTACCTGTTGAGTGTTGGCCTTGTGATATGTCAATATTTTTATTAATATTATGCCCATTCAGGTCGTGTTGAGTAACGAAGTGCCCTAACTCATGCAGGACTTTACATTTTTTAATCATTATTTTGTATGTATTTCAGCAAGAGAACCTATGCAGTATTTTGTAATGCCACTCGGCAAACAATCGTAAGTCGTGTTTACCTGGAAAAACCCAGTTCCACTGCAGGGAGATGCTGAGTGTTCGCATGTTTACGTCTTTTCTTAACTCAAATATCATATAACACCCTCTCCGTACTGGATTCTTTGCAGTCTACGTGCATTTATCCACATAAATTCATACATTTCTTTTAATGTTAATTCAGTAAAATGGCATTGTTTATACATTTTCAGTGCAAGAGTATTTCCATTTAAGCTTGCAACCTTTCCGCACGTTTTCAACGACCTTGCCCGTGTCAGTCAACGAAAACTTACGGAAACGTGACCAATGCCTTATATGGAATTTCCCGCAACGATTGGGTCGACCCATCTAGATACGAGGTTGTGTGCTTGGATATGTCTCATCGCGTATAAAAGGGAGGAACTGATTGTTGCGAGACCAACCATGACCCATCACTACGAACGAAAGCAAGCAGACGAGAAACGAAAAGCAAATCTTATACAAATTAAAAGGTGATAACCTTTTATAACTTACGTGAACTTATGGGTCATAATGAGACGGAAAGAATAAGTTAGGGAAATAGAAAGGGTGTTTAATTAGAAATGCTGCTTCAGCCGATAAGGGGTCGACTTCAGTGTGTAAATGTAAACAAAGCACAGCGTGGCTAATTATTTATGTCTGATTATGACATTCATATCATGTGCAGATTCCGTCTAACATCTCCGTTAATCTTAGACGATTGTGTTGAAAGATTGGACGACACCGACACGACGGTGAAAGAAGGGCCTGTATTTATGCAGTGTTGTTAACTGCTATAAATTATAATATATAATTTATTGACAAATCTGTTCAATATTTGACATGACTAATGCCCGGCTCTCAGAAAAAGGTATTAGGGACGTCGAATTTCGAATTTCTCTGAGTAATATTTGCTAGAGTGTTTCACTCGAGCTCAGTGGCAAACGGTGTTGCCGCGCATTCGTCTGTCCGTCCATATGCGGGGTTACCGCCGTTAATTAAGTCTTACTTCAAGTTGAGTAAATTCATTCAATTAACGCTTCTGTCGGTTCTGTCAAATTAATAGTATTAGTAATTTACTAGGTGTCTCGTATCACAAAAAGAGTTGATATTTAACAATTTTATGTCAGAATTCCTTTATAATATTACTGTGCAAAAAGGGATAACAAAACAAATATATTGTTGAATTGGATGTAATTTTATTATGTTATTTCTATTAACCCTTTCCTGAGTGACCCATTCCTATTGAAGGTGCGCGACAGAGAACTAAACGAAGTGCAGCATTATTGCCAGAGGACTCTTTAAGTGCTGTCGCTACCCAGGTGTTAACCCATACAGAGAAATAGATTGTTTTTCAGTATTAGTCAGCCGCCAGGTGATAACCCATACAGAGATATGGACTGTTTCAAGGGGTGTTAACCCTCTGTCGTGCAACATACAACCAATGATCACCACTTGTGATATACAAGGTAAATTCCTTTTCCCCATACTCCACTCTACCAATTGTTTTCTTTAATTATATTTTGTGGATTCTGTTGCATTTTCACATAGCACAGGCGAATAGCTCGGCCACGCTACACTTGTTGCTCCTAAAGCCAATCCCAGAAGAACATACTTACCCAATGCAGGCAATACCTTTGAAGCAATACCCATAATCAACCCCCATAATGATCCACCTTTTTTGAACTGCTTCTCTTATTTGCATTTTTGAGATGTTAATACCAACTCCCTTTTTATCTCCACTGACTGCAAGTCAGTGTGAGGTATTGCCATCACTTGGTGTCCGTTAATTATTGCATACCTGGCTTCTTCTTCACAGCCATTCAGCCAAATTCAAACATATATTGCACAAACCATCACTGGGGTATACCCTTTCTATTTTGTTCAAATGAAGCGGCTGCCTTCTTCAGGCTCTGGACAATGATGCCAAAGCCGAAAACAACTCTTTAAGAATCTTCTCATGCACCACCAGAGAGATTGCCTTGATATATTGTATGTAACACTCTTTGGTGTTGAAGATTAAAGTTTGTTCAAGAGAAGTTGGTAGATTAATATTTGGGCTCTCTGTGGGCACATACCCATTTTGGGCTCTGCCCAAAATTTCTATTTCAAGAACCAATGGGCTGATTTGAACCAAATTTGGCATGCAGCATAAGTGGGTCCAAAGTACTTGATTGATGCCCGAAATGGGTTTTTTTTTTCGTTGCCCTGTGGGTACCCCAGGGGCTAAAAATAGAAAAAAATTCAAATGCCCATATTTTCCAAACTACGCGAAACAGAGAACTGTTATTTGGTATGAAGCATCCTTTTGACTGGTAGAATAGATTAAAAAAAAAAAGGCCATCGGTTGTGTCTGGGTGTTTTGTAGGGGCGTTTGAAAAAATGATGAGTCAGCATATTTGCAAAAATTGAAAAAAAGATTTTCTTCAGAACCGCTGATCAGAATCATTTGATATATGGTGTACATCATCCATAGGACGGTCATATACAAGTGTGTTCAAATCAACCCCCTCGGTTCATATTTGGGCTCAACAGAGGAGCCCAAATAATTAACTTAGGGCGCAATGGGGAATAAGCTTTAAAAATCTTCTTCTTCAGATCAAACAGTCAGATTCTTTTGATACTTGGTATACAACATCTCTGCAGGGGTCAGATTGAAGTTTGTTCAAATTGAGTCCCTGGGTTAATATTTGGGCTTCCTATGCAAGCCCGAATATTAACTTGGTGCATTATGGGGAATAATCTTTAAAAATCTTCTTCTTCAGATCCACCAGTCAGATTCTTTTGATATTTGGTATGCAGCATCTCTAGGGGGATTAGATTCAAGTTTGTTCAAATGGGAGACCTGGATGAATATTTGGGCTCTTTTTTGGAGCTCATATTTTAACTTGGTGCAATATGAGAAAATTTCTTACAAAAATCTTCTTTTTCAGACCCACTAGTGAGAATCTTTTCATATTTGGTATCTGACATCTCTAGAGGTATAAGATTTGAATTTGCTCAAATCGAGTCCCTGGGTTAATATTTGGGCTTCCGGTGGGAGCCTGAATAACTTTGTGCAATATGGGGAATAATCTTTAAAAATCTTCTTCTTCAGATCCACATGTCAGATTCTTTTGATATTTGGTATGCAGCATCTCTAGGGGGTTAGATTCAAGTTTGTTCAAATGGGATCCCTGGATGAATATTTCGGCTCTTTAATGGAGCCCAAATTTTAACTTTGTGCAATATGAGAAAATTTCTTAAAAAATCTTTTTTTTTCAGACCCACTAGTGAGAATCCTTTCATTTTTAGTATGTGTCATCTCTAGAGGTGTAAGGTTCAAATTTGTTCAAATCGAGTTCCTGGGTTAATATTTGGGTTCCCCAAGGGAGCCCAAATATTTACTTAGTGTAATATGGGGAGTTATCGTTTAAAATCATCTCCTTCAGATCCAGAAGTCAGATTCTTTTGATATTTTGTGTACAACACCTCTGGGAGGGTTAGATTGAAGGTTGTTCAAATCAGGTCCCTGGGTTAATATTTTGGCTTTTTATTCAAGCCCAAAGTTTAACTTAGAGCAATATGAGAAAATTTCTTGAAAATTCTTCTTCTTTAGATCCACTAGTGAGAATCCTTTCATATTTGGTATGTAATGTCTCTAGGGGTGTCAAATTTAAGTTTGTTCAAATTAATTCGCTTTTTTTTTTGTTTTTTTTTTTATTTTTTTTATGGGGAGAGGCTAGGAGAGAACCACAGTAGTTTAAAACAAAACAAAAATTTTCTTCAGTTGTTGTTTTTTAATACTTCACAGAACACAGCTTGCTAGGAAGCTTTCCTAGCACCGGCAGAAATGAATGGCCAAAAAAGTTGCCTTTGGTTGTGTCATAGCAAATCAAAAAATTGCTCTTGCTGCTGATCACTGACTGATCCACTCATCTCTTTTGATAATTTGAGCCAGATGCGCATTTTAGGCTCACTTGAGCCTCTGATTTTGAGTTTTAGCTTTATTAATTTTATATTAATTTGTGTTTAGTTAATAGTATTTCATCATCTCCACTAAATTGATTTCAAGTTAAACTGATTATAACAGCCTCATTATTAGAATAAGCTTGATACAATGATCTTTTCTGCCCATCTGACAGGTTAATTTTGATTGGTTGATAATTTGTCATCTTATATATACTATATGATTATATTATTATGCAAGTAATCTTGTCTTGTAACTTGGTGGGTTGACTTCATATAATGTCTAGATGAGAAAGTCCCCTTTTGGGCAACTGTGACAGCTACAGGTGCCCGAAAGCCGAAAACCTTTAGCACAGTCTACAGGTCATAATTATGAAGGGATTCCATTGTAGCTTGGTAGGATGACTCCAAATAATGTCTAGATGAGAACATCCCCTTTTGGTCGCAATCATTCAGCCTTTATGGCTGCCCGAGCTCAAAGACCTTTAGCATAGTCGAAAGGTCGTATTTATGGAAGGATTTCATTGTAACTTGTTAGGTTGACTCCATATAATGCCTAGATGGTGACATCCCCTTTTGGTTGTGATTGGTCAGTGGGGTGGCTATAGGTGCCCGAAGCCCGAAAATCTTGAGCACAGTGTACAGGTCATATTTATGAAGGGATTTCATTGTAACTTCATAGGATCACTCCAGATGATGCCCAGATGAGAATGTCCCCTTTTGGTCGCGATCATTCAACCATTATGCCTGCCCGAGCCCGAAGCCCGAATACCTTTAGTACAGTCTACAGGTCATATTTATGAAGGAATTGCATTGTAACTTTGTAGGTTTGACTTCATATAATGTCTAGATGAGAACGTCCCCTTTTGGACACGATTGGGCAACTGTGACAGCTACAGGGGACCGAAGCCCAAAAACCTTTAGAACAGTCTACAGGTCATAATTATGAAGGAATTTCATTGTAGCCTGGTAGGATGACTCCAATTAATGTCTAAATGAGAACGTCCCCTTTTGGTCGCGATCATTCAGCCTTGAAGGCTGCCCGAGCCCAAAAACCGCAAAACCTTTAGCATAGTCTATAGGTCATATTTATGGAAGGATTTCATTGTAACCTTTTAGTTTGACTCCACATAATGCCTAGATGATGACATCCCCTTTTGGTCGTGATTGGTCAACTGTGACGGCTTCAGGGGCCCAAAGCCCAAAAACCTTGAGCACAGTCTACAGGTCATATTTATGAAGGGCTTTCATTGTAACTTTGTAGGATCACTCCAGATGATGCCCAGATGAGAATGTCCCCTTTTGGTTGCGATCATTCAACCATGATGGCTGCCCGAGCCCAAAAACCTTTTGCACAGTCTACAGGTCATATTTATGAAAGGATTTCATTGTAACTTGGTAGGTTGACTTCATATAATGTCTAGATGAGAACGTCCCCTTTTGACGCAATTGGGAAACTGACGGCTACAGGGGCCTGAACCTGAAAACCTTTAGCACAGTCTACAGGCCATATTTATGAAGGGATTTCAATGTAACTTGATAGGATGACTTGTTTTGCAATAATTTCACTGAAACTTGGTAACTTTCGTTGATATATGTTAACTGTGAGGGCCACATACATTAACTGTGAGGTCCACATACATTAACTGTGAGGTCATATTAACCCACCTCTCAGCTCTTTAGTACAGTGTACACCTCATATTATTTTTATCAAAAACATAGCATACAGGGAACAGAAATGAACATATTCCCCACAATTCTTGTCTTATTTCATATTATCACAATTCTTGTCTTATTTCATAATCCTTTCATAAACATCTTACATTATCCTTTTCATCAAACACAACACACAAGTTAAGCTACAGTGTCATTGACACTTTCATTAATATCTGGTTTCTGGTTTAAGTCAAAATAAATTAATCCATACAGTTGCAGATAATCTTTATATCCAACAAAACTACCAGTCAACTAATGGTTAGTCCCCTTTGTGAATGAACTCTCTGTATAGTCTAGCCCTTTCTATGGAAGGATTGAGTTGTTGTTGTGGGTATAAAATACCATTGGAAAGTTCCAATTGATAAGCTCTAATTCTTTTTTCATTTGCAAAATAAATAAATACATGTCTTAGCTTATCTATACTTGAGGCTATCTTAAACATGCCAGTTTGTTGTTGTGTACCTGGAGATACTTCAACACGATCCTTCAGATATATCCATTCATGGGGTGTAAGAAATCTATCTAAATATAGTTTTTGATCAGCTATATTAAAGGTAATCTTTGGTATCCATAATTTCATCTTAGTTACAATTTATCTTCCTTGCAATGCTGCTTCAGCATCATCTTCATCTCCAGCTGTTCTGAAGATAATATCATTATCTACTGCAAGACGAATATTTATATCAAGTTTTTTAGGAGGACAAATGTTATCTTTGAAAGATCAGAACCAATCATAACGATTCAATGAAAGGGTTATATTATTAATTGCATCACCTTCAATTAATTTCTTCTTAACATTAAACCCTTCATTATTGTCTGCTATAGTAGCAAAACCAGTACCACCACTGGGATAAAAGCAGCTTGAAGATGCTACCGTTATGTAAGAATTGCTGTATTCGGCAATGCTTTTAACATTAATAGCATAATTCACATTAGGAGTGTCTGTTACTGTTGAGCCATTGCATTTTACTTCCAAGTTACTGATTATTCTCTATCTGTCACCGGCTAGTGCCACTCTATCCACTGCAAGATATCCTTCACCATTAGCTTTTTCATTTACTTTAAAATCAAGTTCTAAATATCCATTGTATAAATCATCTAGGTTGGTATCAGATGAACTGTATACAATAATTTTATAACCATCTTTCTTCTGATAAGCCCCATCTTCCAGATATTGAATTGGATTTTGCAAATCATACGCTACATATTCACATATTCATAACGTTCAACATTATTTGAATTTCTAAATGCCATATATATGTATATATATCAGAAGTTTATAAACAAATCCTGCTGGTAGTTATAAGAAAAAATCATCAAAGTTCAAAACAAATACAAGGAAATTATTAAATTTATTCCTGCTAGCACTTTCACCGCTCTCTATTCAGGCATTTTGAAATATATAGCGAGAGTGAGCCATATAGGTCTGTTGAAGATGGTATGAGTTTGATAAATAACACCTTTTAGACCTATTTCATTTTACTACACGAGCTTTCGACTAATCATAGTCCTTATCAAGTGACAGACACAGTACAAATTGACTAGAGAAAAATATAACACCGTTGGAAACGCACAGAAATGTAGCGTGACGTCTGATGTTGGGAATGTGCAAACAAGTCTCAGGGATACACACATGAAATGTGGGCATCAGTATGGAAGTCTCAGGAAGAATAAAATAAAATTATAGCCAGGAACACATGAATCCTGCACCTCTGTTAAGTCTGGTATTAAGGCTATCAAAAGATGAAATGTATTTTTGTTCAATTATTCTCCTCCGGCGAGTATCTTGTAGATGGCCATCTAATACTTGAACCCTAATGCCTTTTGCCGAATGGTTGTCTGACGTGAAGTGATTAGCTACCGGTAAATCATCGTGATGGTTAATGTTTTGTCAGTGTCCTGTGATTCGCCTGCATAGTACCTGTGATGTTTCACCGATATAGTGTACACCGGGGCACTGCTCACAAGTTATAAGATACACAATATCACTACTATGGCAGTTAAAATGTCCTCTAGGGGTGAAGATGTTACCATCTGCTGTTATTATTATCTTGTCACAAATAAGTTTGCATGTACCACATCTATTCACTTTACAAGGTAAAGTACCGTAGACATTTTGTGATGCATCAGCGTGGCATTTTGCAATACGAGCTTCCGTCATAAGTTTGGTGGTTGCCTAGTGGCCAGTACAGGTGTGTCTGGGAACACCTGGTTAAGGTGGTCATCTCTGTCAAGAATGTGTTGTGACTCACGGAGGATTTGTCCCATCTTTCTGTTTGCTGGATGAAAAGTTACAACTAGCGGGATGCGGTCACGTAGCAGCACACAGGTATATTTCAACTTGTCCTCGCATTGATGTGAAAGTGCTCTGGACATTTCTTTATCGCCCATATAATATTATCTCTTGTACCCTAGTTTCTCAAAAGCTGACTTGAGTGTTGACAGTTGTTGTGTCCGTAATTCAGGGTCAGAATTGATGCAGTGATATCGCAAAGTTTGACTGTATACAACTGATCTATTAGTGTGTTCTGGGTGAAAGCTTTGAGAGTGTAAATAATTAAATCTGTCCGTCGTTTTCCTGTAAACAGTGGTGCCCAACTTTCCATTTGTTTTGAAAATTTTGTTGTCTAAAAAGTTTATTTCCTCGGTAGAATATTCCATTGTGAATTTAAGATTAGGATGTGCATTATTAATGTCATTGTAGAATTTTTCCAATACAGGAAGTCCATGTTCCCATATTAAAAAAATGTCATCTATGTACCGAACATATACTTTCTGTTTAGCTGGGGGACGCAGTCCAAGAAATTCTCCTAAAAATTTGTCATATAACTATTAGCAGTTCCCATTTTCTGCAAATATATCTCACCACCGAACTCAAAATAGTTGTTTTGCAGAATGAATTTTGTCAGTTTCATAATAGTTTCTCTTTTTGCAGAAGTGTTTTTGAGTGCATGTAATGATACCAATGCTTTGATAACATCTTGATGGTTTATGTTTGAGTAAAAAGCTTTCACATCTAGGGTTACTAGAAGAGTTTGTTCTCCGACTCCATCTACGTTAGAAATCATATGGAGAAAGTCAGTGGAATCCTGTACAAAACTGTCTGCTGACTTGGCAATAGGCTTGAGTTCCTCGTCTATGAATTTAGAAATTTTTTTCTGTAAGGGTGCCAACTCCGGATACAATGGGTCGACCTGGGACACCCTCTTTGTGCACTTTGGGTAGTGTGTAGAAATGAGCTATTCAAGGTTTTCCAACGATGAGGGGCTGGATAAGTTCCTTATCTTCTTTGGGAGGAGAATCAACTAGATCAGTCAGTTCCTGGTGGTAAGCGTCAGTAGGGTCTGTGTCTAACTTTTCATAATAATCAATGTTGTGCAATTGTCTATATGCTTCTGCTATGTAGTCCTTGGTATTCTGAATAACCACTGCACCCACCTTATCACTCGGTTTAATCATTATATCTCGGTTATTTCGTAGACTAGATATAGCTTTCTGTTCGCTCAGTTTAAGATTTCTCAGTAGTTTCTGATTTCTTAAGATTAATTCAGACTTGACTCTGTTTTGCACGGTCTTGATATAATAGTCTAGTTAAGAATTTTGACCATCCGGAGACGTCCCAAGTGGATCGTTTTTCAAAATTGTAGAAGTTTTCAGATGGGGGCTCATTATCGTAGAAATATTCTTTTAACCGAAGGCGGTGGAAATATTCGCTAAAATCATCACAAACTTGAACTTTGTCTATAATTGTGCTTGGACAAAATGACAGTCCTCTCTTTAAAATAGATAGTTCCATTTATTTGGGGTTATAATTAGAAATATTTACAACACCGGACTGTTGGTCTTTATTGGCGGAGCAAACAGTTACAATATTTTCTGATTTTGTATATTGCTCCTTTAATTTGTTCAATTTTCTGCATTTCTTTTGAAGTAAATCATAGAGAGTTTTTCGATAAAAATCATTTGCTGTTTGACTATCAACACTTACATTTGAATCCATGAAGTTGGAGATTTTCTGTTCTGATCCTCTCGCTGGTATGCTTGCAAAGTGTTTCTGAGAAGTCTGTACGGAATGTGTTTGCTAACAGATTTTTTATCAGTAGTCCTTTGCGAATAAGTTAATTCTTTTCACATTCCCTCATGAAATACAAATCACTATTTATCCGTGCATAATTTCTCTTTAGTCTCATTATTCTCCAGTCTGCTATTTTCGGTGTTTTCTGTCATCTTGTAGTGAGAGTGAGCTGTATAGGTCTGTTGAAGATAGTATGAGATTGATAAATAACACCTTTTAGACCATCTTTCTTCTGATAAGCCCCATCTTCTGGATATTTAATTGGATCACCAATTGAGAAAGTCATTGGAATCCTGTACAAACTGTCTGCTGACTTGGCAATAGGCTTGAGTTCCTCGTCGATGATGATTCCACTGCTTTGATACCGTCGCCATTAAAAGATCAGAATTAACTGGACTGAGGCTGGTATGAACAAAAATGTCACAAATGTTTTTTGGACGCGTGAAAGCCATGACTGGAGGCTTCATATATATAAAAAAGGTCTATATTTTGTTAAAACAAATCTGTTTCACGTGTACTGGATCTGAGAAATGCAAGAGCCTAAAGCGAAAGATATATGTCTAAATAAAGCTCAAAAAGCACAGAAAAAAAAAAAAAATTGTACCTATCTTTCAGTCTGCTGAAGACCTTCTTCGGAGTACAGACTCAACAAGAAAAAATACACACAGATGATGAAAGAAATGAAATGTGGCGATAATCGTTCTCGTGAGCCAAGTTCTGATTGAACGGGTTTGTAATACCAGCCAAACAGAAAAGAATCTGGGCTAAAAGTGGAAAGGAAGAGGTAAAAAAAAAATTTTAAAAAACCCCCCAAAACTGTTAGACAAATTCTGAAAAGTATTCTAGAAAACCCATAACTTCCAGCAGAACACGATTTTAATATACCCTTTTAAAATTAAAAGGAATTGGAATTTAAGAAATGTCAAGATACTTCCATATATTGCATGAAAGTATAACTGGATGATTTAAACAAATCTGTATACAGTCCGTCGCCTTAACTGCCCCAAGTGGCCCACTAGGAGAAAATATTAGAGTTTGGTGCTTACCTGGCTAATACAAAATGACATGGGGATGTACTGGAACTGCCCCCTTGATGGGATAGTGCCACAAAAGGCTTGTAATTCTCTGTTACTGGTGCAGGGAAGTAAAACTAGTGTCTTCAAGACCATTACGAGTGCAACACTGCCTAAAACACTTGGATTATCGCCAGAAGTAAAAAGTGGACAGATTTCATGGTAGGATTAAAGGTGAAAAAGACAATGAAGATGATGAAAATGGTATCAGACAAAAATAAAATGTGTCCAGGCTTCTGAGTGCAATTGCTTGAAATTTATGGAATTGTACTGCCATCCTTGATGGACAGTTATGTATCTTTGTCGAGTTCCTAGACCGTGTGGAAATAACGTGGATCACGTGGAAATCGAGATGACAATTCGTCCCTACTTAAAAATGGTTTGAATTTGAAGTTCTTTTGAGACCAAGAGGTCTGTACGTGCATAGCTGTTCAATCCAGAATGTTTCCAGGGGGAACAATCAATGATGAAGGCCTGAAAAGAAGTAAAAGGGTGACCCGTTGAAAGGCAGTGTCATGTAATAGCACAGTCACGCTCCATTTTTAGCTCAACTTGACAAAGTCAAGCTGAGCTATTGCCATCACTTCTCGTCCGTCGGCGTACGTTAGTACATACGTCCGCAATTTCCTTTAGCACACCTCACAGGTTGCATTTATGATCAGATCGCTTTGAAACTTGGTATGCTTGTTTGGGGTGACCTCTAGATGGGAGCTATCAATTTTCTTCAATTTTCGTCAAAAAGTGTTTCTGCGGCCAACGTTCTTTGAACTTAGTTTAGTCAAACCTCAATATATCCCTTTGGCACACCCTACGGGGCACATTTGTGATTGGATTGCTTTGAAACCTGGCATGCTTGTTTGGGGTGACCTCTAGATGGGAGCTATCGATTTTCTTCAATTTCCGTCAAAAAAATGTTGCCGCGGCCAACGTTCTTAGAACTTAGTTTAGTCAAACCTCAATATTTCCCTTTGGCATACCCTACAGGGCACATTTATGATTGGATCCCTTTGAAACTTGGTTTGCTTGTTTGGGTGACCTCTAGATGGGAGCTATCGATTTTCTTCAATTTCCGTCAAAAAATGTCGCGGCCAACGTTCTTAGAACATGCTTTAGTCAGAAGACCTCAATATTTCCCTTTGGCACACTCTACAGGACACATTTATGATTGGACTGCTTTGAAACCTGGCATGCTTGTTCAGGGTGACTTCTAGATGGGAGCTATTGATTTTCTTCAATTTCCGTCAAAGAATGTTGCCACGGCCAACGTTCTTAGAACTTAGTTTAGTCAGACCACAATATTTCCCTTTGGCACACTCTACAGGGCACATTTATGATTGGATTGCTTTGAAACGTAGTATGCTTGTTTAGGGTGACCTCTAGATGGGAGCTATCAATTTTCTTCAATTTCCGTCAAAAAATGTTGCCATGGCCAACGTTCTTTGAACTTAGTTTAGTCAGACTTCAATATTTCCCTTTGGCACACCCTACAGAGCACATTTATGATCAGACTGCTTTGAAACCTGGTATGCGTGTTTAGCGATGTGAAGTTAGTTCACATTTTGACATTTTTTTTACATCAAAACAGGAAAAATGGCACCTGCTGTAGGGTGGCACAAATGAAGACGAGTTGATTGACATGTTGCCCGTCCACATAAGGCCTTTCTTTATGGGGCAACCAAGGCCCTAAAAGTGACAACCTCCCAGAAAACCTTCTAGATGGGCAAATCTGACCAAATAAATGGTGCTGTAGGGTGGCACAAATGAAGACGAGTAGATTGACATGTTGCCCGTCCACATAAGTCCTTTCTTTATGGGGCAACCAAGGCCCTAAAAGTGACAACCTCCCAGAAAACCTTCTAGATGGGCAAATATGATCAATTAAATGGTGCTGTAGGGTGGCACAATTGAAGACGAGTTCATTGACATGTTGCCCGTCCACATAAGGCCTTTCTTTATGAGGCAACCAAGGCCCTAAAAGTGACAACCTCCCAGAAAACCTTCTAGATGGGAAAATCTAATCAAATAAATGGTGCTGTAGGGTGGCACAAATGAAGACGAGTTGATTGACATGTTGCCCGTCTGCATAAGGCCTCTCTTTATGGGGCAACCAAGGCCCTAAAAGTAACAACCTCCCAGAAAACCTTCTAGATGGGCAAATCTGATCAAATAAAAGGTGCTGTAGGGTGGCACAAATGAAGATGAGTTGATTGACATGTTGCCTGTCCACGTAAGGCCTTTTATGGGGCAACCAAGGCCCTAAAAGTGACAACCTCCCAGAAAACCTAGATGGGCAAATCTGATCAAATAAATGGTGCTGTAGGGTGGCACAAATGAAGACGAGTTGATTGACATGTTGCCCGTCCACATGAGGCCTTTCTTTATGGGGCCACCAAGGCCCTAAAATTGACAACCTCCCAGAAAACCTTCTAGATGGGCAAATCTAATCAAATAAATGGTGCAGTAGGGTGGCACAAATGAAGACGAGTTGATTGACATGTTGTCCGTCCACATAAGGTCTTTCTTTATGGGGCAACCAAGGCCCTAAAAGTGACAACCTCCCAGAAAACCTAGATGGGCAAATCTGATCAAATAAATGGTGCTGTAGGGTGGCACAAATGAAGACGAGTTGATTGATATGTTGCCCGTCTGCATAAGGCCTTTCTTTATGGGGCAACCAAGGCCCTAAAAGTGACAACCTCCCAGAAAACCTAGATGGGCAAATCTGATCAAATAAATGGTGCTGACATGTTGCCCGTCCACATAAGGCCTTTCTTTATGGGGCAACCAAGGCCCTAAAAGTGACAACCTCCCAGGAAACCTTCTAGGTGGGCAAATCAAATCATATAAATGGTGCTGTAGGGTGGCACAAATGAAGACGGGTTGATTGACATGTTGCCCATCCACATGAGGCCTTTCTTTATGGGGCAACCAAGGCCCTAAAAGTGACAACCTCCCAGAAAACCTTCTAGATGGGCAAATCTGATCAAATAAATGGTGCTGTAGGGTGGCGCAAATGAAGACGAGTTGATTTACATGTTGCCCATCCACATAAGGCCTTTCTTTATGGGGCAACCAAGGCCCTAAAAGTGACAACCTCCCAGAAAACCTTCTAGATGGGCAAATCTAATCAAATAAATGGTTCTGTAGGGTGGCACAAATGAAGACGAGTTGATTGACATGTTGCCCGTCCACATAAGGCCTTTCTTTATGGGGCAACCAAGGCCCTAAAAGTGACAGCCTCCCAGAAAACCTTCTAGATGGGCAAATCTGATCAAATAAATGGTGCTGTAGGGTGGCACAAATGAAGACGAGTTGATTGACATGTTGCCCGTCCACATAAGGCCTTTCTTTATGGGGCAACGAAGGCCCTAAAAGTGACAACCTCACAGAAAACCTTCTAGAAGGGCAAATCTGATCAAATAAATGGTTCTGTAGGGTGGCACAAATGAAGACGAGTTGATTGACATGTTGCCCGTCTGCATTAGGCCTTTCTTTATGGGGCAACCAAGGCCCTAAAAGTGACAACCTCCCAGAAAACCTTCTAGATGGGCAAATCTGATCAAATAAATGGTGCTGTAGGGTGACACAAATGAAGACGAGTTGATTGACATGTTGCCCGTCCACATAAGGCCTTTCTTTATGGGGCAACCAAGGCCCTAAAAGTGACAACCTCAGAGAAAACCTTCTAGATGGGCAAATCTGATCAAATAAATAGTGCTGTAGGGTGGCACAAATGAAGACAAGTTGATTGACATGTTCCCCGTCCACATAAGGCCTTTCTTTATGGGGCAACCAAGGCCCTAAAAGTGACATCCTCCCAGAAAACCTTCTAGAAGAGCAAATCTGATCAAATAAATGGTGCTGTAGGGTGGCACAAATGAAGACGAGTTGATTTACATGTTGCCCGTCCACATAAGGCCTTTCTTTATGGGGCAACCAAGGACCTAAAAGTGACAACCTCCCAGAAAACCTTCTAGATGGGCAAATCTGATCAAATAAATGGTGCTGTACAATACGAACCTGCAGTTGTCGAATCATTCTGATCGCTCCCGTCGCCTCAACAGGTGTGGATCAATCAGCTCCGCTCTCTGTTGGCGGTGGTTCCAGCACGTCTCCCTCTACGCCATGACCTTCTTTGCCAAGGTCACCTGAGGAGGTTTCATGTCGACCTGACTTCATTGTGCCTTCACGCATATTTTTTGTCAGGTCCTGTCTCGTTCGTAGAGGTTTTTTCGATATGAGCAGTGGAGTGCATTTCTTTTTCAAGGAGGCACTCCACTGGTTTAGCCTATGCGGCTAAGTGGAAAGTCTTCTGTCGATGGTGTGCCGATCACTCTGTTGATTAGGCCAATCCTTCGATAACACAGATTGCGGAGTTTTCTGGCCAAGAATCAGATACCAGAACGACTCCACGTATCTCTATCAGGGCTCTTCCTTCTGCTGAGGGTAATCGCCCTTTGCTCTGTCCGGTTTGTGTACTTCGCATTTATCTCAATCGGACGCAGTTCATCAGGAAAGGCAGGAAACGATTTTTTTTTCTGTCTCTTTTTCCTGGTCGACAGAAGATCTCTCCTCAATCCATTTCTCGATGGATTTGTCTTGCTATTCGCACAGCTTACGCACATCTTGCGACTGACGATTGTTTTACCAATTGTATTTCTGCCCACGAGGTGCGTGCATTCTCTACCTCTTGGGCTTATGCTAACTCTGTCAAGTTGTCGGATGTTATGCAGGTAGCCTACTGGAGAAATGCTTCTACTTTCTCCACCTTCTATCTGCATCAGTTGCAGGAGCAGTTGGAGGACCTTTTTGCTTTGGGCCCTCTTTCTTCTGCTCAGGCTGTTGTCTATCCTAGCCATTAGGCTTCTTACAAGGTCAGTTCCAGCTCTGTACTTATACTGTCCTTTCTGTCTGAACCGTATGCCTCATCTCTCATTGTCTTTTACTAATGATTGTGATGCTATGGTTTGATAGGCCTAGGGACCTCTTCCTCTGTCCATGGTTCCAGTGCAATTGGGTTATGTGGGGGTTGGTTATGTGATTCCCTCCATCCTATTGTCTATTCAGCCTGTAGTAAACAATTGTAAGCTAGGTTGATAAGAAATTTAAATTTTATAGTAAATTTCCTTTATTATTTTATCTACCACAATTGTTTACATGGAGGCCCTCCCGTCTTCTTATTCGGGTAAGAATCCTTCCTCCCCGCTGATCACATTACTCCAATGTTGGCAGATTCAAAAGAATGATTCATTAGTTACTGCCTGCGCACTGGTACCGTAAGCCGTGGATCTGTACTAGGAGAAGAGCGTCTCCTACTGGGTGTGTGCCGGTAGCACTCGACCCAGTTTTGGCATATTTTTCCTTGGTGCTTTTGCACCACTTTTCTTTCCCAAATCCCTTGGGAAAGATCAAAATAGAGAGTATTTTTTCCGAGTTAGGGTATACCACTGTAGTGCAAGCCAGTAGTAAACAATTGTGGTAGGTATAATAAAGGAAATTTACTGTAAAATTTAAATTTTTATACCCCCACAAAACAAAGTTTTAGGGGGGTGTACAGGAATCATCTTGTCTGTCAGTTGGTCTGTCGGTCGGCCGTCGTCGTCGGTCCGTTGCACATGTAAACTACTTCCACAGTTTTAGCCACATTTTCATGAAACTTCACAAAAATGATCAACATGATGAGCAGTGCGTGACATAATTTTTTTCTGGATCGGATTCAAAATGGACAGCTGGTGGCCATAGTGTATATTTTTTCATGTAAACTTGTAGAGCGAACTACTTCCACAGTTTTAGCTGTATTTTCATGAAACTTCATATTTATTTATTAGTGTTTAAGGTCACATACTTATGCACAATGGCTACTCATGACTGTGACAGTTTTACGGGTGGAGGAAGCCAGAGAGAACCACAGTGCATCGATGAGCAACTGTCAGCTCCTCAACTTTCTAACTCTGGTCAAGCTCCGCTCAAGCAGGGTTACAGCTGTTGAAGACATGTGCACCATCGACGTTGTGCCCCCATGTAGGCAACCGAAATAAAGTGCCTTGCCCAAGGACACAACACGGGTCATCCCGGAGGGGGATCGAACTCGGGACCTCTAGCATAGAAGTCCAACAGTCTACCACTGAGCCACCGCGCTCCCCATGAAACTTCACAAAAATGATCAACATGATGAGGGCAATTGTGCGACATAATTTTTTTCTCGCTCGGTTTCAAGATTTTTTTTATACTTAGAAAAATTGAATGCGCCTTTTCAGTCACCCACAATATGCGGTATTCCATGGTGGGAGTATAGCGGGCGATATACCATCTCTAATTTGCTTGGAGGTGGCTCCCATTTGCTTTTCAAATGAAACGGATTAGGCGGAATAGCAATGTTTTTGTGATCAGCAAAATGGTCAGCGAGCCAAAGTCTGCGGAAAAATCTGTGGCAGCTGGTGGAAAGTTCACTGCAGTTGAGGTGAGCTGGGGTAGGACAAAATCCAAGTGCATGAGATAAAACAGCAACCTCTGCTGGTAGTAAATTGACAGATGAAAGGTAAACTACATTGTGGGAAATAGGTGCAGCGTGCCTGTTTGAAATGTCTGCACTTATGTTTCTTTTTAGGTAAAGCAGGGCATGAATTCGGGGCAGTAGGTATGATGCCATCTCTTTAGAATTTAGACTTTTGCCTTCTCTCAAGAGAATGACTGAAATTCGTTTGGAAATTATCTGATAACCTCGGACAAGATGTCGTGTGGCAGTGATGTGGTGAGTTCAGCCAAAAATGTCTAAAGGTTGCATTGGGCTTCATGTAGGTGGTGAACATAATGTCCATGGCAAAGTTCTAGAAGTGACACAGTGAAGCCCATCATAATGCCCATGGCAAAGTTCTAGGAGTGACAGTGAAGCCTGTCACTCCAACGGGCTTCACTGTCACTCCTAGAACTTTGATAACAAAGGTACTCAAGAAGTTTCGTGACGATTGATTCATAAATACAGCCTCTAGCCCGAGTCATATCGACATGTGTACTAACTGTGCATAAGTAGCACTGAATAAATCAAAGTTCATCTAATTTGCATAATTTACGCACAACAAAAAAACCTGTTTTATATGATGTATTTCATGTTACTAAACATTCATACAAAAACTTATTCAAATCGGAACCTTCATATAAAAGTTCAGTACAAAAATCTGATTGCACTTAATTTTGGTATAAAATGCCACCCACACCCCCTTCCCCACAGAACACCCTGACATAACCGATGGCAATTTTTCCATTCAATTCTACTGGTCCAAAGGATGCTTCATACCAAATAACAGTTCTCTGTTCTGTGTTCTGTATGGTTTGAGAAATATGGGCATTTGAAAATATTTCTATTTTTTAGTGCCTGGGGTTCTCATGAGGACAGAAAAAAAAGAAGTTTGACCCAATAATACTGCATGCCAAATTTGGTTCAAATCGGACCATCGGTTCAGAAAATGGAAATTTTGGGCGGGGTCAAAAATCTTGCCTTTCCCATTACAAGGGCAAATATTGCTCCATGAACTTTATTTGAACAAACTTGATTCTACACCTCAAAAGGAAGCTCCATACCAAATTTTGAGTCATTGTACCCACTGCTTCATGAGAAGATTTTTAAAAATATTTTGGAGCAATTTTCCTCCCCCCTTCCTATGGGGCTGGGCATGTTGAGTTGAACAAAAATGCAATGCCCGTTTGGGACCATCACTCACACAAACTTTACTTGAATTGGCCCTGTGGTTTTGGAGGAGAAATCCAAAACATGGTGTTGACGGATGGCGGATGCAGTGCAATTATATAAGCTCAGCTTAAAAACCAAGTGCATCGGCCAAAAATTTTGTCAAGACTCACTTAGCGACAATGAATTTTACTCACATGATTTGACCAATCAGGCATAGAGTCTTACTGAACAATACCGGTGCTATTAATTTGATTCCCAAAGACAATTAATGTTTTTGATGCAGACAAATAACATCTTTATTTGACTATATTCTATTCTAAAGCATTGGAATGACAATACTAAGATTTCTCTCAATCCTACACTCCCAAAAGAAAATGAAAGTGTCAATGACACTGCAGCTCAACTTGTCCAAGAAGGGACTGAACTAAATAGAAAGCTCCAGTAGTGCCAAGTCATTCACTCAAGTTTTCTACAGAAAACACATCACACCAACGTTACATATGAAATCTGAAAAAGATCGGGTGAGAGATGTGGCCTGTAGGATGTACTAATGGAATTGTTGACAATTTATATGCCAAATCTAAGATGGCTGTTCTTGGCCATATTTTTCAATTTGGAAACATTTGTCGATAGCTCCCATCTAGACAGTGTTCCAAAGCTACATATGAAATTTTGGACTGATCGGGTGAGAGTTGTGGCCTGTAGGGTGTGCAAAAGGAATTGTTGGACAATTTATATCCAAATCCAAGATGGCCACAGGCAGCCATGTTTTTCAACAAAATTTGAAAAAATTTGATGGCTCCCATCTAGACATTGCCCAAACCCATGTATGAAATTTGGGACTGATCGGGTGAGAGCTCTGGCCTGCAGGGTGTGCTAAAGGAATTGTGGATGGGCAGAGGAATGTACGGACAGACGACAATTCGCAGCCCATCCCAGTAGTTCATACTTGATGTTGTCAAGTTGAGCTTAAAAGAAATTTTTTATTATTTTCTTGCTCTTTCCCTGCAACAATTCATGACACTATGTGCAGCAATAGTAATTTGATGAAAAGTTATTTTTTTCAAATTCCAAGTAGTTACTCCAACACCCCTCCCCCCCCCCCCCTCCCCCCAGTGTTCAGAAATTACAATTGTTCCACTGGACTGGACCACTTCAGGGAAATTCTTGTATACACCTGGAACTTAATTAAGTACCCCCTGAAATGTTTCATGACAGTGAAGTTGCTGTTACTGATTATTATATTTTAATGATTGCTGTGTCTTGCAGTACATTTCATCTAGTGAAACATGATGTTTCTGGTTGATAGCATACCCCAAACACATCTCCTTGTCCACATGAAGTATGCTTCCCACAAATGTCACAAAAAACATGATCATCCACCTGCAATATCTGGGTACAAAACAAGAAAATTTGTCACTTCTTTTATCAATAAATGTTGACGTGGCAAGGAGGAGACTGTCAGAGGCACTAAGATGGCAAATTGTTGACATGCATGCAACAGGCATGTCATTCAAAGATATTGGAAGGCAACTTGGCTACAGTCATTCTGTCATCAGCAGACTTGTCCAAAAACATCAACAAACCAACAATGTTAATGACCTACCAAGGCTTGGACAAACCCAAAAGACCTCTCCTTGGAAAGATCGTAGTCTGGCACGCCTTGTTAGGTGTGAACCCTTTGTTTCAAGTGGGGTTTTGAAATGCCTTTGGCCCCCCAACAGGCGTTTGAGCAATAGAACTCTCCGAAACCATCTCAGAGCATAAGATATGAGGTCCAGAAGGGTCATCAAAAGTCCAGCTCTGTCTGATCAGCATCAAAGACAATGTTTGGAGTGACGTATGGCAAGACAGCATTGGAATCTCAGGAAGTGGACAAAAGTCCTTTGGTCAGACGAGAGTAGGTTCCTGCTTCACGTCACAGATGGTCGCATGAGAGTGTGGAGGCACAGAAATACTGCCTACGTGCCCAGAAACATCAGACCTACTGTTCCTTATGGTGGAGGATCAGTAATGATCTGGGGATGCCTCCCTCATGATTGTAAACTTGTTATGGTGACTGTTCGTGGGAATCTCAATGGTCATCAGTACAGCTGGAACATTCTTAATCTGGTTGTTTTTTTTTTGTCCGTAATTACCAGCATTGTTTCATCAATGACCATTCCAACACCACACTTGTCGAGAAAACATTTTTCCATCAAAAACATTAGTGACAGATATGTGTAATTAGCACCATTAAAATACTGCATATTTTCATTATTGTGTTGTCTTTCATTTGTCATTAGACCATTCTTTCTGCAAACAATCACTTTTGGCCATCTGAAAGATAGCATGAAAGTAATGACAGTTTCTGTTAACACCACTGCAAAAAACAGGGGGAGCTTAATTAAGTTCCAGGTGTATAGTTCTCCTACAGTCAATCACTTCATGGCTCATGAACAACAGAAATGAGTAGAGGGAAACAAATAAATAAAATCCAAAGCAGTATAACTATAACTTACTCACAGAGGATCTCTTGAAAATTGTGAAGGGACACAAAATGAATTTAGGTCCCATCTATAGTATATAATTTTGCTAAAAAAAACCCCAAACATACCAGTATCAATAAATAAAAAATAAAACAATTCCAAATGAGGAATTTTCAACTTGGAATTAAACCTATCATATTTGGCACAAAACGTCCCAGTTTCGATTTCAGGATGAGCTGCCTTCGGGACGAAACGTCCCGTAACCAAATCTGACAAGAGAACAAACTTCGCAAATCGCATGCCAGTCAAAGTTCATTTCGGAGGTGCAATCAAAAATAAGTAGATCAGGATTTTTTGCATCCGTGCATTTGTAAATAATCCATGATATGCCCATACCATGTAGAAGAATTATATGTATGTATTATTAAGCAAATGTCTGATTTCTGTTTTTGAATTTGTCGCTCGTGCACTTGATGTAAGCTTTCCGGGGGCCTATTTTTCTTTATTATTTGTCTTTATTTGTCAGTCATTGTGATTCAAATAAATCACTGTGTTGTCAAACAATATTATCAAGAGTTCATATGTTGAAATGTGGTCCGTGGGGATCAGTCTAATTCTTGTATAACCAACTCTAGACTTCCACGCGCTGGCGGTGCTGCCACACAATGCTTTTTCAAAAGTAACAAAAAAAATACTGATGCAAGGGAACATTGCTCAGAAATTAATTATTATATAATTATGGTTTCTTTTATTTACACTCTGTGTAATGCGATGCTTGCATTGGCCCATTTCTTGGAGGGGGGGGGGGGGGGTGCAGATTTTGTAGGACCACAACGTCAACACTGCTCGGCGTTGACAAAGCTCTCAGTTACATGACATTATATAATTGGAACCTGAAGGTTAAAAAACTAATTTCTACTATTTTGCTAAAGCAGAGGTTTGAACGGATAAATTATAGATAATAATTGCATTATTAAAACTAGATAAGAAATTTGATTACACATACATTTCACGCACCAGTGCAACAAGCACAAAATGTAAAGAAATAATTAACCCTTCATAGCATAATCTCACGTACCAACGATGGCACAATTTACAGTTTACACCTGAGCCACAATTTCAAGTACCAAAAAGCTCAGCTCTCAAACTACAAAGTCTTTAATAATTTATGCAAAACTAGATCATGTACCATTATTTGGCACACTTCACCAAGTATAAAATTGATTATGATTATTACTGTACAAATTTTATCTTTTACTACACATAATAGCGGACAAGCAAATTTTAACTACGTGAACTAGTGAAAACTACATAAACCTCCGATTTGCAGCACATGACAAAATGGCCAAATTCACACTGAAAGTTGTCAGTCCACATCCACCCATGTTGAAACCACCATACGACGGTCCACAAACCCCAAACGATGTTACCACTCTCGTAACTCGATGTAGAATACCCGATTCAACACTATACCCTGTAATTAGTAGCAAACAACGCACACTTTTTTACTACGACACTACTCAGCACTCTATCAACACAATTGCACGGAAGTAATTACCATTTACATTTACTCGAGTTCTGACCTCAATTCAATGATGCTAGCGTTATATTAACTCCTTGGGTCATACAACACACAAATGCTCACGCAATAAAATTGAAAGGAATATTACAATGTGACAGTGCCAGACAGGTTAACCACATTAGTTCCTAATCCCACATCTGTTAGGCGGTTCTTACCTTTGCCTATACTTTAGTTTAAACCTAGATGGTTCAACCAGTGAACGTACATTATATTGGTGATACTCATGGCCCGTGGACAACATCAAACTTAGTATCATGAATTTTTAGCTCACCCAACTGAAAGTCAGGCGAGCTATAGTGATCTACTACGACACTACTCAGCACTCTATCAACACAATTGCACGGAAGCAATTACCCTTTACATTTACCCGAGTTCTGACCTCAATTCAATGATGCTAGCGTTATATTAACACCTTAGGACATACAACACACAAATGCTCACGCAATAAAATTGAAAGGAATATTACAACGTGACAGTGCCAGACAGGTTAACCACATTAGTTCCTAATCCCACATCTGTTAGGCAGTTCTTACCTTTGCCTATACTTTAGTTTAAACCTGGATGGTTCAACCAGTGAACGTACATTATATTGGTGATACTCATGGCCCGTGGACAACTTCAAACTTAGTATCATGAATTTTTAGCTCACCCAACTGAAAGTCAGGTGAGCTATAGTGATCACTCACCGTCCGTCATCCGTAGTCTGTGAACATGATGTTTTTGTCTTCTCCTCCAAAACTGCTGAACCAATTCAAGTGAAATTTGAGATAATTGTTTGTTATGACATCGCATTTTGATTTTGTTCAAATCGGCAGGACCACGCCCAAAAAATGTGCTTAAATCTTAAAAAATCTTCTCATGAACCAGCAGTAGCAGAGATTTGATATTTGGTGTGCAGCTTCCTTTTGAGGAGTAGACTCAGATTTGTTCAAGAGAAGTTCGAGGAGCTATATTTGCTGTCGTTATGGGAGGGGGCAAGAATTTTCGCCCCGCCCAAAATTTCTATTTTCCAGACTGAGAGGCTGATTTGAACAAAATTTGATATGAGGGCTTATTGGGTCATAAGTACTTAATTTATGCCAAAAAAATTTTCCTGTCACCCTATGGGGACTTAAGGAGCTAAAAATAGAAAAAAATTAGAACGCCCATATCTTCAGAACTACACGGCACTGAGACTTCTTATTTGGTGTGAAGCTTTCTTAGGACCAACAGAATGGAATGGTCCACAAAAATTCCTATCGGTTTTATCATAGGGTACTTTTTGGGGACTTTGAAAAAGTGCCGAGTCAGCATTTTTTAACACTGTGGGTAATAGGAAAAACATTTAAGACTACTCTTCTCCCAAACCACTGCACCAAAAGCTTTCAAATTTCACATATAACATCTTTGGAAGATTGTTTCACAAGTTTATTGAAATCAAATCCCTGGGTCCACATTTGGGCTCTATGTGGGAGCCCAAATGTTTAAATTAGTGCAGTATGAGGAATATTCTTTAAAAATCTTCTTCTTCTGATCCACCAATCAGAATCTTTTGATATTTGGTATGCAGCATCCTTAGGGAGGAGAGATTCCAGTTTGTTCAAGCCAAGTCCCTGGGTTCATATTTGGGCTCACTGTGGGAGCCCGAATTATAACTTAGTTCAAAATGAGGAAATTTCTTTAAAAATCATCTTCTTCAGATCCAGCAGTCGGAATGTTTTGATATTTGGTATGCAGCATCCTTAGGGGGTGAGATTCAAGTTTATTCAAGCCAAGTCCCTGGGTTCATATTTGGGCTCACTGTGGGAGCCCAAAGTATAACTTAGTTCAAAATGAGGAATTTTCTTTAAAAATCATCTTCTTCAGGTCCAGCAGTCGGAATGTTTTGATATTTGGTATGTAGCATCCTTAGGGGGTGAGATTCAAGTTTATTAAAGCCAAGTCCCTGGGTTGATATTTGGGCTCCTTGTGGGATCCCAAATTATAACTTAGTTCAATATGAGGAATATTCTTCAAAAATCTTCTTTACATCCACTAGTTAGAATCTTTTGATATTTGGTATACAGTATCCTCAGGGAGGTGAAATATAAGTTTGTAAAAGCCAAGTCCCTGGGTTCATATTTAGTTCAATATGAGGAATATTCTTTAAAACTCTTTTTTTGGGATCCACTGGTCAGAATCTTTGGATATTTGGTATAAGCTTTTCTTAGGAGGGGCAGATGCAACTTGTTGAAATCAATTCCCTGGGTTGATATTTAGGCTACATGTCAGGTGAGCACCCTTGGGCCCCCTGGGGCCTCTTGTTCATTTTACTTTAAGGCCCTTCACTTTCCGAATTGTCTCATTGATGCAGTGCAGGAAGAAGGAGGAGGTTTAGTGAGAGCACAAGAATCAGAGAAAGAAGGCTGAGGAAGTATAGAAGGAGGCAGAGGAATAAGACAAGTCGAGACAGCATTACTCAATTTGCGAGCATCTTCAGTCACAATGTGCTCTTGAGATGTTTGCAGATGGAGCACTTACTTGGAGAAAATGCAGGAGGAGAAGTTGAAGGAAAAGAAGAGGGAGAAGTGCTTTGCATTTTTCTTTTCTTTTTTGATTTTTCATGTTGGGTTAGATGGACTCCTTTATTTCTTCAGACCTAATATTGGCGGTACTCGTGGTCCATTGAATGCAGTCATGGACAGCATGTGTTCCAGAGTACTGTGTTTAGTCATTAGAATGTGAACTTCACTTCTTTTCATTTTTATTTTAAATACACTTTTCTACTACTGATATTCTTTGGTAACTTCAGTTTGATATGCTGCACACTGTTGGTGGGATCTTTTTGGGAGCTCTTTCCAGCAGTGTGTTGCATCTCAAGCTGCAGTGATGCAGGACATGTGTTACTACAGGTTAGATATTTTTTTTTTAGATATTTGATGCCCTAAATTACATGTCACCTATTTTCAGATTAAATTTTCCATTTCTCAAAAATCACTTTTATAATATATATTATACAGCTGTGTTGCTATATGAAAGTAAAATTCTAGTCAATCTCTAGTTCAGGGAATTAAATTTCTTCCAATTTAAGGCTAAAAATATTTAAACTGTGATGCAGCACATTATTGTTCACTATTCTGCACCCTGGTGGAAAGATCCCTATAAGAGATCTTTCCAACATGGCGCAGTATGTTGAATGTCTTTGTAGAACCTTGTTGTTTCCATATAAATTATTGTTAGTATAAACTAGGGTGTATTGGTAATTATCTATTGCATTAATTGCATCAGTTTTAAAAAATTACTAAGGAAAAATTGTATAATTACTTTGGTAAAGTAATCCTTCAAGCAATCTTATCATAACTTTTTGTGTGTGTTATATAACACCTGAATGTTCCAAGTTTGAGGTTCAGTATTAAAGAGATGTCCAACCTAACTTTGGTCAAACTTCAGGTAATTTTCTTCGAAGTCCAGAAAAGACCAGAAAGGAACAAACCCAATAAATTATCGATTTTTTTGGAATGAAACATAGATTTTGTGAAAACTAATATTTGCCATGGAACCATTATTATGTGGCAGAAAGCACTACCTAAAAGTCTGCTATGACACAAGAAAGAGACCAGATTATGTGCAACAAAATACCTTAAATTTACTGAATAGTTAAATTCCGCAATCCTTCTGGTACTGACCCTGAGAAATCTTTTTCTCATTCTTGCAAGGAATGGGGGAGCATGGTGGCTCAGTGGTAAGACTGTTGGACTTCTATGCTAGAGGTCCTGAGTTTGATCCCCATCCGGGCCGACCCGCATTGTGCCCTTGGGCAAAGCACTTTATCTTGGTTGCCTACATGGGGGCACACTGATGCCATGTACTAAGGCTTACTGCACGCAGTTGGTGCACATGTCTTCAACCGCTGTAACCCTGCTTGAACAGAGTTAGAATGTTGAGGAGCTGACAGTTGCTCATGGCTGGTTGGTGGCTCTCTCCGGGCACTCCGGCTTCCTCCACCCGTAAAACTGTCACGGTCACGATTAGCCATTGTGCATAAGTATGTGACCGTAAACATTAATAAATAAATAAATTGCAAGGAATGGACAGCAAGACTATTTGTAATTTAGAATGTCTAAATTTCTCAAGGGCAGCCATTTTTCTTTTGTTTGTTTACCTTTTATGAAGTTCCCCAAGGGTCAAATCCACACAGTTCACAAGAACAAGTGTGGAGTCCTGAGAGAGTGCATCAGTGTAAAATGAAGAATGTCCACTGTGGCTTTTGTCAGTCAGCTGTGACCATACCCCCACAATTCTGTGCCATTTTGCATGAGATCTGTGTCAAATTGGTAAAAAAAGGTGAGATTGATACACCCAAAAAGGGAAAACTACCAAATGTCCTCATTTGGTATTGTCTGTGACCATTTCTGGGGTTGCATGAGCAATGACAGCTGCCCAGAGTGCCATGTGAATGCTCCAGTAAGACCCAAACAACAAAAATGACCTGCCCTGCATGCAGAATACATCAGTCAGCTTCATTAAGTTAGAAAGTATGGATTTTAATTCATTTGCGTACATGGTTTGGTATGCTTCATTTGTTTTGAAACTATTGTCCTTCTGTAGTTGCTGTTTGGGGAGGCTTGATTGTTGCGTACTTGTGAGATTTAAGAACATTAATAACTGATCTGCTTACCAATACTAATTTTATAGGCAGTGAATTACAGACCTGAACAATATCGCAGTTATGTTGGTTATTAAATTCAGTTATCTAAACACTTATGAGACGATGTGGTCTCATTTTGGTAATACGTGTGATTTTGTCCACTAGGTGGCTTCGTGCTATTTCTGTAAACAGATTGTCAAAACACATAGATTTTTGCAACCTTATGGTGCCAATAGCAATCAAAATCAATGTTGATCCATCTTACACACAATGCGGTTGTGCCAGGAAGAAGTTTAAATTGACAGTGGTACTAAATTTCCCTATATTTAGTGAACAGTATAAGAACTTTCTGAAAATACTCCTTGACATTGGTCTTCTTTTTCGATTAGCAGACTTCACCAATCCTTCTTTACATCACAAATAATATAGTTCGGGTACAGTCAGATTATTTTTTTGTAAATATACAATTGTGAGGACTGCAATGTATGTTGATGTGAATATATTTTTGTTTTCAAATATAATTTTCCAGTTTTATGTTTTGCACATCGACAACAACCAAATAATAGTATTTCAAATCGGTAGCGTATTAATCCCTTGCTGAAACTTGCATAACTTTCTACAGTTTCTGAATTCTACATTGCTACTAAGGACTCAATCTCGCAATTATCACATTGTCACATGAATATTTTCCTATGAATGTTTCATGTGTTATATATTACATCGCCTCACAGATTCGAAAACAGCAATGAAATGTTTGCAGAATTCAGATCTTAAAAAAAATCAAATTGTTTCCCAACTTGGCCCAAGAATCACGTGATCAAAACAAGCATGTCATCCCAACACAATCTATACTTCATGGTCGTTCATTTTCCTCTGAGAGTTTTCAACACATCGCTGATGAAATGATGCAGTGCTTTCTCCCGAGTATGAAGTGTGGAGTCTTTTATTTACAACTCAGACATTAGAATTACCAGTCTATTCCTTGTTATTCTTTTCAGTTACTTATACAGCTGGCAGTTTCTTTGTCATGAAAAGCAAAGACATTTTTAAAATTTTGAAAAGATGGATATATTCAGGTTTTGTGTACTTTTGTCATCATTTTGGTACATAAGATGTTGCTGTTCACCACTTTAATTCATATTTAGGGCATTGTTGAAATTTTCCAAAAAATGTCCAAAGTTATGTTGGACGACCCCTTAATAGTAGTCAGGGACTACAGGGATTGGTGGGGATCATCCTAAGAATGAAACTTCTATAACTGCTTCATCCTGAGGTCATTCCTTCTGAATCATCATCAGTCACTCGTCTCATGCCCTCTGCCATTTATTTTAAGCACTTCATATTCATGTTCACTTTCATGTTCCCATTTTGTTGGGTTTTATAAAGTACTGTCTGCGCTGGGGCTCGGTGGCTCAGTAGGTAGAGGTGCAGTCTGCAAGCCAAGAGGTCCTCGGTTCGAATCCCACCTGCGGCAATCGCGTTGTGTCCTTGGGCAAGACACTTCACCCCCACTGTCCACGTGGGGGGCATTGTGACGCTGTGTACTAAGGCGTACTGCATGTCGATGGTGCACCTGTCTTCAACCAATGCTAACCCTGCTTGTGTGGAGTTAGTATGTTGGGGGGGGGGGGGCTGACAGTTGCTTGCCATTGCTCGGTGGTTCTCTTCGGTTACTCTGGCTTCCTCCACCTGTAAAACTGTCGAGGTCATTATTAGCCATGGTGCAGAAATATGTGACCTTAAAACACCAATAAATACTGTCTGCGCTGTCCTGTGATGTCTTGTATGATGTGACTGAAAGTGTATAGAAGTGCATATACTGTATATTGTAAATAAAATAACAAATTCCAAATAACTACAAATTCTATATTTAAATAAACTGTGAAATAGATATATTTTCTTCTTATTTAACTTTTACTGCAGACTTTGTCTTCTGTTGTCGGTATCCTGGCAGTTTTTTGTTATTCATGAGGCTTTGTTGAAAGCAAAAGAGGTCTCATTTTAATCAGCCTGACTCTCAGTGCTAGAATAACAACATACATGGGACTCATGTAGTCTATTCCAAGGTTGAATGTCATCCTGAAATTTATTTGGTTTTATTTAGATAAAATTTCATTCAACTGACCCTTTATTCAAGTAACCTTTTTAGTATTAAATGGATTTCTTTAAAGTATAGTCCTTTTTCTGCCTTTGCTGGATATAGGCAAAAGATTTATCTTCCTTCTTCAGTTTGGACATTTGTCAAGTTCTCTCTTTAATCCCATTCCTTGGTATTTAAGGGGACCCTTCTCAGTGATCTTAAAGTGTTTCAATTATGCATTATAATGCGTTATATAACCTAGTTCTTGCTAACTTAGTAACGGGTAGAACTGTGAAGCAGACAAGATTATGAATGGCAAAGTTGAATTGTTATTCATGCTAGGTTTGTGTCGTCGATTTACCATTTCAATACTCCACTCTAACAAGTCTCCTCCAATGCCATCAGCTTCGATCAATTTTTGTATTTGAATCTCTTCTATTCAGCTGACAAATTGCTACCACCCATAAAGAAGTTCTGAGACAATCCCAAGACCAGCTTTTGATACGTCAGCAAGATCAGAGAGGCCGATTATCATTCGTGGCTAGGGGTTTCCATGGTGGTAGATCATACCTACAACCACCGAACCACAGGAGGTTTCCAGCATGACCCTATCCTTGAGGTTTCTCCTCCAATCGGCCTCTCAAAGGTGGGAAGTGATGTTCCCACTTCGAATTGCTCCTTATAGGGGGGCAGTTTGCTCACTTTATGAATCAATGGACAAAAATTACTTCAGATTCCATAGAGTGTTCAATTATAGTCCAAGTCAGATTTTTCATATTTTCTTCTGACACGCAATCCAATCCCAACAAATGTTCCATCAGATCCGGCTCATGGTATTCTCTTCAACAAGGTGATAACAAGTGTTCTACAAAAAGAATCGATTGAGATCCTCTACAACCAAGAATGTCCAGGGCTCAGACTCTTTTTAGTGTTGAAGAAAAACGGACAGCTCAGACTTGAGAATACTGAATCTTTCCATAAAAATGCCAAAATTTAGTATGGAAACATATCGGGCTCCATACACGAGAATGACTTTGCTGCCAGCTTTGACCTGAAGGATGCTTACTTCTACATTCCTGTTCATGCAGTGTCAAGGAAGTATCTGAGGTTCTCAATCCATGGCATAGCCTAAAAATTCAAGGCAGTGCAGTTCACATTAAATATGGCTCCATGGGCATTCACCTGATGAATCGATTGATGGCGTATCCCTGGACACATTCATCTGACATCTTCAGCTTATCCAGACAACATTCTCTACAGACATGCAAATTTGACTCTACTGGAGAACAATATCTGGTACATACTACAATCACTAGTCCTTCAGCTCAGTCTGGAGAATTCAGACCTAGTTTATTGAATCTTATTTGTTTTACAAGGAATGGCGAACAAGGTATGCAACTTATATAAACACCTCTCCTGGCCCAATGCTGCAGGTGTATGGGATGACCTTTGTAGCAGCAACTGTGTGGCCTCGCTCTTCTCGAATACTGTTAAGGGATCTTGAGCATGGAGTGTGTCTTTCTCTGCACAGAGGACAGCCATTTTACGACCCCACAACTCCACAATTGATGCTGACAGAGAGTGTTTGGATACCTCAAGAACTCTCCTCGACCGGGGATCGATTCCAGGACCTCTGGTATGAGAGACCAGCACACTTATCCATCGGACCTAGTTCCATCCCAAGCATTCACATATCTGGGGATGCAATTTCTTTCTCATCAGAACCTGTTTCAAATCCAACTAGAAAGAGCCAGAATTCTTGTAGCTTATATCTGCTCCAGTGTTGGAGACTTAACGTCTATCTGTGAACAAATTTATTTTGCTGAACGAGTTGGTTATATTCCAGGCATCCAAACGGTTGGACATTCAGTGGTTGATGCAAGGAGTTCTCTTGGACTCTCCTAATCCAGATCAAATTGTAACAGCACATACAGGTGATCATGGCTGGGGAATGACTCTCATTCCTCTGAATCTACAAGAACATGGACAGTGTTCAGAGTATCAAGTTCATCTCCCTATCAACCAGAAGGAATAGTTATCGATCCTGCTGGCTATGAGGCACCGGTTATCCCTCCTATCAATGCAAAAAAAATGGCAGCAAGGTAGAGGCTGTGTGTGCTATCGGCTCCGTACTTCGAAGGATATTTATGATCTATATGGTTGGAATTAGTATTCTGTTTATGGAAATACTGTAAATACTGATGTGTTTAAAAAGAAAAAAGATATTTAAAACTAGTTATTATTTGACTGAGGTCGATATTCTTAATCCCCAGTTCTTTGTTACCTGTGAACAGTTAGTGAGTAGTTATCACCAGTTATCGTCAATGGCCATTGTTTACAAGGCTGCACTGCAGACTTGATCGATATTTACTTTTTTGTTTTATAAAGTTACCACTAAAGTATGTCTGAAACTGGAATCATACCTTCATGTCATGTAGCTCACTTATACCCAGCTGAATAACAATAAATACTGGTGGCAGTGCCAAAAGAAAACAGCCCCGTACTTCAAATGAGGATAGTATGGATGACACTGTGAACTTTCTTTCACCTCATGCTCTTCAACATCTTGAAAAGAAAATCGACAGTATCGAAAAACATATGTCCAGTATGCCTAATATGAACGAATTGAGTAGTATGATGGAAATTAAAATGAACTATTACTTGGGTTGAGCAAAAAGTCAAGGGAATTTCCAGCTACTCTTAATCACCAGCCGATATCACCATTCTGCCTATCCAGCATGATATGCCTAGCCACGAATGATAATCGGCCTTGAAAGCTAAAACAGAGGTAACTCCATTTTGTACTTCTTTGTTTTGTTATACTGCTTCTCAAATTCCATAATATAATGTTCCATTTCAATGTTTGGAGTTTTACTGTACCTCTCAAAATTTGTGTATATTCAGCATAAGCCCTCTTCAAAGCCGTGGGCCCATGCTGACTGCTGTTCTGTATTTTTATATTGATAGTTCAGTTTTATTTTACACCATCACCATTTCATCCATCCGCATCACTTACACATTACGAAAACGTCACTTCCTCTACTTTCGTTTCCTCCACATTGAAGAGTTTCTTATCAAAAGGAAGTCACTCTAAATAACATTCCTATAAAGGTAACAATTACAACATCAAAAGCTTCAGGAACAAGCTTGACCACATTACAGACGACATTGATGATTATGATATTATTTACTTCACCGAAACTCACTTAAAATCTAATTTTAATTCTGACAATGTGCTGATCCCTGGTTACTTCCCATCAATTACAAAGGACAGGAACCAGCATGGCAGTGGTATCGCTGTTTATTTCTCAACGGAAATCTATGCCAAACATGTAACAAAATTAGAATTTGACCAGTTGATTTTATGGTTTGAGATTACCTCAAACAAACGTAAATTTTTGCTCTGCTTAACATATCAATTGGTTTAATTCTCTAGTTATGACTACTGGAGAGGCTCGAAACATGCCATTGAGGATTCAATTAGCATAAACCCGCCCTGATAATCACTGGAGATTTTCATAGTGACCTTCTTAATGCATTTAGCCGTTTAAACAAAATTATAAACTGTTACAACCTACACAACGTCGTTAAAGAACCTACTTGTATAATGCCAAGTTCAAGTACTTTATTGGACCCAATAATAGTTAGTGATAGTGTTGTGTTCTAAACTCGGAAATTCACAAACTTGGTGTTTCCAGTCACAAGCCTGTGTCAGCAGTTATAGAGACTGGAACCACACAGCACGAAACGAAAATTCAACAGATCTGAAATTACAACATGGTTGACTTCATCAAAATAATCTGATTTCCGAAACCCACAAATAATCGAAAAATATAGACATACCCGAAACCAAGTAAATAACATGATAAAGAAGGCTAAATCTATGTATTATTCAAAGCTAGACACTTCACTTGCGGTGAGTAGAAACCCCAAAGTCTTTTGTCATACAGTTAAACAGTTAATAAATAATTAACAGTAAACCTTCTGTCCCCTTTATAAATCACAAAGATGATGCCTTTGGCATAGTTATGGTAACAGATGACGTAGGCAAAGCCAACATATTCAACAAAGCATTTTTAGCTCAACTTTGACGAAGTCAGATTTGAGCTATTGTCATGGCCCGTTGTCCGTCCGTCCGTCTCCGTCTGTCCGTACGTCAACAATTGGCTATGGCTCGGGCTAGAGGTCGTATTTATGAACCGATCTTTACGAAACTTCTTGTGTACCTTTGTTATGACCCTGGGACGGGAACAAGTGTTTTTAGGTGTGGTCCGAAATTCAAGATGGCTGCCAGTGGCCATTTTGTACCGATGATGCAAAAATCAGTTTTTTGTACAGAACTTCTGTATGAAAGTTCTGATTTGAATAAAGTTTTGTATAAATGTTTAGTACCTTGGGATACATCACATATAATACGGGTTTTTTTCTCGTGCGTAAATTATGCAAATTAGACTGAATTAGATTTATTTAGTGTTACTTTCAGAGCTGTAAGTGCCAAGCTGCTATGGCTCGGGCTAGAGGCCGTATTTATGAACCGATCTTTACGAAACTTCTTGGGTACCTTTGTTATGACCGTGGGACGAGAACGAGTGTTTTTGGGTGCGGTCAGAAATTCAAGATGGATGCCAGCCACCATTTTGTACCGACGATGCAGAAATCAGTTTTTTGTACAGAACTTCCATTTGAAAGCTCTGATTTGAATTATTTTTTGTATGAATGTTTAGTACCATGGGATACATCACATATAATACGGGTTTTTTTCTCGTACGTAAATTGTGCAAATTAGACTAATTTTGATGTTTTTTGGGGTTACTTTCAGCACTGTAAGTGCAAATGCCAATACGGCTCGGGCTAGAGGCCGTATTTATGAACCGATCTTTACGAAACTTCTTGGGTACCTTTGGTATCACCGTGGGACGAGAACGAGTGTTTTTGGGTCCGGTCCGAAATTCAAGATGGCCGATGGCAGCCATTTTGTACAAAATTAGGTGCAATCAGATTTTTGCACATGACTTCCATATGAAAGCCCTGATTTGAATAATTATTTTGTGTGAATGTTTAGTACCATGGGATGCATCACATATAATACGGGTTTTTTTCTCGTGCAGAAATTATGCAAATTAGATGAACTTTGATTTTTTGAGTGCGACTTACACACAGTAAGTACACATGTCAATACGGCTCAGACTAGAGTCTGTATTTATGAACTGATCTTCACGAAATGTCTTGGGTACCTTTATTATCACCTTGGGACGAGAACGAGTGTTTCTGGGTGCGGTCTAAAATTCAAGATGGCTGCCAGTGGCCATTTTGTACCGAAATTAGGTCTAATCAGTTTTTTGTATACATCTTCTATACAGCTCAGACTAGAGGCCATATTTATGAACCAATCTTTACGAAACTTCTTGGGTACCTTTGTTATCACCGTGGGATGAGAGCGAGTGTTTTTGGGTGTGGTCCGAAATTCAAGATGGCCACCAGCAGCCATTTTGTACCAAAATTAGTGCAATCAGTCTTTTGTATAGAACTTCTGTATGAAAGTTCTGATTTGAATAAATTTTTGTATGAATGTTTAGTAACATGGAATACATCACATATTGTAAGGTGTTTTTTTTCGTGCCGAAATTATGCAAATTAGATGAACTTTGATTTATTCAGTGCTATTTACACAATGTAAGCACACATGTCAATACGGCTCAGGGTAGAGGCTGTATTTATGAACCGATCTTCACAAAACTTCTTGGGTACCTTTGTTATCTCCTTGGGATGAGAATGAGTGTTTCTGGGTACGGTCCAAAATTCAAGATGGCTGCCAGTGGCCATTTTGTACCGAAATTAGGTCCATTCAGTTTTTTGTCACAAGTTCTATACAGCTCGTATTTATGAACTGATCTTCACAAAACTTCTTGAGTACTTTTGTTTTCACCTTGGGACAGGAACGAGTGTGTTTTGGGGTGCCTTTGTTATCACTGTGCTATGAGAACAAATATTTTGGGGTTCAGTCAGACCCACTCTGGGACTAAGATTTCTTTTCTAGTTTAGCATCTGACTGTCACCCACCTTTATAATACTTTACCTATACATTTGTTACAGGCAACGGTCAGTATTCATGTACAGACCGTTACAATACTTTATATGTACCTTTGTTATCAGGTCATTACCTAGATGTTTGTCATTGCTGTGTCACATACTATACATGTACATGTCTTTGTCTTGACAAGTTGAGCTACAGTGTCATTGACACTTTCATTATTAAATAGTAAGATAAATGATGTTGGGCATAGCTTACCTCATTTCAGACCCAAGTGCTCGGAGATCGGCTTCTCTGAAGATGAAGTGATAAAGATGCTCGGCAATCTGCAAACAAAAGAAGCAACTGGCCACGATGGTATCAGCAACCGTATGCTCAAAGAAACGAAAACCACAATATGCAAGCCATTGGTTCAATTATTTTGGCTCTCCTTCATCTCACGCACCTATCCATCAGAATTGAAGATGGCAACAATTGTGCCAATTCATAAAAAAGGAGATGCACACAAGCCCAATAACTACAGTCCAGCCTCTCTTATCAGATGTGTCAGCAAAGTTATAGAGAGGATTGTCTTTAACCAAATGTATGAACATTGCTGTGTTAATAAATTTTTTTAGCTCACCTTGACAAAGTCAAGCTGAGCTAATCTAATCGCTCTCTGTCCGTCCGTCCCTCCATCTGTCTGTCTGTCCATCTATCCATCCATTGTCCATCATCCGTCAACACCACGTTTTAGTCTTCTCCTCCAAACAACTGGGCCGATTCAAGTGAAAGTTTGTGTGAGTAATGGTCATGAAGGGGCATTGCATTTTTAGCTTAACTTGATATAGTCAAAATAAGCTATTGCCATCACGCGTGCGGAAGTCTGTTAGTCTGTGAGTCTGTTCACATTTTCCTTTAGCACGGGCTACACCCTGCAGTTCTTGTCTGATCGTCACGAAATTTCATATACAGGTTTGGGGGTCATGTCTAGATGAGAACGTCCCCTTTTGGTCACGATCGGGCAACCGGTATGGCTGCCCGAGCCCCAAACCCGAAAACCATTAGCACAGTCTACAGGTCGTATTTATGAAGGGATTTCATTGTAACTTGGTAGGATGCCTCTGTATAATGCCTAGATGAGAACGTCCCCTTTTGGGCGTGATCTATCAACCGTGATGGCTGCCCAAGCCCGAAACCCAAAAACTTTTAGCACACTCTGCAGGTCATGTTTAATATGGAGGGATTTCATTGTAACTTGGTAGGATGACTCCTTATGATCTCTAGATGAGACTTTCCCCATTTGGGCGTGATCTGCCAACCTTGACAACTTCCCAAGCCCAAAACCCGAAAACCTTTAGCACAGTCTACAGGTCATATTTATTGAGGAATTTCATTGTAACTTGGTGGGTTGACTTCATACAATGTCTAGATGAGAAAGTCACCTTTTGGTTCTGATTGGGCAACTGTGACGGCTACAGGGGCCCGAAGCCGGAAAACCTTTAGCACAGTCTACAGGTCATATTTATGAAGGGATTTCATTGTAACTTGGTAGGATGACTCCAAATAATGTCTAGATGAGAACGTGCCATTTTGATCACGATCATTCAGCCTTGATGGGTGCCCGAGCCCAAAAACCTTTAGCATAGGCAAAAGGTCATATTTATGGAAGGATTTCATTGTAACATGTTCGGTTGATTCCATATAATGCCTAGATGATAACATCCCCTTTTGGTCGTGATTGGTCAACTGTGATGGCTACAGGTGCCCGAAGCCTGAAAACCTTGAGCACAGTCTACAGGTTCCCGAAGCCCAAAAACCTTGAGCACAGTCTACAGGTCATATTTATAAAGGGATTTCAGTGTAACTTCGTAGGATCACTCCAGATGATGCCCAGATGAGATTGTCCCCTTTGGTTGCGATCATTCAACCATGATGGCTGCCCGAGCCCGAAGCCCAAAAACCTTTAGCACAGTCTACAGGTCATATTTATGAAGGGATTTCATTGTAACTTGGTAGGTTGACTTCATATAATGTCTAGATGAGAACGTCCCCTTTTGGACACGATTGGGCAACTGTGATGGCTACAGGGCCCCGAAGCCCGAAAACCTTTAGAACAGTCTACAGGTCATAATTATGAAGGTATTTTGTTGTAGCTTGGTAGGATGACTCCAAATGATGTCTAGATGAGAACGTCCCATTTTGATCATGATCATTCAGCCTTGATGGGTGCCCAAGCCCAAAAACCTTTAGCATAGACAAAAGGTCGTATTTATGGAAGGATTTCATTGTAACTTGTTAGGTTGACTCCATATAATGCCTAGTCAACTGTGATGGTTACAGGTGCCCGAAGCCTGAAAATCTTGAACACAGTCTACAGGTCATATTTATGAAGGGATTTCATTGTAACTTGGTAGGTTTGACTTCATATAATGTCTAGATGAGAACATCCCCTTTTGGACACGATTGGGCAACTGCGACAGCTACATGGGCCCAAAGCCCGAAAACCTTTAGAACAGTCTACTGGTCATAATTATGAAGGGATTTCATTGTAGATTGGTAGGATGACTCCAAATAATATCTTGATGAGAACGTCCCCTTTTGGTCGCGTTCATTCTGCCTAGATGGCTACCCGAGCCCAAAAACCTTTAGCATAGTCTATAGGTCGTATTGATGGAAGGATTTCATTGTAACTTGTTAGGATTGATGCCATATAATGCCTAGATGATGACATCCCCTTTTGGTCGTGATTGGTCAACTGTGATGGCTACTGGTGCCCGAAGCCCGAAAATCTTGAGCACAGTCTACAGGTCATATTTATGAAGAGATTTCATTGTAACTTCATAGGATCACTCCAGATGATGCCCAGATGAGAATGTCTCCTTTTGGTTGCGATCATTCAACCATGATGGCTGCCCGAGCCCAAAGCCCGAAAACCTTTAGCACAGTCTTCAGTTCATATTCATGAAGGGATTTCATTGTAACTTGGTAGGTTTAACTTTATATAATGTCTAGATGAGAACGTACCCTTTTGGACACGATTGGGCAACTGTGACAGCTACAGGGGCCCGAAGCTCGAAAACCTTTAGAACAGTCTACTGGTCATAATTATGAATGGATTTCATTGTAGCTTGGTAGGATGACTCCAAATAATGTCTAGATGAGAACGTCCCCTTTTGGTCACGATCATTCAGCCTTGATGGCTGCCCGAGCCCAAAAACCTTTAGCATAGTCTATAGGTTGTATTTATGGAAGGATTTCATTGTAACTTGTTAGGTTGACTCCATATAATGCCTAGATGATGACATCCCCTTTTGGTCGTGATTGGTCAACTGTAATGGCTACAGGTGCTGGAAGCCCAAATATCTTGAGCATGGTATGCTAGGTCATATTTATGAACGGATTTCATTGTAACTTCGTAGGATCACTCCAGATGATGCCCAGATGAGAATGTCCCCTTTTGGTGGTGATCATTCAACCACGATGGCTGCCTGAGCAATGTAACTTGATAGGATGACTCGTTTTGGAATAATTTCACTGTAACTTGGTAACTTTTGTTGATATGCGTTAATTGTCAGGACCACATACATTAACTGTGAGGTCATATAAACCCAACCCTCAGCTCTTTAGTACAGTGTACACCTCATATTATTTTTATCAAAAACATAGCAAACAGGGAACAGAAATGAACATATTCCCAGTTATCACAATTCTTATTCTGGAAAAGCTATCAGTGAGAGCTTTCCAGAAAATGATGTCAGCTTCTGGTCTTATCAGTGTAAGAAGAGAAAAGATACATAGTTTATAGGATTATCCTACACATCTTATTGTGACTTGTACTGTAAAACAAGTGCAACTGTAGCTTGATATCTTCAGCTGTAATCTAATTATGTTTGACACATGTTGACAAATTGTTTTCCAGGTAACATTGTAAATTCTCTTTATTATCTTGCAATCATGTCTGCTCAGATGACAGTAATTATTGTATAAGATTCCTGTAACCCTTTACCTGTCCAAAAGCTATTTTGAAAGAGAATACTGTGTGAAAAAATTGTTATTTTCAAAATATTTTAACCCCTTTTTACTGATTTTTTTTATTGAAACAGAATTCATAAATGTGTGCATTTTCAAGAAAATCTTCTTTGAAACTACAAGGCCAAATGGTTTGAAAAAACTTAATGTGACTGATGACTGTAACCCCCTCTACCAATGATCCTTATTTTAACCTTCATCGGGTTGCAATTATGGCTGCAATTGTGGCTTATAGTTACTGTAGAAATCCTATAGGAAATCACATTTTCATCATCTTCACTGAAAGTACTGAGCTAATCTGAACCAGACTTAGCAGGCATTGTCTATGAGAGGATCTCTACAACTGTTACTCATTTTATTCCTGTTGGGTGAAAAAACGTGGCCGACAGAAGCATTCTTTGATTCTGATTAGTCAATTTTGAAAACTCTTCTCCTCTGAAACCACAGGGCTAAATGTTTTGAAACTTTGCATGGTTGATAACTGGGACACCCTCCACCAACATTCCTCATTTTAATGTTGATCGTTTTGCAAACATGGCCACAATTGCAGTTTATAGTTACTATAGAAAAAACCTATAGGAAATCACATTTTCATCTTCTCTCTGGAACTATTGAGCTGACGTGAACCAAAACTTGGCAAGAATGGTCTATAGGAGGCCCTCTACAAGCGATCCTCTTTGTTCCCATTGGCTGGAAAATATGGCCACCAGAGACATTCTATGATTCTGTTTGATGGATTCAAATGTTTTGAATCTTCACGTGATTGATGACTGGGACACCTTCTACCAATGATCCTCATGTACTATTGATATAATGTTGCAAACATGGTAACAATTGCAGCTCATAGTCACCATGGAAAGCCTATGGGAAATCACATTTTTATATGTATTCCCAGGTGAGCGATTACAGGCTGTGTAGAGCCTCTAGTTTTTATTAAAATCATGGCATGCAAGGAACAGAAATTAACATATTCCCAATTATCGCAATTCTTGTCTTATTTCATAATCCTTTCATAAACATTGAACATTATCCTTTTCATCAAACACAACACACATGTTAAGCTACAGTGTCATTGACACTTACATTGTTCAACTCAACATGCCCAGCCCCATAGGGAGGGGGTGGGTAAAATGTTCAAAATATTTTGAAAATCTTCTCATGAACCAGTGGGTACAATGACTTGATATATGGTATGGTGCTTCCTTTTGAGGTGTAGTCACAAGTCTGTTCAAACGAAGTTCGTGAAGCAATATTTGGCTTTGTAATGGGTGGGTTAAGAGATTTTTGGCTCCACCCAAAATTTCTATTTTCTGAACTGATGGTCCAATTTAAACCAAATTTGATATGTGGTATTATTGGGCCATTAGTATTTGACTCGTGCAAAAATAAAAAATTCCCACATCCCCATGGGAATCCCAGGAGCTAAAAATAGAATATTTTCAAACGCCCATATTTCTCAAAGCACACGGAACAGAGAACTGTTATTTGGTATGAACCATTGGTCAGAATCTTTTAATATGTGGTGTACAACATCCATAGGGGGGTCAGATACATATTTGGTAAAATGAAGCCCACTGGTTCATATTTGGGCTCAATACAGGAGCCCAAATTTTTAACTTAGGTCAATATGGGGAATATTCTTTAAAAATCTTCTTCTTCAGAACCACCAGTCAGAACCTTTTAATGTTTGGAATACATCATTGTTATGAGGGTCAGATTCAAGATTGTTCAAACCAAGTCTCTAGGTTAATATTTGGGCTTCCAAAGGAAGCCCAAATTTTAACTTCGTGCAATATGGGGGATAATTTCCAAAAATCTTCTTCTTCAGATCCACCAGTCAGAATGCTTTCATATATGGTATACAACATCTCTAGGGGGATCAGATTCAAGTTTGTTCTAATCAGGTCCCTAGGTATATATTTGGGCTTGCTATGGTAGCCCAAATTTTATCTTAGTGCAATATGAGGAAATTTCTTTAAAAATCTTCTTCAGATCCACCAATTGGAATGCTTTCATATTTGGTATACAACATCTCTAGGGTGGGCAGATTCAAGTTTGTTTAATTCGAGTCACTGGGTTAATATTTGGGCTCCATGTGGGAACCTGAAATTTAACTTGGTACAATATGAGGGAAATTCTTCAAAAATCTTCTTCAGATTCACATGTCAAAATCCTTTCATATTTGATTTACAACATCTCTAGGGGAGTCAGATTCATGTTTGTTCAAATTGGTTCCCTGGGTTAATATTTGAGCTCCCTAAGGTAGCCCGAATTTTAACTTAGTGCAATATGAGGAAATTTCTTTAAAATTCGTCTTCTTCAGAATGCTTTCATATTTGGTATACTACATCTCTAGGGGGGTCAGATTCAGTTTTGTTCCAATTGGATCCGTAGGTTAATATTTGGGCTCATTATGGTAGCCCAAGTTTTAAGGAGGAAATTTCTTTAAAAATTTTCTTTGATCCACCTGTCAGAATGCTTTCATATTTGGTATACAACATCTCTTGGGAGGTCAGATTCAACTTTGTTCGAATCGAGGGCCTGGGTTAATATTTGGGCTACGGAAGCCGGAATTGGCCATGTAGCTGAAGAAGTGGAAATGTTGTATTCAGTACCCTCTAGAGGTGTGTAACTAAGATTATTCCACATAGGTTGTATCAAGGGTTTTCATAGGGGAGCTCCACATTTTACATAATGATCAGCTGAAGAAATGGCATGATGCTTGGACTATTTTTGTCACTCCTGAGGGGCTCAAGGATTGACAGTGTATCCTATGGAGATGGATTACTTAATGTAGATTCATTCTTGGACTCATATTCTGTTCAAGGTGAGTGCTTCAGGCCCTGTGGGGCCTCTTGTGTGAATACCAGTCTGGTTTCTTACCACAACATAGCACTGTTTATCAGCTCATTGAAATATACCATAATATTTTGCTTAGCATTTGATAGGAACCAATTTTCTCTTGGGTATTCTGTGACATATCAAAATCCTTTGATAGGGTTTGTTACAAAGGTTTATTTATAAACTGAGACAATATGGTATATCTGGACCACTCATCGAGCACAATACAGATGAAAGACAAGTCCTACGAAGAAATCTTGCGCATCTAACAATAAGATCTTCCAATGATCTTCTTTATGGTATCCCCAGCCTATCGGACCCCATGAACATTCACCTTTTTCCTACTGTACAAAAATTCATTAAAGCAACCAGGCATTTTTAAGACTGGACCACTAGTCAAGTGAACAAGTTTCAATCCTCTGTCCAACACGCATAGGAGATAACACTGGCAGAAATGATTGAATAACTAGACTTTTCAACTCTTGCCTCGAGAAAATAACCCAAGACCTCTCGATGCGAGCTCATCGAGCTAACTCTGGCGAGAGGTTGCAAGCTGTGTTTTTTTAGACAAAATATTGAAAAAATAATAAAATTTGAATGGAGATTCCTGTGAACAACGCTGATCGTTTGGGTTGTTATGTTGGGTAGAGGGTTAAAATAACTTTCTCTTAAGCTTTTGACTTAGGAAATCAATAGCCATCTTCACATATGGCTGCTGCCTTCCGCATGTCTGTCCTGTCAGTTCTGGTTACAGCAGTGGTATGGAACTCCATTGGAGTCGTCGTGGTATTGAACTGAAGTATCACCCTTATAGTTTTGCAAATCTGAAACAGCAGTGTGGCATTTTACTTTTTCACTCTTCCCCCACTCACTCTTCTGTTCTGACTCTTTCAAAGTCGATCAGCCAACAGCTTTGTTCCGAGCCGTGTATATACCAACCAGGCCTCGACAATTGAGGCGAACGATCGTACCGTTCGCCTGGAGGTTACGCAAACATAAAAACCCGCGAATGGACGTCCGGTTAATCCAAATCATAAATCGGTTAACCATTTTTTTGAAATTATCAAAGTCCGAACGTTCGCAGTACGGTATTCGGATAAGTGTGTGAGACCGAGAATTGTGAATCTGCGGTGAACTAGTTCCATTAGTGGATTTCTGGGGCTCTTAATTTCGAGAACTTTGCTTGTGTAGGTCAACTGTATAACACTGGTCGAATGGATATAGGTAAATTGGGTTTCCATATGATATCGGAGCCAATAAATCTCAAGCATTATCGCGTTGTTGGAAAGTCAAACTTTATACACTCGTTCGATCAACTGCACCGGTCAGTCGCAATTCCTCGAATAGAATCAAATCTGTTTTGTGGCAATTTGTTGGCAAATGCCTTCGGCATTCTCCAATAAACTGTCCAGGCCTGAGGATTTCTCGGTAACGATCATAACAACAGTCAACACGGTCAGATGCTAAAAATTCAATTCATGCATTTTTATCAAGAACATGATCCAAGGGAAGTAATCAAATTAACTCGCAAAGCATTTGAAGTATATGCAAGTGCACTTATTGGCAGATTATAAATAGATAAAAGCAACATTATCAATATCATCATTACGGTTACGTCACACCCCACAAAATTTTATTTGTATTGAACTCTGGGTAAACATAAGCTCATCACAGGTTTTAATATAATAAATACATTTCTAATACACGTTTTCAGTTATTGAATATTCCAAGTCACCGCTGTACTGCTAAGCTGACAGTCCTTCAAATTTATAGAAACATTCCAACGTTTCATGGGCTAGTTAAGACACCAGCATTGCACGTAGTGGGTTTTCCACTCAGCTGGTAGATGGCTGGTTTGGGGTTCCAGTTTTAAAACGTCCCCCGCCCGTCTTGCCACATTGTGGCAATTTTGTTCATTCTATTCGAGTGGAACAGGCATGAAAGTCTGAATAATTCACGAATAGGGAAAGTATCGTAATCAATCGAAGTTAAGCAATTTGCCCCCCTAAGTAAGTCACAGCCAGTGACAGGTGAGCGATTTTCAGCCACCCTGGATTTTTCAAAACACCAGGCCTGCAGCCAGATCCCTTCTGGATTTGGGTGCTATGATTCTAAGAAAAAGGTTTGGGACGAGGGCTAATAGCTAATAGCCCTCGTCAGTGGGTTAACATGGGCGATGTTATAGCCCCCGTCAATTTTTAAACGGTCGCCGCCAGGCCTGGTATTTATTGAATTTTGACTCCTATACTTAAGCTAACAGTAAACAGTCATTATGTACCAGTTGAATGATAATAAATTAACCCCAATAGTTTAGGTTCCATTGCAATAATGCTGATTTTAATGAACATCGTACCACATCTTACAATTTATTGTACTGTGTACAGTATATTCTATGGTTTAGTATATTTTAACAGTGAGTCACCATTATGATAGTGTCAGAAATCCTTGGTTAACCCTTTACCTAACATGAAAAGCAGACGACACATGCAAAAAAAATTCTCGAATAACTAATTTTTTTTCATTTTTTGTCTCAAAAACATAGGTTATGACCCCTCATTGAAACGAGCTCAACGAGCTCGTTCCAATGAGGGGTCATAACCTATGTTTTTGAGACAAAAATGAAAAAAATAATAAAAATTAATTGGCGATTTTTGAGAATAGCGCTGGCCGGTTTTGGCCGTTACGTTGGGTAAAGGGTTAACCAACAGGTTAACAATAAAAAATTGCTTAACCCTTCAAAAAGGTTAATGAACTCAAAACACGTAACCTATTGACAGGTTAACCAAAATCCTGAATTGTGAAGGCCTGTATACACAACATTGTTTTGAAATATATACACGTTTGCTTCGCCATTACACACACATACTTGTAACTGTTTTTTAACATGTAAGTACACTTTGTAATTTTCAACTATGTTTCAAGGAAAGGATATAATCAAAGTGCTGGGCACTTGTCATCCAATCCTTTTTGTTAATTATAACAAATAAAATAATTTTAATCTATCCCTTCTATTGAATCGCCACATTCTGATTTTGTCAGATAATTCCACATTCATGCATTTGCGAATAAAACAGGTACACATTCATTTCCAATGCATGAGCTTACAAGGGAGTTGTTATTTCTAGTGATACCAGAGAATATACAAATGCTATAAGACACATACCAGGTTGCCTCAACGTGTTAGCCGACACTCTGTCCTGAAAAGACGAGATAGTTCCATCAGAATGAATGTTGAACAAGGAGGTATTCTGGTTGATTTGCCAGAAATGGAGAACTCCTCACATTGACCTTGTCACAACAATAAATTAAAAACGTTTGTTTCTCCTTGCCCAATCTTTTTACCTATGCAGTCAACACCTTGTTGATGACTGGAGCAGGATAAATGGCTATGCCTCCCCAGAGACCCCAATCATCCAGTTTGTTTTCAACAAAATTAAGACACTGCACCTGACTGCACAGCAGAATTCCGCTGCCGAAAATGTTTATCAGTCAGATCCGACCACTTCTCTAAGAGATTCTGATAAACCTGTGTCTCTGCTACAAGCAAGGTGAGCCATGGATATACCTGATTGTCATGGCACCTTCACACTTTTCTTTCATCAAGTCCTGTCTCAGACACAGAGGTTTTTCCAGAAAAGCAGTCGACTGCATTTCTGCATCCAGACACAGATCCACTGCACAAGCATATAATGCTAAGTTGCCATTTTTTACTCAGAGCTGTAAGGAAAATGATGTCACTTTCAAACATACATCAATTGCTCAGATAGAAGCATTCTTGGTCTTCCTTTTCAATACTAAGGACCTTCAGGTTATCACTATTAGGCTAGACTATATGACACACTTGCCAAAAGGCGGTCACACAGCTTGCACATATCAAACTTTTAGCACTTGAAGATATCCATAAGCTAATACCAAAGCACTATCTAAACAGTGTGTGTGTTAGATGTCATGCTGACATGGATGTTAATAGCATGTCTTTCAGAATTGGGGACACAAATTTTAAAACTAGTAAATACCCCACTACAGACATGCATCTTTCCTTCGAAGATTGCTTTGGTCAAGTCCATTCTCAAAGTACCATCACCTGAAAAACTACCGACTGGTCTCTAATCTGACATTCCTATCTCAGCTAACTTCTCATATGACTGCCAATGATTTATCCGAAACTTTCCAGTCTGCATACAGGCCGACTTGTAGCACAGAAATGGTACTTATAAGAGTGCAAAATGAAATTCTCTATCCTTCAATAAACATAAAATTTCCTGCCTTGACCAAAAAATTCTAAATGAGACTGGAACAACAAATATGTCTCACAGGACACGCACTTGACTGGCTTGCATCGTATCTCTCAGGTTGCATGCATAGCATAGTCGTTGATGCAAATCATCAGAACAAGTGACACTTCTGTTCATCATCCTTCAAAGGTCAGTCTTAGGCTCCTTACTCTAAACTATTTTTGTTCTCCACATTGGTGAAATCATCCGGAGACGTAGCCTTGATTTTCATTTTATGCTGATAACATCAGGTGTACATCAGTTTCACTCATGACATAGAATCCAATGCTCGCGATAAAATTGAATGATACATTTCAGATATCAAGGCGTGTATGATGGAAAATTTCCACAAACTGAGCCATAATAAGATGGAAGTGATATACATTGGTCTACCACATCAACTAATGCAAATATCCAAATTGTTCCTCAATATTCAAGATTCAACGATTGCCTCAAGCAGCAGTGTCCATAATCTTGCTTATTTCATGGATGAAAATCTGATAGTTGATGAAAATGGTGAGCTCATTTGTCGGAGTTCATCTTTTCATCTATGTAATGTCTGTAAAATTTGACCTTCTATTTACACAAAAGCATCAGATCAGCTTGTTCACCACATCTGCGTTACTAGTCACCTTTACTTAATGTAACTCTCTTTTGATAGGTTCTAAAATCTCCACTCTTTGAGTCAAAATTGTGTGGCACATACCACCTGGTCTAGAAAGTTCTACCAAATTACGTTGGTCATTTTAGATCTCCGTTGGCTTCTGCTTCAGCAGAGAATTCATTTCAAATTTTTCTTATCTTTAAATGCATCAAAGGATTTTCTCCACCCTACTTGACTTATTTCACATATCAGTGACAAGAAAACTCCACGGCCATCCAAATAAATTTAATCTGGATCAGCCCTCATCTTAATTAAGTTCTCTGTGCATGGGGCGTTTGCTTGCCTGTGACCAAAGCTGTGAAATTCTCTGCCACCCTGTCTAAAAGAAATGGATTCCTTTGAATCATTCAAGCTTGGCTGTACCTTTTCTATAAGGCATTTTGCAATTTTGTACAGACATAGAGCACCTCATGTGGATTTAATGCTATAAGAATATTATTATTATTAAGAGAATCACACTGCAATATCACACAGCGTTTGCATACTCTCCAAAAATATTGACTCGAGAACAACTACAAATGTACAAATGCAGCCAGGCCTGAGTGAATACGGATAGGCAAAATCGACAAGCTGTATAAACTCTGTTCATTGCCCCACCCCCCCAAAACAGATCCAAGCTTGACTGCTGGGTTCTGCTCACAGCTTGACCCTGCCCCAACCAATTCCTAACCTGAATTCTCTCATTGTATACGCAATACTGTTGCCTTCACCACAAACACTTCTTTTCTTGCTTAGAATCAAGATCCTGATGTCACCTCCACACCTATATTTGTTAGAGCTCTCCCTTCAGAAGACCTGTCTGGGAATAGACCAGTTCTATGACCAGTTAACTGTTAGGTCTGTCAGGACGTCTGTTGCAAGAACTCTTTTTACTAGGAAAGGCAGGAAGAGATTCTTTCTTATTCCAGGAAGGTATGATATCTCACATTATTTCTCGTTGGATTTGGGCAGCTATCCACATTGCATATGGAAGTCTTTTTACCTCAGAAAGCAACAGCAGTCTGAAAAACCTCTATTCTTATGGTTCCTTTGGGGTGCATTTTATTATTGTGCTCCATCAGTAAAAGACCCACCTGTTCTGTACTTTTGTATTATTCTGTTGTGTTTCTGTTCTCTTACAGGATTTTTAGCTCACCTGACTGAAAGTCAGGGTGAGCTTTTCTTATCACTCTTCGTCTGTCGTCCGTCGTCTGTCGTCCGTCGTCTGTTGTCCATCGTCCTGCGTGAAGGTGGTGTTTGAGCCTCTTTCTCCTAAACCACTGGCCACATTTTAATTGAATTTCATGTAAGTAGTGGTTATATAGGGCCATTTTGATTGTTATCCAAATTAGGTTTCGGCTCATATTGAGCAGAGGTGTGGGGAAAAAACTTGCCAAATTTTTTGAAAATCTTCTTCTAATGAACCACCAGTAGCAGAGACTTCATATGTGGTATACAGAGTCCTTTTGAGGTTTAGAATCAAGTTTGTTCAAGAGAAGTTTGTCGGCAGTATTTGCCTTCGTTATGAGAGGGGCAAAAATTTTGGCCACGCCTAAAATTTCTATTTTCAGAACCGTGTGGTCGATTTGAACCAAATTTGATATGAGATGATAATGGGTCATAAGTAGTTGATTGATGCAAAAAAAATTTTTCTCATTGCCCCGTGGGAACCTCGGGAGCTAAAAATAGGAAAAACCTTAAAACTGCCATATCTCCAAAACTACACGGCACAGAGAATTCTTATTTTGTATAAAGCTTACTTTTATCCAGTAGAATAAAATGGTTAAAAAAATCCCTATCGGTTTGATTACAAGGTACTTTTTTCAGGACTTTTGAAAAAGTGCTGAGTCAGCACTTTTTAAAACTGTAGGCAATGGGAAAAAGATTAAAAAATCTTCTTCTCCAGATCCAGCAGGCAGAATCTTGTGATATTTGGTATGCAACATTGTAAGGTGGATCTGATTCAAGTTTGTTCAAATCGGCCCCCTGGGTTCATATTTGGGCTCAGTATAGGAGCCCGATTTCGAACTTAGTGCATTTCAGGCAAATTTCTTTAAAAATCTTCTTCTCCAGATCCAGCGGGCAGAATCTTTTGATATTTGGTATGCAACATTGTGGGGTGGATCTGATTCAAGTTTATTCAAATCGGCTCCCTAGATTCATATTTGGGCTCGCTATAGAAGCTCGAATTCGTACTTAGTGCATTTCAGGCAAATTTCTTAAAAAATCTTCTTCTCCAGATCCAGCAGGCAGAATCTTTTGATATTTGATATGCAACATTGTGAGGTGGATCTGATTCAAGTTTGTTCAAATCGGCCACCTGGGTTTATATTTGGGCTCTGTATAGGAGCCCAAATTTGAACTTAGTGCATTTCAGGCAAATTTCTTTGAAAACCTTCTTCTCAAGATCCAGCAGGCAGAATCTTTTGATATTTGGTATGCAACATTGTAGGGTGGATCTGATTCAAGTTTGTTCAAATCGGCTCCCTGGGTTTATATTTGGGCTCAGTATAGGAGCCCGATTTCGAACTTAGTGCATTTCAGGCAAATTTCTTAAAAAATCTTCTTCTCCAGATCCAGCAGGCAGAGTCTTTTGATATTTGGTATGCAACATTGTGGGGTGGATCTGATTCAAGTTTGTTCAAATTGGCTCCCTAGATTCATATTTGGGCTCACTATAGAAGCTTGAATTCGAACTTAGTGCATTTCAGGCAAATTTCTTCTAAAATCTTCTTCTCCAGATCCAGCAGGCAGAATCTTTTGATATTTGGTATGCAACATTGTGGGGTGGATCTGATTCAAGTTTGTTCAAATCAGCTCCCTGGATTCATATTTGGGCTCACTGTAGAAGCCCGAATTCGAACTTAGTGCATTTCAGGCAAATTTCTTAAAAAATCTTCTTCTCCAGATCCAGCCGGCAGAATCTTTTAATATTTGGTATGCAACATTGTGAGGTGGATCTGATTCAATTTTGTTCAAATCGGCCCCCTGGGTTTATATTTGGGCTCAGTATAGGAACCAAATTTGAACTTAGTGCATTTCAGGCAAATTTCTTTGAAAATCTTCTTCTCAAGATCTAGCAGGCAGAATCTTTTGATATTGGGTATGCACCATGCTTAGTGGGGTGAGATTCAAGTTTGTTCAAGCCAAGTCCCTGGGTTCATATTTGGGCTCACTGTGGTAGCCTGAATTATAACTTAGTTCAAAATGAGGAATTTTCTTTAAAATTCTTCTTCAGATCCACCAGTCGGAATGTTTTGATATTTGGTATGCAGCATCCTTAGGAGGGTGAGATTCAAGTTTGTTCAAGCCATGTCCCTAGGTCCATATTTGGACTCACTGTGGGAGCTCGAATTGTAACTTAGTTCAAAATGAGGAATTTTCTTTAAAAATCTTCTTCTTCAGATCCAGCAGTCGGAATGTTTTGATATTTAGTGTGCAGAATCCTTAGGGGGGTGAGATTCAAGTTTGTTAAATCCAAGTCCCTGGGTTCATATATGGGCTCCCTGTGGGAGCCCGAATTATAACTTAGTTCAATATGAGGAATATTCTTTAAAAATCTTTCTTTTTTTTTTAGATTCACCAGTCAGAATCTTTGGATATTTGGTATGCAACATTGTGGGGTGGATCTGATTCAAGTTTCTTCAAATTGGCTCCCTAGATTCATATTTGGGCTCACTATAGAAGCTTGAATTCAAACTTAGTGCATTTCAGGCAAATTTCTTCTAAAATCTTCTTCTCCAGATCCAGCAGGCAGACTCTTTTGATATTTGGTATGCAACATTGTGGGGTGGATCTGATTCAAGTTTGTTCAAATCGGCTCCCTGGATTCATATTTGGGCTCACTGTAGAAGCCCGAATTCGAACTTAGTGCATTTCAGGCAAATTTCTTAAAAAATCTTCTTCTCCAGATCCAGCCGGCAGAATCTTTTAATATTTGGTATGCAACATTGTGAGGTGGATCTGATTCAATTTTGTTCAAATCGGCCCCCTGGGTTTATATTTGGGCTCAGTATAGGAGCCCAAATTTGAACTTAGTGCATTTCAGGCAAATTTCTTTGAAAATCTTCTTCTCAAGATCTAGCAGGCAGAATCTTTTGATATTGGGTATGCACCATGCTTAGTGGGGTGAGATTCAAGTTTGTTCAAGCCAAGTCCCTGGGTTCATATTTGGGCTCACTGTGGTAGCCCGAATTATAACTTAGTTCAAAATGAGGAATTTTCTTTAAAAATCTTCTTCAGATCCAGCAGTCGGAATGTTTTGATATATGGTATGCAGCATCCTTAGGGGGGTGAGATTCAGGTTTGTTCAAGCCATGTCCCTAGGTCCATATTTGGACCCACTGTGGGAGCCCAAATGATAACTCAGTTCAAAATGAGGAATTTTCTTTAAAAATCTTCTTCAGATCCACCAGTCGGAATGTTTTGATACTTAGTATGCAGCATCCTTAGGAGGGTGAGATTCAAGTTTGTTCAAGCCATGTCCCTAGGTCCATATTTGGACTCACTGTGGGAGCTCGAATTGTAACTTAGTTCAAAATGAGGAATTTTCTTTAAAAATCTTCTTCTTCAGATCCAGCAGTCGGAATGTTTTGATATTTGGTGTGCAGAATCCTTAGGGGGGTGAGATTCAAGTTTGTTAAATCCAAGTCCCTGGGTTCATATATGGGCTCCCTGTGGGAGCCCGAATTATAACTTAGTTCAATATGAGGAATATTCTTTAAAAATCTTTCTTTTTTTTTTTAGATCCACCGGTCAGAATCTTTGGATATTTGGTATAAGCTTTTCTTAGGAGGAGCAGATGCAACTTGTTGAAATCAGTTCTCTGGGTTGATATTTATGCTACCATGTCAGGTGAGCGCCCTCAGGCCCCTTGGGGCCTCTTGTTATACTCCCATTTGAAAAAAACTGTCGTATTATGTGATTGATCTGTCCATTCGAAAACTTTTCCATTTCTGGATGATAACATGAGTTTGGATTTTTGATCAGGGCCAAACTTGTTTTGTGCCTCAATTATATCAAAATGAAGGTTAAGTTCGAATTGGGGCTTGGTCTGATGATTTTTACGGAGGTTATGGGCTTTTGACTTAGAAGTTGCACATTTCCATCAACATTTTGGTTTCTGGATGATAACTTGAGTTTGGATTCATAGATCAGTACCAAATTTGGTTTCTGCCACAGTTTTATCAAAATGAAGGTTAAGTCTGAATTGGGGCATGGTCCGATGATTTTTACAAGAGTTATGGGCCTTTATAACTTGGAAATTGCATGTTTCTATAAACATTTTGTCCGAAATTTGTTTATGGCATAACTTGAACAATAGTTAACAGATTTCAGTTCTTTTTGGTACATGTCTCTATAGCAACAATGCCTATATCATCTTCGATGACCAGCGATATCCAATGAAAATTATGGGAGTTATTGCCCTTTGTTAAAAAATATTGTGTAATGCTTGTATATGGAATAACTTAAACATTAGTAATCAAATTTCAAGTTTTTTGGGTATATATCTCTTTGGGAACAATGTCTCCCTCAAGTTTGATGACCACCGCTCTCCGATGAAAATTGTCAGAGGTATTGAGCTGCCTGCCCCACCCCCACCCCCTCCTATTGCCCTGCCTGCCCCCACCCCCTCCTATAAACCCAATGCAATCTTTATGTATTAAATAAGCCTAAAACTCTTTTTGTCTCTTTCAGGCCACTCCTTACCATCTTTCAGAGATGTGTTTCTATTTTACTGCAGCTTAGATGCTGGCACTACAGTAAAAGACCTCTGCACAAGATATACCATTCAAAGTTCAAAAGTAGATGAAAGGTGAGGAAAATCTAACTATAGTGGGCTCATTTGTACTTGCAACACAGTAGGTCTCACTTAATTGGAAATCTTTTAATTGAATAACCCTGTTAATTGATTAAAACTTTCAAACACACAACCATTTACCATATCTTCAGTACAAATTATCAAATTTCTCTTGTTAGCTCACCTGACTGAAAGTCAGGGGGAGCTTAAGCTATCACTTTCTGTCTGTTGTCTGGTGTCTGTCATCCGTCCGGCCTGAACTTTACATTATCAACTTCTCCTCCTAAACCACTGGGCTGAATTGAACCAAATTTGATATGCGTGGTCCTTATCATATGGTAGTTCAAGTGTATTCAAATAAAGTTGCCACACTCCATAGGGCGGGGGTGGGGGAAAATGCTTCAAGTTGTTTTAAAAATCTTCTTCTCCTCAACCAGTGGGTACATTTATTTGATATATGGTATGGAACTTCCTCTTGAGGTGTAGAATCAAGTTTGTTCAAACGAAGTTCTTGGGGCTATATTTGCCTTCATAATGGGAGGGGCAAGATTTTTTACCCCGCCTGAAATTTCTATTTTCAGAACCAATGGGCTGACGTGAACCAAATTTGTTAGGTTGTATTATTGAGTCATAAATACTTGATTCATGCTTAAAAAAAATTCCTGTGCCCCCACGGGAATCCCAGGAGCTAAAAATAGAAATACTTTCAAATGCCCATATTGCCCCAAACTACACGGAACCGATAACTGTTGTTTGGCATGAACCATCCTTAGCGCCAGTAGAATGGAATGATAAAAAAAATTGGCATCGATTGTGTCAGCGTGTTCTGTAGGGAAGGGGGGGGGGGCATCAAAAAAATTGCTGAGCCTGCAAATTTGAAAATTTTTTTTAAAAATTGCTTTTCTAGAACCACTGATCAGAATCTTTTGACATATGGTATACAGCATCCGGGAGGGGGGGGGGGGGGGCTTTCTAAATCTTGTTTTTCAGAACCACCAGTTAGAATCTTTTAATATTTGGTGTACATCATTGTTCCGAGGGTGAGATTCAAGATTGTTGAAATCAAGTCCCTCAGTTAATATTTGGGCCTCCTATGGGGGCCCAAATTTCAGCTTAGTGCAATATGGGGAATAATCTTTAAAAATCTTCTTCTTTAGATCCTCTTGTCAGAATCTTTTGATATTTGGTATACAACATCTCTGGGGGGTGGGGAGGGGGGTGGGGATCAGATTCAAGTTTGTTCAAATCGTGTCCCTGTGTTAATATATGGGCCCAAATTTGAACTTAGTGGAATATGAGAAACTTCTTTAAAAATCTTGTTCAGATCCACCAATCAGAATGCTTTCATATTTGGTATACAACATCTCTAGGGGGATGAGATTCAAGTTTGTTCAAATCGGGTCCCTGGATTAATATTTGGGCTCTGGGAGAGGGAGGGGGGGGGGGGGGGGGTTAGGGGTGACATGGAGGGGGAGGTTAGGTTCAAGGTTGTTCAAATCCATTTATTTGTGTTTTACCATAAAATTTGCCTTTCAAACTGCAGTGACACAGCAACCCTTGGAAGTTTGGCAGTGTTTGTCTACAGCTGATGGAATTTGAAGCAGTCAGGAAGACCTATGATTATAATCATCTGACATGGACACCAGAATTATGAATAAAATCATGAATTCATTCCTCTGTAGTGTTGATGAACCATGACTAACTGAATGTGTCCCAAAATACTGCTTTGAACCACTTTATCAGTTGAGCGATTAAGGCCTCTTGGGGCCTCTTGTTTAAAAAAAAACGGTGGTATTGTGGTGATCTCCGTCCATATCATGCATCCTGTCTGTCCTGTCTGTACATCCAAACTTCATATGACAAAAAGTGTGTAATTCGAAACCTTTAAACTGTGCTAAGGTGTTCCGGTAGCATCTTTAGATGTCTAAAAAGGATTGGGAATTTTGATTTGGCCCCAAGTGGAAAAAATCCAATGAAATGAGTTTCCTGTGGAAGGCTCATACTGTTTTTAATTCAACATAGTGAAATTGTGTTCATATGTTCTGGTAGGGATCTAGATGTGCATAAAGATTTCAGATTTTTGATTTGGCCCCATGTGGTGCCCGTAGCACCACTTATGTTGTTAGAGAATTGGTTTCCTGTGGAAGGCTCCTAGGCGTTTTAATTCAAAACATTGAAAGTGTGTTCATATGTTTTAGTAGGGTCTCTAGATGTGCATAAAGGTTTTGGATTTTTTATTTTGCCCTGCGTGGCACCTGTAGCACCACTTTTGTCATTAGAGACTCAGTTTCCAGTGAAAGGCTTCTAGGGGTTTTAATTCGAAATGTTGCAAGTGTGTTCATCCAATCCAGTAGGATGTCTAGATGTGCATAAAGGCTTTGGATTTTTAATTCGGCCCCATGTGGTGCCTGTAGCACCACTTTTGTTGTTAGAGTATCAGTTTCTGCTGAAAGCTCCTAGGAGTTTAATTCGAAACGTTAAAATATTGTTCATATGTTCTTGTAGGGTGTCTAAATGTGCATAAAGGTTTTGGATTTTTTATTCAGCCCCCATGTGGCACACGTAGCACCACTTTTATCATTAGAGAATCAGTTTCCAACAAAAGGCTCCTAGGGGTTTTAAATTGAAACGCTTATTAAAGTGTGTTCATATGTTCAGGTAGGTTCTCTAGATGTACATACAGGTTTTGAATTTTTGATCTGACTCCATGTGGCTCCCGTCATACCACTTTTGTCATTAGGGAATCAGTTTCCTGCAAAAGGCTCCTAGAGGTTTAATTATCCCCCGTCGATGAAGTCGTGACAGGTGTTGAATGGTGTTTGTCCGTCCATCACAAACTCTGTCCGCTTAACTCTTCCTACAGTTTTCAGTGGATTTTTACAAAACTTGGTATGAAGTATCAGTATTAAATGTGGATGTGCTTGTGGTCAAGAATTTTTGATGCAACAGATTTTGCATGGTTACAGAACTTGGAAATAGCAAAATTTCCATCACAAAGGCTTGGCTTGTCTGCTTAACTCCTACATTTTTTATTGGAGTTTTACGAAACTTGGTCTGAAGTATCAGTATCAAGTGTAGATATGCATGTGGTCAGGAATTTTCGATGTGACAAATTTTGCATGGTTACAGCCCTTGGTAATAGCAAAATTTCCATCACAAATGCTTGTCTGCTTAACTCCTCCTGCATTTTTTTTTTGATTTTTACTAAACTTGGTGTGCAGTATGAGTATGATGTGTACTTGCACATATGGAAAGGAAGTTTTGATTCGAATTAATTTTTCCAGTTATAGCCCCTGTCAACTTTGAATATACCAAAATTGCAGGTTTTTGCAAGATATCTTCAGTTGCGATTAAAGAAATTAGATGATGTATCCCCCGCCGACGAAGTTGGGATGGGGATATTGAAATGGTGTTCACCCATCCACCTATCAGTCCATCCATCAATCCGACTGTCCGTCCATCCATCACAAACTTTGTCTGCTTAACTCCTCTCACAGTTTTCAGTGGATTTTTACGAAATTTGGTCTGAAGTATTAGTATCAAGTGCAGATGTGGTCAGGTATTTTTGATGCGAAGAATTTTACATGGTTACGGCCCTTGGAAATAGCAAAATTTCCATCACAAAGGCTTGTCCACCTAACTCCTCCTACATTTTCTATTGGATTCTACCTTCCCATTCTGACTACAGGAGGCTACGCAAGATTAGCACATGTATGTGTACGATGTCCTCCTTTAGCATTCCTGCCTTTGAATTGTTTTTCAACTAACTTACTCACGATAATTTTACTTTTCTTTAACGTTTATTTCAACTCAAGTTTCCACACTATTCTCCAAGATTTACTTCGTGGATTCAAGAACGTCGCTGACTGGTTCTTATTTGTGTCAAAAATGGTTTCGTGACTTTTTAGAGAGCTTTGGAATCACACAGGTGAAATGCCATTTCGGTGTGCAATCAAGAAAGCTAGCACTGAGAGTGCTTCAAAAGATGTGTGTGCTGCCTCAACCTCGGAGCCTGGGAAAGGGCCTCTTGACTTGAAGGAACAAACTTCAATTCTACATACTATTTTAAAGGGATGAATAACTTGTGTGAAGAAACAACTGAAATGGTCAATAAGTCTGCAAATAAGAAAACTGCAAACGCAGCTCAAACAAAGACTTCCAAGTTGCGAAAGACGACCACGGAATCGGTTGCTGGATCTGCATCTGCATCACAAACTGTCGCGTCTTCAGAATATAAGCCGCTGTGTAATGAAAGGGACCCAATTAGAACTCAGCATTTAGGAAATGACTTGGCTCAGACTGTAAAAGGCTTGTCAGAGATGAAGAGATTAACAACAAAACTTATAAAACCACACCCACCAGTTTGACAGCAACCATACAAGGAGAACATACCAGGAGAGCGAAGGTTTCCTTTTTAGACAAGTGACAGGGGTATTGACAGCATTATCCATACCAAAAACAAGTAGCACTGAGAGGGTTCAGCAAGAACAGCGCAACAACGTACAAGCACGAGGGGAAGAAGTAATAGTAAACAGCACCATTGATAATTCCAACATTGTAAATATTGTTAATGTAAATAATTTTACAGCATGCAATATTAGATTTATGTATGATATATGGATATCCCAAAGCAGTGATCCATTGCTTTTGTCTATAGTACAGGGTTGTGAGTTTGACTTCAATGAACAGCCTTTTCAGTCTGTGGAGCCTAAAGAAATTCAGTTTCAAGACCATGAAAAATCTGAATGTTCAGGAGCAAATAAGGGTTTACCTTGTCAAAGGAATCATTGAGCACTGTGCTCGGGAGCCTGAGGACTTTGTTCCTAACATTTTTCTTCGACCGAAAAAATCGGGGTCATTTCGTCTCATTTTGAATTTAAAACATTTTAACAAATTTCTAAAGTATCAACATTTTAAAAAGGGTAATTTGCAAACTTGCATCAGTTTGGTGAGACCAAATTGCTTTTTGGCTTCCATTGATTTAACTGATGAGTACTACTCTGTACCGGTTGATAAGAAATTTATAAGAAATTTCGGAAATATCTGAATTTGAAATTTAATTCACAGTTGTGTCAGTTCACGGTTCTTCAGAAGGGCCTTGCCTGTGCACCTCAGTATCTACAAAATTGTTGAAACCCATGTTTGCCACATTGAGATCACTGGGTTATCTCTCTGGTGGTTATTTGGACAATTTCTTTCTAACTGCTTCAGTGTGTAATGATTGTGAACTAAATGTGAAGAGCTCATGTGATTTGCTGCAGAAGTTGGGGTGTTATATCTCAAAAGAGAAATCCATTACAACATTTGGGTTTAAAATTAAATTAAAAAAACTTGACAGTTTCCATTACTGATGAGAAGAATGACAAATTACAGGCTTTAGGCAAGGCCGTTCTGTCCAATTCAATCCGAAAAATAGCAAAACTTATTGGCATTATGGTTTCACATTGTCCAGATGTTGAATATGGAGATTTGCTTTATCGGAATTTGGAAATTGAGAAAAACCAAGCCCTTGTCAATGCAGAAGGAAACTTCAAGTCATTGATGAAATTATCGGAAGATATAAAATATATAAGTTGGTGGTGATCAAATGCCCTTAACAGCCCCAGAAAAGTTTTGCATTGTAATCCACAGGTCATTATGCAGGCTGATGCTTCTGGTTCTGGTTGGGGTCTTGTGTGGGGGAATAAGAACACAGAGGGTAGATGGAGTTTGGAAGAAGCAAAGTTTCATAATAACTATTTGGAATTAAAAGAAGCTTATTTAGGTTTACAGGCATTATGTGGGGAAGTTTCTGACATACTTATACAATTACAAATGGATAATGTCACAGCTGTGACTTATGTGAATAATACGGGGCCACACACTCATGTGACTGTGATGTTATGGCTAGAAATATCTGGAATTGGTGCATGCATCGGAACATTTGGTTGTCCAACTCCCACTTAACGGGAAAAAGTAATGTGGAGGCGGACAAACTGAGTAGATTGACTAACAAAAGAACTGATTGGAAATTAGAAGTATACAGTTTTTTTTTAAAATTACCCAAAAATGGGATTTACCTGACATTGATATGTTTGCATCCAGATTAAATTTTCAATTCAAACCATTCATTTCGTGGCTGCCAGATCCTGGTGATCTAGCCATAAATGCTTTTTGTATAAACTGGGCTAATAGATTTCTCTATCTGTTTTCCTCCATTTAGTTTGATTCCGCATGTCTTGAGCATATTAATTACTGACCGATGCAAAGCAATACTAATCGTGCCCGTTTGGGAAACACAAGTTTGGTTCCCGGTTTTGGTATCACTGCTAGTAGATCAACCAGTTCTTCTCCCCAAGAGACACATTCTGAAATTACCATACGATCCTGTGCAGAAACATCCACTCCAGGGAAACATGAATTTTATGGCCTGTCTCTTATCAGAGAAAATATTGGACAGACAAGAATTTCACCAACGGCTCAAAATATCATCTTTTCATCATGGTGGAAAGGGACCATCAAACAATATAAAGTCTATCTGGATAAATGGATCAACTTCACCACATAACAGAACTTCGATACCATGTGTACACCTGTCAAATATATAATTGAATTTTTAACACATCTCTTTCAAGCAGGACTACATTATAGTGCTATCAGTACGACCCGTTCTGCACTGTCACAGTTTGTAACACCTTTGGATTCAGATTTGTCTGTGGGGACCACCCATTATTTCGACGGTTACTCGGAGGAATATTTGTTAAAAGACCTGCTTTAGCACGATATAAACATATCTGGGATGTGAATATTTTGCTGACTTTTTTTAGAAAATGGGCACCAGCAAAGTGTTTAAGCTTAAAGTAGTTGACTCTTAAAACTGTTATTTTATGTATGCTAATTACTGGACAGAGATGTCAAACTATTTCTTTATGGATATGGACTACATGTTCAGAGGAAAATCATTTATACTTTTCACGTAAATTATTTAATAAAGCAGTCGGCACCTGGAAAAATACAACCAACTCTGATTTTCAAAGCTTTCCCTGCTGATAGACGCTTCTGTGGTGTAACATATTTAGATGCTTATATCAAACAAACACAAGCTTTTCGCAAGGAGAAAGGGTTTTTTTCTCAGTTTTTGTAAGCCATTCACTCCAATGTTTAAAGATACTATAGCTAGATGGTTCGAACAGTCATGTTACAGACAGGGATTGACACTACTGTGTTCAAGCCGCACAGTATGCGTGCCACTTCTACAAATATAGCATTGCACAGAGTGCCATTAAAACAATTATCGAAGCAGTAGGATGGTCCAGCTCATCCACATTTGCAAAATTTTACTCCAAACCAGTGCAGAATCAAAAAGGATTTACTGAGTTTGTGCTAATACCATCTTAGAAAGGTATGTGAATTGTACTTTATGTGTGCATATTGCTAACAACTGGCACTAGGTAAAACATCGAATGTGCTATAATTGGTGCTTACTATTGTTTGGGAAAACTTGGCATTTCCCATCATTTTTCACATTCAGTCCTGTGGGCTTTGAAGTCCCGCATAGCCTCCTGTAGTCGGAATGGGGGAGGTAGAATTCAAAAATAAAACAAGGCTTACCTGTAAGTTGAGTTTTGATTGGAATTCTACCGACTCATGAAGACACAGAAGGCTAAGCACCCACCCATTCACTGATATGCATACTTTAGGAAATTTCCCGCCTTTTAATACACACCACATGACCTCGCGAACGTTGAATAGGACATTGTGCACATGTGCTAATCTCGCTTAGACTCCTGTGTCTTCATTAGTCAGTAGAATTCCAATCAAAACTCACCTTACAGGTAAGCCTCGTTTAATTTTTGAATTTTTACGAAACTTGGTCTGAAGTATCAGTATCAAGTGTAGATGTGCATGTGGTCAGGAATTTTTGATGTAATGAATTTTGCGTGGTTACAGCCCTTGGTAATAGCAATATTTCCATCACAAATGCTTGTCCACTTAACTCCTCTTGCATTTTTCATTGGATGTTTACGAAACTTGGTGTGCAGTATGAATATGATGTGTTAACATCATTATTTGCCTTCGTTATGGGAGGGGCAAAAATTTTGGCCACGCCTAAAATTTATATTTTCAGAACCGTGAGGTCGATTTGAACCAAATTTGATATGAGATGATAATGGGTCATAAGTAGTTGATTGATGCAAAAAAAATTGTTCTCATTGCCCCATGGGAACCTCAGGAGCTAAAAATAGGAAAAACCTTAAAACTGCCATATCTCCAAAACTACACGGCACAGAAAATTCTTATTTTGTATAAAGCGTAATTTTATCCATTAGAATAGATTGGTTAAAAAAATCCCTATCGGTTTGATCACAAGGTACTTTTTTCAGGACTTTGAAAAAGTGCTGAGTCAGCACTTTTTAACACTGTAGGCAATGGGAAAAAGATTAAAAAATCTTTTTCTCCAGATCCAGCAGGCAGAATCTTTTGATATTTGGTATGCAACATTGTAGGGTGGATCTGATTCTAGTTTGTTCAAATCGGCCCCCTGGGTTCATATATGGGCTCAGTATAGGAGCCCGCTTTCGAACTTAGTGCATTTCAGGCAAATTTCTTCAAAAATCTTCTTCTCCAGTTCCAGCAGGCAGAATCCTTTGATATTTGGTATGCTACATTGCGGGGTGGATCTGATTTAAGTTTGTTCAAATCGGCTCCCTAGATTCATATTTGGGCTCACTATAGAAGCCCGAATTCGAACTTAGTGCATTTCAGGCAAATTTCTTCAAAAATCTTCTTCTCCAGATCCAGCAGGCAGAATCTTTTGATATTTGGTATGCAACATTGTGGGGTGGATCTGATTCAAGTTTGTTCAAATCGGCCCCCTGGATTCATATTTGGGCTCACTATAGAAGCTTGAATTCAAACTTAGTGCATTTCAGGCAAATTTCTTCAAAAATCTTCTCCAGATCCAGCAGGCAGAATCTTTTGATATTTGGTATGCAACATTGTGGGGTGGATCTGATTCAAGTTTGTTTAAATCGGCCCCTGGATTCATTTTTAGCTCAACTTTGGCAAAGCCAAATCTGTGCTTTTGTCATGGCCCGTCGTCCGTCTGGCCTTCTGTCTGTCTGGCCATCTGTCCGTACATCAACAATTGGATGCGGCTCGGGCTAGAGGTCGTATTTATGAACCGATCTTTACGAAACTTCTTGGGTACCTTTGTTATGACCGTGGGACGAGAACAAGTGTTTTTGGGTGCGGTCCGAAATTCAAGATGGCTGCCAGCCGCCATTTTGTACCGACGATGCAGAAATCTATTTTTTGTACAGAACTTCCATATGAAAGCTCTGATTTGAATAATTTTTTGTATGAATGTTTAGTACCATGGGATACATCACATATAATACAGGTTTTTTTCCCGTGCGTAAATTGTGCAAATTAGACTAATTCTGATGTCTTTTGGTGTTACTTTCAGCACTGTAAGTGCAAATGCCAATACGGCTCGGGCTAGAGGCCATATTTATGAACTGATCTTTACGAAACTTCTTGGGTACCTTTGGTATCACCGTGGGATGAGAACGCGTGTTTTGGGGTCCGGTCCGAAATTCAAGATGGCTTTTTGTGTGAATGTTTAGTACCATGGGATACATCACATATGATATGGGTTTTTTTCTCATGCAGAAGTTATGCAAATTAGATGAACTTTGATTTTTTCAGTGCGACTTACACATAGTAAGTACACATGTCAATACGGCTCGGGTTAGAGTCTGTATTTATGAACTGATCTTCACGAAATGTCTTGGGTACCTTTGTTATCACCTTGGGACGAGAACGAGTGTTTCTGGGTGCGGCCTAAAATTCAAGATGACTGCCAGTGGCCATTTTGTACCGAAATTAGGTCTGATCAGTTTTTTGTACACAACTTCTATACGGCTCAGACTAGAGGCCATATTTGTGAACCAATCTTTACAAAACTTCTTTGGTACCTTTGTTATCACCGTGGGATGAGAGCGAGTGTTTTTGGGTGTGGTCCAAACTTCAAGATGGCCACCAGTAGCCATTTTGTACCAAAATTAGTGCAATCAGTCTTTTGTACAGAACTTCTGTATGAAAGTTCTGATTTGAATAAATTTTTATATGAATGTTTAGTAACATGGAATACATCACATATTGTAAGGGGTTTTTTTTCATGCAGAAATTATGCAAATTAAATGAACTTTGATTTATTCAGTGCTACTTACACAATGTAAGCACACATGTCAATACGTCTCAGGGTAGAGGCTGTATTTATGAACCGATCTTCACAAAACTTCTTGGGTACCTTTGTTATCACCTTGGGACGAGAATGAGTGTTTCTGGGTGCGGTCCAAAATTCAAGATGGCTGCCAGTGGCCATTTTGTACTGAAATTAGGTCCAATCAGTTTTTTGTCACAAGTTCTATACAGCTCGTATTTATGAACTGATCTTCACAAAACTTCTTGGGTGCCTTTGTTTTCACCTTGGGACAGGAACGAGTGTGTTTTGGGGTGCCTTTGTTATCACTGTGCTATGAGAACAAATATTTTGGGGTTCAGTCAGACCCACTCTGGGACTCAAAGATTTCTTTTCTAGTTTAACATCTAACTGTCACCCACCTTTACAATACTTCACCTATACATTTGTTACAGGCAACGGTCAGTATTTATGTACAGACCGTTACAATACTTTATATGTACCTTTGTTATCAGGTCATTACCTAGATGTTTGTCATTGCTGTGTCACATACTATACATGTACATGTCTTTGTCTTGACAAGTTGAGCTACAGTGTCATTGACACTTTCATTGGGCTTACTATAGAAGCCCGAATTCGAATTTAGTGCATTTCAGGCAAATTTCTTGAAAAACCTTCTGCTCCAGATCCTGCAGGCAGAATATTTTGATATTTGGTATGCAACATCGTGGGGTGGATCTGATTCAAGTTTTGTTCAAATCGGTTCCCTAGATTCATATTTGCGCTCACTATAGAAGCTCGAATTCGAACTTAGTGCATTTCAGGCAAATGTCTTTGAAAATCTTCTTCTCAAGATCCAGCAGGCAGAATCTTTTGATATTGGGTATGCACCATGCTTAGTGGGGTGAGATTCAAGTTTGTTCAAGCCAAGTCCCTGGGTTCATATTTGGGCTCACTGTGGTAGCCTGAATTATAACTTAGTTCAAAATGAGGAATTTTCTTTAAAATCTTCTTCAGATCCAGCAGTCAGAATGTTTGGATATTTGGTATGCAGCATCCTTAGGGGGGTGAGATTCAAGTTTGTTCAAGCCATGTCCCTAGGTCCATATTTGGACTCACTGTGGGAGCCCGAATGATATCTTAGTTCAAAATGAGGAATTTTCTTTAAAAATCTTCTTCAGATCCAGCATTCAGAATGTTTTGATATTTGGTATGCAGCGTCCTTAGGGGGGGTGAGATTCAAGTTTGTTCAAGCCATGTCCTTAGCTCCATATTTGGACTCACTGTGGGAGCTTGAATTGTAACTTAGTTCAAAATGAGGAATTTTCTTTAAAAATCTTCTTCTTCAGATCCAGCAGTCAGAATGTTTTGATATTTGAAGTGCAGCATCCTTAGAGAGGTGAGATTCAAGTTTGTTAAAGCCAAGTCCCTGGTTTCATATATGGGCTCCCTGTGGGAGCCCGAATTATAACTTAGTTCAATATGAGGAATATTCTTTTTTTAGATCCACTGGTCAGAATCTTTTGATATTTGGTATAAGCTTTTCTTAGGAGGAGCAGATGCAACTTGTTGAAATCAATTCTCTGGGTTGATATTTAGGCTACCATGTCAGGTGAGCGCCCTCAGGCCCCTTGGGGCCTCTTGTTTTATGAGGAATAGCATCAATGGGTCAATTTTACCTGTGACATTGATTAATCCTTGAACCATTAACCCTTCTAGCAATAAATTATACAAATTTACAGTGTCAATTCTCAAATAATCATTTTAAGCATGTTATAGTCAGAAAAGTCGGTGGGGGATATGAAAGTCGCTAGACTATCTTGTTCAAAACATTGAAAGTGTGTTCATATGTTCAGATAGGGTCTCTAGATGTGCATAAAAATTTCAGATTTTATATAATACCTTTTCGTTTCTGTCTGTATAAAGCATCAACCAGTAAACAAGAATGCACATGCGTGGATATACTATAGTGTGCTTTGCACACAAATGACACCATCTTGTTTTTAGCTTAACTTGACAAAATAAGGATAAGCTATTGCCATCACGTGTGCCGAAGTCTGTGAGTCTGTAAGTCTGTGAGTCTGTTCACATTTTATTTAGCACAGGCTACACCCCATAATTCTTGTCTGATCGTCACAAAATTTCATATGCAGGTTCGAGGTCATGTCTAGATCAGTCAACCATGACAGCTATGCAAGCCCAAAACCCGAAAACCTTCAGCTCCTTCTACAGGTTGTATTTATGAAGGGATTTTATTGTAACTTGGGAGGATGACTCTGTATAATGTCTAGATGCGAAAGTCCCCTTTTGGTCGCGATCAGTCAATCGTGACAGCTACACGAGCCTGAAACCCGAAAACCTTTAGCACAGTCTATGTCATATTTATGAAGGGATTTCATTGTAACTTGGTATGATGACTCCATATTATGACTAGATGAGAACATTCGCTTTCGGTCGTGATCGATCAGCCGTGACAGATACACCAGCCCATAAACCTTTAGCACAGTCTACAGGTAGTATTTATGAAGGGATTTCTTTGTAACTTGGTAAGATGACTCCGTATAAGGTCTAGAGGAGAATGTCCTCTTTTGGTCATGATCAGTCATCCTTCACGGCTGCGCAGGCCCGAAACCCCAAAACCTTTAGCACAGTCTACAGGTCATATTTATGAAGGGATTGGAGTGCGGTGGCTCAGTGGTAGACTGTTGGACTTCTATGCTAGAGGTCCCGAATTTGGTCCCTGTCCGGGACAACCCGTGTTGTGTCCTTGTGCAAGGCACTTTATCCCAGTTGTCTGCATGGGGGCATGATGAAGCACTGTACTAAGGCGTACTGCACGTCGATGGTGCCTTCAGCCACTGTAACAGTGCTTGAGCGAAGCTTGAACAGAGTTAGAATGTTGAAGAGCTGAAATTTGCTCGTTGATGCTCAGTGGTTCTCTCTGGATACTCCGACTTCCACCACCCGTAAAACTGTCATGGTCACGATTAACCATTGTGCATAAGTATAAGGATTCATACAGGTCCTTGAAGGTGCTTGAAAGTGCTTGAATTAAAAAATCGAAATTCCAGGGCCTGGAAAGTGCTTGAAAATCATATCTCCAGTAGTAAAGTCCTGGAAAGTGCTTGAAAAATATGTAGTGTCAATAATCTAGTGTGTTTATGAAAAAAAATTGCTGTAATAACTTGCATAATTGCACAGATTGACAGTGCATAAAGTCGGTGTTTTTTCATAAAGGGTCAGCATTATGATATCAGAAGGTCCTGGAAGATACTTGGGAAAAGTCCTTGAAAGTCCTGGATTTTTTTTTTCTCAAGGGTGTACGAACCCTGAGTATGTGACCTTAAACACCAATAAATAACTAAATAAATATGAAGGAATTTTATTGTAACTTCGTAGGATGACTCTGTATAATGTCTAGATGAGAACATCCTATTTTTGTTGGGTTCAGTAAACCGTGATGGCCACAGGGGTAAGTTACCTAGATTCCTTTAGCACAGTCTACAGCTTGCATTTATGAAGGGATTTCATTGCAAATTTGTAGGATAACTCAGTATAATGTCTTAATGAGAACATCCTATTTTGGCTGTGATTAGTCAACTGTGGTGGCCGCACAAGCACGTGACCTAGATTTTTTTAGCACAGTCTACAGTTCATATTTATGAAGCGATTTCATTGTAACTTGGAAGGATAACTCGGTATGATGTCTAGATGAGACTATCCTATTTTGGTCACGATTGGTCAGCTGTTACCGCCACCTGGTCATGTGGCCTAGATTCCTTTAGCACTGTCTACAGGTTTTTATGAAGGGATTTTTCATTGTAATTTGGTAGGATAACTTGGTATGATATCCAGATGAGTCTCTCCTATTTTGGTCTTAATCTGTCAACCATGACCGCTGAACCGTCACTTGACCTAGATTCCTTTAGCAAAGTCTACAAGTTATATTTATGAAGGGATTTCGAGTTATATTTATGAATGGATTTCGTTGTAACTAGGTAGGATGACTCGTTTTGGAATGATTTTACTGTAACTTGGTAACTTTGGTTGACATACATTAACTGTGAGGGCCACATTAACCCAGGCCTCAAATCTTTATTACAGTCTCCACATCAGATTATTCTTGTTGAAAACATGGCATATTGAGAACAGAAATTAACATATTCTCAGTTATCACAATTCTTCTTATTTCGTAATCCTTTCATAAGCATTGAACATTACCATTTTCTTCAAACACTACACGCAGTCAAGTTAAGCTACTGTGTCATTGACACTTTCATTTATTTATCACTGTCCTATTATTGCATAATTATATTCATTACAAATATATTTACAATGATCATGTCATGTACTTTTTCAACTTCCAGGAGGTTTGTCAGAAGAATCAACGGTGCACAAGTCATCTTCATTGGATGTTCTTCCTTCGACATCAGACTTTGTTTCCTTGGAGGCTGTTTTGGTTGAGGGAGAGCTAGCATTGGAGGTTCTATTAAGTAATAGGTCAATGCAATGACAGCAGCCCTGGTCAGGTTGACTGATGCCAGTTCACAGGCAACCCTTAGTATGTTTGTGTAAGCAATAGAGAAAACGTGCCCTTTTGGCCATTCATTGGCCTTGCCATTAAGTGGATCATCCAGTATAACGAAAAGCACTTACTATGTCTTCAACAGCTCTCCATCTTGAGGAAACACATATGTTGTTCCTTACATGGCTTTGGATCATCATAGATGCCATCGACACTTGCTGAGTAGACTGTCCGACTGTCCAGATTCTGAATTGGGTCAAGCTTTTGCAAAAGCTTCTAACTTGCTCTTGCATGCATTTTCTACATGAAATACACCTTCAGAACAATATTACTCTTCAGAGTCGGCTTCTTATTTTTTGGTTTCCTGATCAGAGGTTCATCCCGCTCTATTCCAGATGAGTCCTTAGATGACGATAGCAGTCCATCTCTCTCAATGCAACACATGGAAGGGATGCATTTCAATTGTTGCCAGATATTGTTCCTAAGAATCTACAAATCTCCTCATCGCTCACAAGACCGTCATCTTCTTGACATGGTTCATTGTCGCAAAAAGAGGATTCTTTGTCATGTCCGACTCAATCTCAGCAAGTAATCAGAATTCAAGAGAATTAATGCTCTTCTTATACAGAAGAGCCGACACTACCACCTTTATTTCACAAAAGTATTCAGCTTTACCTTTTATAGAATCAAGGTTCTTCAAGACTGTCGCTTCATTGATTCATCCCACTCCACTACCTTTGGATAAGAAGTCACCTTAGCTTAACATTAATGTGTCGTCTCAGTGTACTATCCATTCATCCCTATTGGATCATACTATTGAATCCTCTAGAGGCTTACTGGATGTCTTATCCTTTGCTGATCATATTCCCAGGCTTTGGATAAATGGCTAGACAAAGATGAATTCGAAGACATCCTTTCTCCACTGAGACTGTTATCTCATTCTACTGTGACTTCCATTCACACTACAACTCAAACCGTGGGTAACCTTCAGCTTGTTAGATATGACAGTACCTTATCATCTGTGTCTATCTTAGACAAAGCTCTAAAAGAATCTCTCTCTGAGCAGTGCTTCGGACAAGGTCTTCACTATTTAATGATCAAGTCACATGATCAAGTTTAATGATTTTGTACATGAAGAGGTTACCAAGCAAGTCATGAGTAGTCTCATCCTTCATCAGATTGCTCCTATGTATCCTCATTCCAGTTAACGAAGGTATTCTGGAACCAAGAAATCCCATGGCTTGTCGAATTCAAGATCTCAGCTCCTTGTAACCAGTCTCCCGTCCACTCTCAGCAGTCAAACAGTCTTCTTACAGAGGCAGGTCCACTTGTGGAAGGCAGGGTTTCTCCTATCGTGAGCCTCGAGGAGGTTCAAGATTAGGCTATAAACCTCTATTGTCTTACAGTCAGCGGAAGGCTTTCCCACTTTATGGAAAATTGGAAGAAAATTACAAATGACCCTTGGGTTCTAAAAGTTATTCAGGATGGCTCAATTCTTTCCTTCAGAAGAAAACCTCCATTGTCAAGAATTCCCTTGTTTACAAATCTTCCAGCCGAACTTACAAAAAGGAACTGTCTTCTCAAAATAGTGAACCTAATGATCTCATAGAAGGGAATAGAGGTATTTGAAAATGTTTCATCTTAAGGATCTTCCAGGTACCGAAGCCAGATGGTTCCCTCCAACCAGTCATAGATCTCAGCTGGATCAACAAGCTCATTATTGCTCCAAAGTTTTAAATGGAAACCATCCAGGTGGAAAGGAGCAGCATTCAAGCCAAACACTTGGCAGCAAGCATCGACCTCAAAAGACGTGTACTTCTACATAATGATTCAATTGTTCAGGAAATACTTGAGGTTTGCCATAAAGTTCAAGATTACCTATTGCGGGCAATGTGCTTCAGACTAAACCTTGGCCATTCACCTGGATTATGAACTCATGTCATGTCGCATTTCAGAGCTCATATGACAGTTCTGAAGTTGACACATCTGGATGATATCCTTCAAAGACATTTTCACAAGAAAACTCTTCTTTAGGGTATTCAAAAGCTCCTAAATCTCTTACAGTCAATTTTTGTTTCTCCCCAAGAACAGAAGTCAGCTCTAACCCCTTCAATCACCTTTCAGCATCTAGGAATGGAATTTCAGACTCATCTGAATCTTGTCCGTGTTCCCTTAGCCAGAGCTCGCTTCATAAGAACATTCACCCTCTATTTTATTCAAGTGGTGACTGCATGGGATTTTTTTAGACTTCTGGGTATGTGCAGAGCAGGTACAGACTTGATTCAGCTCAGATGTCTCTTTGCCCGCCTGTCCAGTTTTATTTTCTAGAAAAACTGGAAAGGTGTGAGTAGATAGAAATTGCAGATTCTAGCCCAGTAAATATTCTAGCCCACTAAAACATTAAGCTTGAAATCATTGCGAATTTAGCTTGAAAATTTTCTGGCCTAGCTTAAAAAAAATTAGTCAATTTTCACCTGGGCTGGTATCCGAGGAGAGATCGGCTAAGGTTAATGGGGATTATTTTAAAAAAAAAAAAAATCTGATGTCTCCAATCTCGAAGTGGGCTAGAACAGACGTTCTCAGAAACATTTTTTTCCATACAAATCTCCTATCAGAAATTGTAAACACACGAAGATCACTCCCCTCAAATATTTGTGAAGTTAATTTTTTTCCCATCATTGCCTTTTTGTGGCTTTTCCTGAAAGGAAAAGGCATTTGTTATTGTACGGGATTATTTCATTAATTTTTTCACATTGTTTAGAGCTTCTTCTTGGAGTCAATCTACGACACTTTTATCAATTTTCGGATATGTTTTGTGACTGAACTCGGGGGAAAAAAATGATGGTGACTTAGAAATTCTAGCTAAAGTCATGCGCGAACAACTGTTGCCCACTCCCGTAGAATGAGAGCAGGCCATTCAGAGATTTTTCAAAACGTTTGATGTCAAAGGTATAAAAAGGTTTCACCCAAAAAATTTCTTGAACAAGATAAAAACTAATGTGTTGGATTTATTTCGTCAAATGCAAGGCAATGGTATTAAAACGAAAATGGTATTGAAGCGTTGGATGGAGAAGATCAATGTGAACAGGGATGACATTGTGGAAAAAATTTCTTATTTTCAATCTCGCCCAAAAACCGTGATCGAAGGCACTTCTTTATCCGATATCTTTGACAATATGAAAGAAAAAATGTTACAATCATAAGCGCAGTATCAAAATGAAGGTAGCAATTGGAGATTCGGTAAAGTATTGAATCTAGAAATTCATATCAACAAATTTGATCCATTGCAAACGTCTTCATATATAAAATTGCCTTGCTTCTCTTGGCAGATATGTTCGAAATTATTCATAGAAAAAAAAGAAGCCATAATCAATGTGGAAAATAAAGATGCTTCAAATGGGCTGTCACATCTGCCTTGTAACCTGTAGGAAAGAACGCAAATAAAGTATCAGAATATGTGGAAACTTCTAAGAATTTAAATTGGTCGGGGAAAAAATATTCCGACTCAACTATGGGACATCGTTCGTTTTGAAAATCAAAATCCTAGAATCGCTGTCAATGTTTTGGGATATGACGATTCTCCAAAATACATATTTCCTCTGAGATCTGTATTGAGGGCAGTTTGGTCTGCTTCACAAATACAATTTAGACTGGATCAATCATCATGAGGTGACCAATAAAATGCTGTCAGTCGTGGACGTGACAGACGTCTGACGAAAGGTCAGAGATTTTAAAATCATGATGATGTGATCGATGAAAAGCTTTCAGCCATGGACATGACAGAAATAAACTGAAAGGTCAGAAATTTGATTGATTGATTGATTGATTACCGGGTTGCAAGATCCATCATGGGTGAATGAAGATTTGTATTGCAGACCAGGTAACCGATTGAATTGGGGAGGCAAGGCTGAGAACACATGGTGTTCTCTGTCCTGCCACCGTCACTGCAAATCAGGAAGCAAACCAAACCACCAAAGAGCTAATGAAGAAACCTGAGGAAAGAACAGGGAACTAAAAGAGGACAGGATGACAGAGAAGAGGAAAAAGGGGTGCAAGGAGGGGATGGTGGGCGGTTTAAGAAAGCACACTGAATACCAAGACACTGTGCACACATTTGAGTAAGACTGAGAGAATGGGTAGTTTCTTAGCATTATTAACAGTGGGGCTTTTAAGTACTTGTGCTATATTTGGTAAAGACTTCAGGGTTTTTCCTGGAAATTTAGCTGACTGTGACACACAGCATGAAATTGAAATGTCATTATCAAAAACAATAACCTTACTTAATTGGCCATGCCAGTGAGCGACCTGAAATGATTTAGGTCTTAGATAGTAGTTGCTTGTGACCCATATACAGACTGGCATGTTACTGCAAGCTCTGTCCTAATTTAAAACAATAGGCTCATTCATTCATTAAAGTTGTGTATTTATAATCTTCAACCTCCCAGAAACCTGAGCTAACAATGAGGCTAAAGATGACAAATATCACCATGAAACTTGTTTTTTTCTGGAGAATAAGTTTATATTACACAAGTATGCTTCAGACACAACTATGATAGCACACTGAGGCCCCCTATGTAGTAATCAAAGACTTCCAAGACTTATATTTTCTTGTACATGTATATTGTTGTATATAAAACAGGTAAATATTCAGAACACTGATGCCTGTTTATGGTGTGCAAGATCAAGGAGAACTTTCTTGGCAAAAAACTGTTGTTTCAGCTCAAACTTATCATTAATACATTCAGTGTATTAATGGTTCAATTTCCTCTGAGGATAAGTTCACAGACAAATCATGAGAAAAACATTAGTTTATTATTAATTTTGAAAGATGATAGTCAACATTATTGTTGAATCAAAAACATGAGTTGATTATTGTCAGCTCAGACTACCAAACACATTGAAGAGAGATTTTTCTGTTTCAACTGTTTGAATTCCTTCCATAGCAAAGAATCGCTGGAACATCAAGAGGAGTATTGCAACTCAAATCAATGCATTGCCATTGACATGCCTAAACCTCACATTTACATTAAATTCATACATCTCAACAGAAGACTGAGAGGGCCTTTTGTGGTGTATGCCGATTTTGAATGTTTCACAATGAAAATGAGTTCATGTCAGCCCGACGATCAGCAAAGTTACACCAAAAAATATCGGAAGCACACACCATCTGGTTATTGTTTTTACATAAAATGTGCTTTCGACGATCGATATTCCTCGGGTCCATACACCTACACGAAACAATCAGACGATGACGACATGGCTAAAAAATTTGTGGAAAATTTGGACTCTCAAATCAAAAAAATATTCGAGCAATTTAAAACTCCCGTGAAGACGATCATCACAGATGAGCAAATGAAAGACTACAAGAGAGCCACCGAATGTCACATCTGCAAAGAATCATTCACCGAAACTTCGACACATGAATACAAGAAAGTGAGAGATTTCGATCACTACACAGGTAAATTTCGAGGAGCTGCGCACAGTAATTCCAATTTAAAATATCAAGATGCTAAGTTCTTTCCATTGATATTTCACGATCTGTTGGGTTAAGACACTCATCTATTCGTGAAGAGTCTCGGTAGTGTAAGCAAAGGATATAAAACTGCATCACGAAGAGTGATGAACAATAAATATTTCGCGAAATGGATAGTCGTAGATGAAAAAAAAAAAATAGATGGAGAAATGTCAGCAGTCAGGAAAGAAATACGTTTCATAGATAGTTTTAAATTCATGTCGACCAGTCTTGAAAAATTAGTCAGTAATTTTGGAAAGGAGAAATTCGAGATTAAGACTGAACACTTTAAAAATGAACGTCAATTTGAGAGCGTATTGAGGAAAGTCTATCCCTACAAATACATAGATGGTTTGCATAGATTCGTCGAGTCGAAGCTACCTTCCAAAGATCATTTTTATTTGAAATTATCCGATGTCGACTATGAACATGCTCAAAAAATGTGGGAAATATTTGACATGAAATCCATGAGAGATGATCACGATCTCATTCTGAAAACCAACGTGCTTCTCTTGGCAGATATGTTCGAGACGTCTGATGGAGACATTACGGTCTAGATTCGGCTTGGTATTACATGACTTGGATTGGGATGCACTGTTGAGGACGACTGAAATTAAATCCACTTGGAATTATTATCCAACGTGGACATGTTGCTCATGTTCGAAAAGGGTGTGAGAGGTGGAGTGTCGATGATATCTCACAGATACACAAAAGCGGATAATTCCTACATGGATGGGTGATTCGATGCGCAGAAACCTAGTAAATACATAACATATCTAGATGCTAATAATTTATACGGTTGGGTCATGAATCATCCATTACTGACCTGAAATTTCAAATGGGTCAAGAATTGTGAGATGGAAAATTGGAGACATTTTCCCTGTCTTCTGGAGGTGGATCTTGGAACATCCTGAAATGTTACATGATTCGCACAATGATTATCCTTTAGCACCCGAACAAATGAAAATGAATGAAGTCGTTCCAGATTTAAATGACAAACATAAATACTTAGTCTACTGCAAAAATCTGAAACTTTACATAGATTATGGCATGAAATTAATCAACATCCATCGCATCATCCGATTTGATGAAGAGCCTTGGTTGAAGAAGTATATAGATCTTAACACGTATTTGATAACGCAGGCCGTGACCGAATTTGAGAAAGATTTTTTCAAACATGTGAATAATTGTGTGTACGGAAAATTGTTGGAAAAGGTCAGAAACAGGACTGATATTCGTCTGGTGATGATAGATAGTCAGGCAAGAAAATAGGTTTCGAAACCAAACTATAAACATTGAACCATCTTTGATGAAAATCAAGTGGCCCTTCACATAAAACAAATGTGTCTGACATTCAACTAACCGATTTATTTGGGACATTAGCAAACAGTTGATGTATCAATTTCATTATGAATACATCAAGAAGAAATACGATTCGAAAGCCAAACTGTTGTTCACCGACACGGATAGTCTGGCTTACGAGATAGAGACCAAGGATTTTTATCGAGATATATCTCCAGATACCTTTGGGTGTGAATAAAAAGGTGGTGGGAAAATTCAAGGATGAGGCAGGAGGAAGACAGATCACGGAACTTGTGGTTCTAAAGGTGAAACTGTACGCTTACCACTCAGATGGGGAGGCAATTAAGAAATGTAAAGGTGTCAAAAGAAATGTCGCGAATAATGACATCACATAAAAAATGACTGTTCAAAAATCGAGATGTCCACAAGACGATGAACACGATTCAATGCGACAAGCTGAAATAATCAATAAAATTGCTTTATTGGCTGACGATGATAAGAGAATCATGCAGTCGGATGGAATAAGCATGTTAGCTCATGGGCATTATTCCACAAAATCTATCATTCCTCAAAATCAAGACGCATTGGGCGATTACGCAACAAGGCAGATTGATAAAGACATAGAAAATCTAGACGATGAGACATAGGAAATATAAATGAGACAATTAATAGCCAAGAAAAGTAAATAAATAAAAAAAAAATCAAAATAAATTAAACTATAATTAAACTATAAAATAAATTGGAAAATAGAAAATACGAACACATCGGTAGAAGGTGTCATCTTACCTAACAAACCTCTGTCTAACATCGATCTGTTAGATACAGTCAAAGCATTAAAAATAAAACATTTTGACTGTGTTTTTTCCAGAGCTGCATTGCCCAGAAAACTGCGAGATGGTGACGAATGTGGAATCTGGAACCAGGACGATTTTTTGGGTGAGGGCACACATTGGGTGGCTTGGTTCAAGAACGTGTGGAGAAATTATTATTTCAACAGTTACGGAATCTCACCACCCAGAGAGTTGACGGATTATTAAAATCGTTGATTCATTACAATACTGAACACGTGCAACCTCGCGATCAAGTGTTTTGTGGACACTTGTGTCTCTACATTCTCAAGAGATGGTCTTTGAAACATTATTTTCAAGACATCCTGAACAACAAAGAAAAAAATATTTTTCATATAAATAATAGGAAATAACAAAAAAAATAAAATAAAATAATAAAAAGAAATTAAATTCATCATATAATTTCATCTTATTAAATCTGCACTGCATGGAAATCAGTGAGAACTTCTCTTTTTCAAAAACCGAGTCATTACTCTGTACACCAACATACCCAACCATGAGGGAATTGGAACTGTAGTGAGGTGCATTTACAAGCACAAAGCAAAATGGCAAATTTCTTGTATCACAGAGCAACAACTTTGAATTCAATGGCGAAAGTTATCTTCAGGTAGGCCGCACAGCCATGGGCACACGTGTGGCCCCAAGTATATTCATATTCATGGGTGAGCTGGAGGCAAAATTGATTGATGAATTCAGATTAAAACCTGACCTATACCTCCGCTTTACTGATGACATATTCCTTATATGGACTCATGGTGAAAAATCAGTAAATGAATTCATCAACCACTTTAACTTGGCTCATCTTTCATTAAATTCACTGCCAAAAACTCCTTCACATCGGTTAACTTTCTGGATGTCACAATCAAAAAAGATGGTAAACTCAGTCAAAACTGACCTATACACAAAATCAACAGACACACACGCATACCTCATGTCAGATTCATGTCATCCGAAAAGTCAAATCAACAGCATACCCTACAGCCAAATACTGAGGGTCAGGAAAATTACAAAATCCTGCAAACAGCATTTGAGAAAGTAAAACGATTAGATAGAAATTAACTGATCACAAAACAAAAGCCCAAATGTGACACAACAGATAGGATACCACTAGTTGTCGTCAACTACCACCCAGAAAGTCGTGACATATGCAGTCATTTCAGAAATCTCTGGGCGATATTAACCAGCACAGCCATGGGCCACACACTGTTTGAACGCCCGCCATTATTAGCCTACAGACACAACCCCTCTTTACGGGAGATGCTCATGAAAGCCAAACTCCCACCACCCCACCAAATGAGTGGCAAATCAACCTGCAACCCAGGGTTACCCTGCACCACTCAAAACTGCAAACAATTACCAGCAGGAATCTGGTTCACCAGCTCTACAACAAAACAACGATTCAAACCCTCACCCCCCCCCCCCCCCCCCCCCCAAAAAAAAAACAAAAAAACAACAAATTGCATGACTCGCAATTGTATTTACCTTATAACATGCTGCAAATGCAGCTAACAGTACATTGGGTAAGCCAAAAGAAATTTTCATATCCATATTCGCGAACATACAGTCAACATTCAACATAGAAGAGAAACTCCAACATTGTTTCACTTCAATCAAGACGACCACACCATTGCGGATCTTAGTTTCCGTATTATACACGTACTCAACTCCGATCCGGAAGGACCTAATACAGTGAAACAGAGAAGCAAATGCGAAGCTGAATGGATATACACACTCTGAACACTCATACCACTTCTTGTCACTTTTTAACATATTCAACTTTGTTAAAATTAAGTCCTTTGGTTAATATCAGAGCCCAAATTTAACTCTGTGCAATGTGGTGGATATTCTTTGAAATACTTCTTGTGAACCCCTTGTCAGAATCTTCTGATATACGGTATACACCATCCTTAGGGGAGTCAGATTCAAGTGTGTTAAAATGAAGTTCCTGAGTTAATATTTTGGCCCTCAAATTTCAAATTAGTCCAATATGAGGAAAAATCTGCTTCTTCAGATACACCAGTCAGAATCTTTTGATATTTGGTAAACAGCATCCTCAGAGGGGTCAAATTTAATTTGTTCAAATCAATACCCTGGATTGATTTATGCATTCCATATGGGAGCCCAAATTTTAACGTAGTGCTATATTGGGAATATTCTTTTAAAATCATCTTCTCCAGAACCACCACTCAACAGTCAGAATCTTTTGATATTTGGTATACAACATCCTTGGGGAGTCAGTTTTAAGTTTTTTCAAATAAAATTAATATGTGAGCCTGAATTTTAACTTGGTGCAAAAGGGGAATCTTCTTTAAAATCTTCTCCAGAACCAACATTCAGAATCTTTTATATTTGATGTACAACACCCTAAGGGCCCAAATTTTAACTTAGTATAATATGACGAATAATCTTAAAAAATCTTCTTCAAATCCAACATTTAGGGGGAGGGGTATGGGGAAGTTGGATTCAAGTTTGTTCAAATCAAGTCCCTAGGTTGATATTTGGGCCCCCTAGTTTTGTATTAGTGGAAATTGAGGCATAATGTCTTTGGTAGCATCTCAATACTAAAAAATATCATCTGACATGGCCATCAGAGTTGTAAATAATTATATGACTTCATTTCTCTGTTGTGATTACTGGCCATAGGTGCTAATAAAATCCTTCCTTAACTCTTAACCTGATGGGTATTTTAAAAATAAGTTTCATCATATCTAGTCATGGTTGCTGTATAGCAGCCATGACTAGAATATGATGAAAAATTCATTAATATTTAATGCAAGAAATCACTGGTCAAATGTTGGTACAATTTGGAGGGGAAACTTTGGTGAAATCTGCTCAAAGTTTCTTATTTTAATGACTGGAAATTATCTGTCCTGGGCAGGAATATCCGTCAGCAGCATGCAAGGAGTTAAACATCTTTGTCAGGTGTGCTCCTCAGTTCCCCTGGGGCCTGTTGTTGAACAATAATATGCCTGTCTTGCCATTTTAGAAGTACTTAGGTAACTATATTACATAGCTTAAACAGGATGTTTGTTCCCATGAGTAGACTTTCTGCATGGAATTCTTTTATGTCAGATGTTTCCATAGGGTTATAATTCGCCTCGGTAGTCGGATCTCAGATCTCACTTGTATAGAGTGTTCAGGTTGCATGATGAACGCTAGTTTTAGATGGAACACACATGTAATGTTGTCATTAATTACGTGACTACTCCCAGTCTTACCATTTAGTTGATTGGTTCTTTTTTTTCTTCTCACAGGAAGTTAATCCAGTTTGGTTTATTGAAAGGTTTAATTAGAAGATTACACAAATACCCAATCAAGCTTCCCAAGGAAACCTTGTCTCCAACAAAGCATGCATTATACAAGTGGTTCACAGGATGTCACAACTATGATGAGATATGTTGTAAAACAGGTTAGTATGAAAATACTTCTATTATCATCCATATAACCATTAGGCATTGAATCGTTCAGTGAAATCTTTGGATAAATAAATAACATGGAAAAGTCTTGATTGATTAGTAAGAAATGGATAATGTCAAAATGGCATGACCTGCCTTGTAATTGTTACTGGAGTTATTGCTCTTCATTTACATGGAATGTTTCCTTGATTTTAGATATGATTTATGGATTCTGGATGATGTCTCCAGCTGCAGTGGACCTAGCCAATTCACTTTTGACATACACTACTCAAAGTTTGCTAACCACCAAGTATATCCAACTACCTGTTTTACGTTTTAGTTGAAATGTTGGAATGAATAGTGTATATATTTTTTATTCAATTTTTTTCTTTAATGATTTAAGTACAGAAATTAAGATTCTATTTGTGTTTGACATTATTTTTTATCTTTTGAATACGAAACCATGGAAAATGGATATTATTGGTAAAAGAGGAAATTTTTCAATATACCAAAAAGTTGACGGAGCGAACTGGTATGGGTTCAATATTGACTATGAGACCCATTACTGTTAATTACAGCTTGACTACACCTTCTCATGCTCCCAATCAGGTTCCTGGTGGTCCTTTGTGGGATGTTGTTCCATTCAGCATGGCACCAAGCTCCTGGGCACTTCTTGGCTGGACTGGATGGGCTGAAATTGCAAGCTGCAACCCATTCCAGACATGTTCGATTGGATTGGTTGCTGTGGCAAAGCGGTTCCTATGGGCCTGAATGATCAAAAACCGGTCTTCAGCTGCAGATGTTGCCCTGTCTCTGCCACCACCATGCCGTCTTACTGGTGTGCCATACTGCTGAAATCTTGCCCAGGCTCTGGTGATCACCGTATGGTGCACACCAAGGGCTTCACCAACCTGACGATGGGTAGCCTCTTGCTCCTACAGCCCGCCACATTTCTGCTTCAGACAAATGTCTTCTTACATTTGCCATATTCATCATTAAATCACAAGGGTTTGTGTTGAAATGAAGATTGAATACCCTACAAATGTCATGTACATGTAGACAGTACACGAAAACATCATGAAAATCAAGGGGTACATGCTTTCCATGACTGTAACGAAAAGTCGGCCTGTCAAGAGAGCTAATGTAAACACTGGGGACCATCTCAATACATTCCTCAATCATATCCACCAAAAATATCGCAAATATGTCACCAGCAAATTTCACAATGATGTGTCAAATATTTGGTGCTTAGCAAACTTTGAGTAGTATATAAACTTACATTGCACTTGAGTAAAATGCAGATGAAGCACAAGTTTGATATTCTGTAGAGCCATTATTGCCCTTCAGTTTCTTGGAATTTAATGAATTTATATCATGATTTATGGTTTCTGGATGATATCTCCAACTGCATTGGACTTAGTCTATCCATTTTTGGCATACAAACTTAACCCTTTATCCAACGTAATGGTCAAAACCGGCCAGCATTATTCACAAAAATCGCCAATTAATTTTCATTATTTTTTTCATTTTGTTGTCTCAAAAACATAGATTATGACCCCTTGTTGGAACAAGCTCGTCGAGGTCGTTCCTATGAGGGGTCATAATCTATGTTTTTGAGACAAAAAATGAAAAAAATTAGTTATTCAAGTGCCGTCTGCTTTTCATGTTAGGTAACTTGAGTAAAAAGGCAGTACAATTTTGATGTGCACTACATTTTCTTAGAATTTCCATGATTTCAGGTTTCCGGATAATAACTGGCTATACTCAATATAGCTGATCCATTTTTTCTCACCTGCTTCAAAGAAGTGGTGAGCTTATGTAGCAACTCTGGTGGCATTGACATCTTTGTCAGACCTGTCCAGTTTTTTTTAAGAATTAATGTTTAGGTCATTGTCTCAAAGTCCATTGGGCCTAGGGCTTTTATATTGCATATGCAAGCTATGGGTTAATCACAACAGTATCCGACCCTAACACTGTGACTTTTTTTCCCATTTTCATCTAAAATGTGTGACCCAAGTCTCGTCAATTTCTGGTTGTAAGAATTGGCTTTTAGGTCAGCTTTTGTGCACATTGTGGGGCCTTAACTTCTCATTACTGTGTATCTTTTTTATTTGAATAACATCTTTAGGTATTAGTTAGTTATTGGTCACATATTTCTGCACAATGGCTAATCATGACCATGACAGTTTTACAGGTGGAGAAAGCTGGAGTACCCAGAGAGAACCATCAAGCAATGGTGAGCAACTGTCAGCTACCCAACATACTAACTCCACACATGCAGGGTTAGCATTGGTTGAAGACAGGTGCACCATCGATGTGTAGTACGCCTTACTACACAATGCCACCATGCCCCCATGTGGGCAATGGGGTGAAGTGTCTTGCCCATGAACACAACGCGGTTGCCGCAGGTGGGATTCGAACCGAGGACATCTCGGCTTGCAGCCTGCACCTCTACCTCTTTAAGTATTAACACTAATGTATGCAAAAATTTAACTGAATTTTTTTTTTCAGTCAAAATTTTCAGGATTTTTTCAGACATAATTATATAAACTTAAGCAATTTTGCAAGAAACCTGTGCATCTTTTTCACAACAAGATTAACTTTATCTCCCAAGGAGACCAAAATCGGCCGTTCAAATGATTTAGCCTATCCATCGCTTACAAAGACTTTGTTTCTGAAACAACAATAATACCTAATTCATAATTTGCAAGTAATCTCCTCTGATTAATTATTTTTTCCGCTATTCAAAAACTCTTTATTCGATAATTTTAGTAGCATATATGTCAACTGTTCTAACATCTCAGGCCACATGTTATATAATCACAGTTTGTATATATTTTCTACTGTTACAGTGTTAAGTCACTTTGTGTTGGGAGTCTCTGCGAAAGTCACATTAAGAGTTCTAGTTGGAGGTGCGATTGTTCGTGGTTCATTCCAAATATACCGGAATGTTCATTATGTTGTAAAAATTGTAAATAAACTGCTAATTTCCCCAAGAGGTATCTTCAGAGTATTTATACCCAGAAATCGCTTTAACATACTGGTGGCGATTGGCAAATCTAGGCAGCATTATAACGGTAAATCAACAAGTGAACAGCAAATTACATACCAGAGAACATTCAGATCCTGTTATCAAGTTTTAATTTATTCGGATATCACCTGGAATAGAGTATCAATGTACAGCATGGACATGTTGATTTGGCATTGAAATGCAAGAAACCAAAAATGCAGTTAATGATGAGCTTTAGAAAATTGCCTCTTGCGGTGTGTCTCTGTCTTAGCTCATAAATCCCCAACTGCGAAGCTATTGATTCAGTATGTGAAGCATGTAGACCTCCTGAAGAATTTAATCAGGGCAGAATGATTTAGTGATTGGAACATCCATATCATATTGAGCAGAATGTTGAATCTATTTGCGACAACAAGTCACATCAATTACACAAAGAACGCTCGATTGTACCTCCAAATGATGCTTGAGTTGCCTGAGAAGCATCCCGGGTTCTATAAATGTTTCGTTGAGAATGGAAATCACTCCGTCTGATGAAGTAGTCAACCACCGACTATTAATAGTCAAGGTAATCTGACTAGGGATAGGATTTTTTTTCCAATTCTGTCCATCTTCAGTGGGTTCTCAGCATTCATAGGTCTGCTGAAATTCACAATGCTAGGTCGACAATCACAAATGTTAAACATGTTATAAGTGAACGGCATTTTGATATGAGTACCCCCAATCAGGACGTATTATTCAGACTCTGAATATTCGTTGACGTTCACGAACCCTTTGATTTAAATGAGAATTGTTTATGGTCACTCTCTACTAGGTTGGTTGACGGAGACAAGGATCAAATAAATTGTTAGGAAACCGTGTTTGCAAGCAGAAATACATGTGGAACCACAAGCATGTCTGGAAGTGTGACAGCTTGTGGGGTATGTAGGGATGACACTTGTCAGAATTCTGAAGAAGTTGTAGCCAACATTTCTGAGGATCCTGAATGATGTTCATTGCTCAGCCTTGGCTATCCTTCAAGTTCAAGCCATATGAGTGTCTAAAGAATATTTTGGCTTTTCCCTCTGGAAAAGACATTTGTTTTTCTCCTGATTATTATTTTTTTGGGGGGGTGGGGGAGGGGCTTTTCCCTCAGGAAAACTGGAAAAGACATTTGTTTTTCTACAGATTATTTTTTATTTTTTTTTTAGCTCACCTAACCTAAAAGGCTTTCTTTGATTCTGGTTGGTGGATTTTCAAAAATCTTCTCTGAAACTGCCAGGCCAAATGTTTTGATACTTCACATAAATGATGACTGGGACCCCCTCTACCAACAATCCTCATTTAATGTTAATCGGGTTGCAAACATGGACACAATTGTGGCTTATAGTTACTATGGAAACCCTATGGGAAATCACATTTTCATCTTCTTCTCTGGAACTACTGAGCCGACGTGAACCAAACCTGGCTGGTGTAGTCTATGGGAGATTCTCTACAAACATTCTTCATTTTGTTACCATGCAGCAACAAACATGACTGCCAGAAACATTTTTTGATTCTGATTGGTGGATTTTCAAAAAATCTTCTCCTCTGAAACCACAGGGCCAAATGTTTTGAAACATTGCATGGTTGATGACTGGGACACCCTCTACAATGATTCTCATTTAATGTTGATTGGGTTGCGAACATGGCCGCAGTTGTTGCTTATTGTTACCACAGAAACCCTATGGGAAATCACATTTTCCTCTTCTCTGGAACTACTGAACCGATGTGAACCAAAACTTGACAGGAATGGTCTTTGAGAGGATGAAAATACGTGGCCACCAGATGCTATATTTTAATGCTTAACCCAATACCTCTCCTGTCTGCATGAAGATCAGTACTGTCAGCAAAATACTTGGGTTTTTTTAGTATCTGGTAGGGTTGGTTCCAGTTTTCTCCACTGAGAACTGGGAAAAACCACAAAAATATTGTGTACACAGTACAAGTCAAAATAAGTTGTAACATAACCGCACTAAACTAAGTTTACTGCGGCTCCTGCACTGACAAGATCAGAATCTTACATCATTTTCTGGAAAGCTATCAGTGAGAGCTTTCCAGAAAATGATGTCTGCTTCTGGTCTTATCAGTGTAGGAAGAGAAAGATACATAGTTTATAGTGGTTATCCTACAACTTATTTTGACTTGTATTGTAAACAAGTTTGTTTGCAGCTGTAATTATTATGTTAATATTACTCTCAAGTTAATTATCAGAAATACTGATTGATGACATGTGTTTAGATAGATCTTTATTTGCAGTACACTAGTACATTGATTACAAAATAACATTACAACAAACAGGAACATAAGCTAGTATACAGCATGGAAATGGCAAAGCCTATAAGGCTGTCTTCCTGCCATTCCCATAAAAAAGAAAGATATCAAGTTTCTTTGGCATCAGTGTATCGAAGTAAAATGGGGTTGTCTGATCTTTTATTTGTACTTCAAGGGGACTAGAATGTATTTGAGGATTAAGGGATGGGAAGAGGAGAATGAGATACCAGAAGATTACAGCTGGCAGATGACACGTCGGGGCACGTTGGGTTGGCACATTTGCAGTTAGGACGCAAATAATTATTCAAGGCTTTATCAGTTAAGGACTTTTTAAATTTGGGTCTATTTAATTGCTGGATTTGTGGGTCTATACTATCCCAGGTCCTTGGGAAGGAGTGTAAAGGCAGCACAGCAGAGAACTGTGTTCTTGGTTTGCGGGCATCTAATTTACCGGTTTGCCATGTATTCATTCCTGAGGGGTTTCTATATACTTGAAAGGTATCATCGAATGACATGGGGAGTTTTTTGTTCATCCAGTCGTGCATAAAGAGGGAGACGTGAAGGCTGAAGAGATCACTGAAACATGGAAAGTTTGTTTATTTTGTATACATCATGTAGAGCTGACCAGTCAATTATGATGTCATTAAAGATATGACAAATTATTTGAATAAAATGTTGTGTTTCTGTAACCCTTTACCTGTCCAAAGCTATTTGAAATTTTCAAAATATTCAACCTCCTTTTACTGATTTTTTTTATTGAAACAGAATTCATAAATGTGTGGATTTTCAAGAAATCTTCTCCATTGAAACTATAAGGCGAAATGTTTTGAAACTTAATATGTCTGATGACTGGAACACCCTCTACCAACGATCCTCATTTAATCTTGTTCGGGTTACAAATATAGCTGCAATTGCGGCTTATAGTTACTATAGAAACCCTATGGGAATCACAATTTCATCTTTTCTGGAACTACAGAGCCAATGTGAACCAAACTTGGCAGGCATGGTCTATGAGAGGTTCACTACTACTGTTACTCATTTTATTCCTTTTGGATGAAAAAACATGGCCGCCAGAGGCATTCTTTGATTCTGCTTGGTCGATTTTGAAATTTTCTGAACCGAGAAGCCGATTTCAACCAAATTTTATGTGAGGGCTTATTGGGTGATGAGTACTTGATTTATGCAAAAAAAAAATTCCCGCAGCCCCGTGGGAACCGCAGGAGCTAAAAATAGAAATTAGGGGCGGGGCCAAAATGTTTGCCCCTCCCATAACAACGCCAAATATTGGGCAACTTTGATGGCTACAGGTGCCCAAAGCCCGAAAACCTTCAGCACAGTCTAGATAGAGGTCATATTTATGAAGGGATTTTATTGTAACTTTGTAGGATCACTCCAGATGATGCCCAGATGAGAATGTCCCCATTTGGTTGCGATCATTCAACCATGATGGCTGCCCGAGCCCAAAGCCCGAAAACCTTTAGCACAGTCTTCAGGTCATATTTATGAAGGGATTTCATTTAACTTGGTAGGTTGACTTCATATAATGTCTAGATGAGAACAGCCCCTTTTGGACACCATTAGGCAACTGTGACAGCTACAGGGGCCCAAAGCCCGAAAACCTTTAGAACTGTCTACAGGTCATAATTATGAAGGGATTTCATTGTAACTTGGTAGGATGACTCCAAATAATGTCTAGATGAGAACATCCCCTTTTGGTCGCGATCCTTCAGCCTTGATGGCTGCCCGAGCTCAAAAACCTTTAGCATAGTCTATAGGTCGCATTTATGGAAGGATTTCATTGTAACTTGTTAGGTTGACTCCATATAATGCCTAGAAGATGACATCCGCTTTTGGCCGTGATTGGTCAACCGTGATGGCTACAGATGCCTGAAGCCCAAAAATCTTGAGCACAGTCTACAGGTCGTATTTATGAAGGGATTTCATTGTAACTTTGTAGGATCACTCCAGATGATGCCCAGATGAGAATGTCCCCATTTGGTTGCGATCATTCAACCATGATGGCTGCCCGAGCCCAGAGCCTGAAAACCTTTAGCACAGTCTTCAGGTCATATTTATGAAAGGATTTCATTGTAACTTGGTAGGTTGACTTCATATAATGTCTAGATGAGAACAGCCCCTTTTGGACACCATTAGGCAACTGTGACAGCTACAGGGGCCTGAAGCCCGAAAACCTTTAGCACAGTCTACAGGTGATATTTATGAAGGGATTTCATTGTACCTTGGTAGGATGACTCCAAATAATGTCTAGATGAGAACGTCCCCTTTTGGTTGCGATCATTCAGCCTTGATGGCTGCCCAAGCCCAAAACCCCAAAAGCTTTAGCAAAGTCTATAGGTCATATTTATGGAAGGATTTCAGTGTAACCTGTTAGGTTGACTCCATATAATGCCTAGATGATGACATCCCCTTTTGGCTGTGATTGGTCAACTGTGACATCTTCAGGGCCTGAATCCCGAAAACCTTGAGCACAGTCTACAGGTCATATTTATGAAGGGATTTCATTGTAACTTCGTAGGATCACTCCAGATGATGCTCAGATGAGAATGTCCTCTTTTGGTTGTGATCATTCAACCATGATGGCTGCCCAAGCCCAAAGCCCAAAAACCTTTAGCACAGTCTACAGGTCATATTTATGAAGGGATTTCATTGTAACTTGGTAGGTTGACTTCATATAATGTCTAGATGAGAACGTCCCCTTTGGACGCAATTGGGAAACTGTTGACTACAGGGGCCCGAAGCCCGAAAACATTTAGCACAGTCTACAGGTCATATTTATGAAGGGATTTCATTGTAACTTGGTAGGTTGACTTCATATAATGTCTAGATGAGAATGTCCCCTTTGGACGCAATTGGGGAAACTGACGGCTACAGATGCCTGAAGCCCGAAAACCTTTAGCACAGTCTACAGGCCATATTTATGAAGGGATTTTAATGTAACTTGATAGGATGACTCGTTTTGGAAGAATTTCACTGTAACTTGGTAACTTTCGTTGATATACGTTAGCTGTGAGGGCCCCATACATTAACTGTGAGGTCATATTAACCCACCCCTCAGCTCTTTAGTACAGTGTACACCTCATATTATTTTTATCAAAAACATAGCATACAGGGAACAGAAATGAACATATTCCCAATTATTACAATTCTTGTCTTATTTCATAATCCTTGAACATTATCCTTTTCATCAAACACAACACACAAGTTAAGCTATATTGACACTTTCATTTGGAAAAGCCTATGATTCTCCAGAATCATTATACCCCCACTTTCGAAGAAAATGGGTGTGGGGGGGGGGGGGGTATACTGGATTACATGCATCCGTCCACCCATCCATGTGTGAGTCCGTCCGAGAATACCACATGGGGGTATGCACCAGACGACAGTCCAGCTCTTGTTAAGTCTAGTTGTTTTTGTATTTTTGAGTCAAAATTTTCATGGGTTTGTTTGTGTAAAGATGAATTTTGTTTTTATGTGTCTTTCTAGGTGTAGGCTATTGTAGGCTTGAGTTATTGAAGTCCATTGTAGTAATATTTAACCCTAGTTTATGTATATTTCAGGAATTTGACAGGAAATAAATGTCTTCTTTCCCTTTCTTCAAGGGATTTCATTTCAGGACATTGAGAAGAAGGTGGAGAGTGATGCAGGTCTTGCTGTCTGTTGGAAATGAAAATAGAAGAAGGAAGAAAAATTAACAATAACAACGAAAACTGAGTGTCTGAACAAGCATCAACAGATCATGAATCAAACTTATAGGATCTGAAAACAGTTGAAAGTGTAACTGAGAAAGGTTATTCTGCAAGGAAGGAATACATGATACATTTCCATTCACACATTGAAACAATAACAACAGGCTTGCGCACAGTTGATGATACTGATAATTGTTATACATATTAGAATGAAAATGAATTATCTTTCGCCTCATCATGGTATGAATGTGGGATGGATGTGTGAACTTGACGTGTCCATCCCACATTCATACTCTGATTAAGTGACAGATAAGTCATTTCAATTGTTATAATTTCATTCAGAGTATTTGATTGTATTATGATGTACCCTTACGTGACCGAAGTCTTCGTCATTTATATCATTGCAGTCATATCAACTTTTGTGCTAACAACAATTTTATTATTTTCAGCATTGCCTAACAAAAGCAGTCGTGAATACTGAATGGAAAAAACAGTATTAACAATTCACGTGAATACAAATAACAGCCCACCTGCAGCAATTACACTTTAATTGCCTAGTTGTGTAATGTTTTCACAATGTGTGCAAATAATGGTCCGTACTGGCTAACCAGGTCTCAAGAGTAATTCTTTCTGGGCATGTTTGAACAGTCTTACTTGTAACTGTTTCTCCACTATACGCGGCGTGCCGAATATATAACAGCAAGTTGGCCTGCTTGCAGCAAGATATAGCTGCCTTTAGTCTAGTATAACGAGCCCTCGGTCGTCCACGAGAAAGTGTGCAACCAAGTAAACTTTATAGGAGTCCATATCCTAGCATACACGTGGTGAGTCCACTTGTAGGTGTAATAGCTTTTCCCATTTTATATTAGTGAAAACTTCCAAATACCAATCGACCATTACGTTACTTAAGAAGGGTCGCTCTCTCATTAACCAAACATCCATGCTCACACATCTGGCGTGATATAACATACTTGACATATAAAGGTTTGGCCACACTTGACTCATTGTTTTTTATTTATCAGGATGTAATAAATTGGCATACCAATAAACGGGATCATACCTCGCTCGAATGTGAACAAAATTTGAATTACTTACGTTGTGTCCCGATTGTCTTCGTTGATAACACATGTACGGGTCTGCCATGTTAAATGAAAGTGTCAATGACACTGTAGCTCAACTTGTCAAGACAAAGACATGTACATGTATAGTATGTGACACAGCAATGACAAACATCTAGGTAATGACCTGATAACAAAAGTACATATAAAGTATTTTAATGGTCTCTACATAAATACTGAGCGTTGCCTGTAACAAATGTATAGGTAAAGTATTGTAAAGGTGGGTGACAGTCAGATGCTAAACTAGAAAAGAAATCTTTGAGTCCCAGAGTGGGTCTGACTGAACCCCAAAATATTTGTTCTCATAGCACAGTGATAACAAAGGCACCCCAAAACACACTCATTCCTGTCCCAAGGTGAAAACAAAGGTACCCAAGAAGTTTCGTGAAGATCAGTTCACAAATATGAGCTGTGTAGAAGTTGTGACAAAAAACTGATTGGACATAATTTCGGTACAAAATGGCCACTGGCAGCCATCTTGAATTTTGGACCGCGCCCAGAAACACTCGTTCTCGTCCCAAGGTGATAACAAAGGTACCCAAGAAGTTTTGTGAAGATCGGTTCATAAATACAGCCTCTAGCCCGAGCCGTATTGACATGTGCACTTACAGAGTATAAGTAGCACTGAATAAATCAAAGTTCATCTAATTTGCATAATTTCTGCACGAGAAAAAAACCCGTACTATATGTGATGTATTCCATGTTACTAAACATTCATACAAAAATTTATTCAAATCAGAACTTTCATACAGAAGTTCTGTACAAAAGACTGATTGCACTAATTTTGGTACAAAATGGCTGCTGGTGGCCATCTTGAATTTCGGACCACACCCAAAAACACTCGTTCTCATCCCACGGTAATAACAAAGGTGCCCAAGAAGTTTCGTAAAGATCGGTTCATAAATACGGCATCTAGCCTGAGCCGTATAGAAGTTGTGTACAAAAAACTGATTAGACCTAATTTCGATACAAAATGGCCACTGGCAGCCATCTTGAATTTTGGACCGCACCCAGAAACACTCTTTCCTGTCCCAAGGTGATAACAAAGGTACCCAAGACGTTTCGTGAAGATCGGTTCATAAATACAGACTCTAGCCCGAGCCGTATTGACATGTGTACTTACTGTGTGTAAGCAGCACTGAAAAAATCAAAGTTCATCTAATTTGCATAATTTCTGCACGAGAAAAAAACCCGTATTATATGTGATGTATCCCATGGTACTAAACATTGACACAAAAAATTATTCAAATCAGCGCTTTCATATGGAAGTTCTGTGCAAAAATCTGATTGCACCAAATTTTGTACAAAATGGCTGCCATCGGCCATCTTGAATTTCGGACCGGACCCCAAAACACTCGTTCTCGTCCCACGGTGATAACAAAGGTACCCAAGAAGTTTTGTAAAGATCGGTTCATAAATACGGCCTCTAGCCCGAGCCGTATTGGCATTTGCACTTACAGTGCAGAAAGTAACACCAAAAAACATCAAAGTTAGTCTAATTTGCATAATTTACGCACGAGAAAAAAACCCGTATTATATGTGATGTATCCCATGGTACTAAACATTCATACAAAAAATTATTCAAATCAGAGCTTTCATATGGAAGTTCTGTACAAAAAACAGATTTCTGCATCGTCGGTACAAAATGGCAGCTGGCAGCCATCTTGAATTTCGGACCGCACCCAAAAACACTCGTTCTCGTCCCACAGTCATAGCAAAGGTACCCAAGAAGTTCCGTAAAGATCGGTTCATAAATACGGCCTCTAGCCCGAGCCATAGCAGCTTGGCACTTGCAGCTCTGAAAGTAACACTAAATAAATCAAAGTCAGTCTAATTTGCATAATTTACGCACGAGAAAAAAGCCTGTATTATATGTGATGTATCCCATGGTACTAAACATTTATACAAAACTTTATTCAAATCAGAACTTTCATACAGAAATTCTGTACAAAAAACTGATTTTTGCATCATCGGTACAAAATGGCCACTGGCAGCCATCTTGAATTTTGGACCACACCTAAAAACACTCGTTCCCGTCCCAGGGTCATAACAAAGGTACACAAGAAGTTTCGTAAAGATCGGTTCATAAATACGACCTCTAGCCTGAGCCATAGCCAATTGTTGACGTACGGACAGACGGACAGACGGAAGACGGACGACGGGCCATGACAATAGCTCAAATTTGACTTCGTCAAAGTTGAGCTAAAAATGATTTACATGTTCGTATTTACAATTGCCTACCGAGCATATTTGCTGTCGTACGCCTAGTTGTAAACTTTAATCCTATGCTCGTTCTGTTTGCATAAAGATAGGTGCAGTCCAAAAAAACTATCGTTTTTCAGAATTTGGTAAGTTTAAGTGACGAATTACTCCATTCCTAATTGACTGAGCGCTGAACGTTTCATTATTAAAAGTTTAACCGTTGGCAGATTCGAGACTGCACATATGGGTACGGTCGGAATAATTGATATTTTCATTAAATCACTGAATATTGATAAGCGTGCAGTGGTAGTTTGGAATAGAATATCCGAAAATGCTTTCGAAATTCGGATTCACAGTTCAATTCCAAGAATATTTTCTGTTATAAGGTTGCTGTAAAGTTTAACGCAATCCCTCTCTCAAATGCATAAAAATTGGTGCCGTCGAAAAAAAACACTCTCATTTTTTCAGAATTCCGTAGGTTTAAGTGACAATTTACTCCATTCCAAATTCATTGAGCGCTGAGTGTTTTCTATGCCTGCATGCAGCAAGCATAGCATGACAACTTCTGTTTTATACCTTATTATCAATAGTTTAACCCTCAGCATATTTAGGAGTTCCCAGGTGGAATTAAAAATAGAAAAAATTTAAAACGCCCATATCTCCAAAACTGCACGGCACTGAGAATTTTTATTTGGTGTGCAGCTTCCTTAGGACCAACAGAAAGGATTGGTAAAAAAAAATTGCCATCGGTTTTATCATAGGGTACAGTTTCGGGACTTTGAAAAAGTGCTGAGTCAGCACTTTTTAACACTGTAGGCAATGGGAAAAACATTAAAGACTCTTCTTTTCTGATTTACCAGTCAGAATCCTTTCATATTTGGTATACAACATCTCTAGGGGGGGGGGGGGGCAGATTCAAGTTTGTTCAAATTGAGTCCCTGGGTTCATATTTGGGCTCCCTATGGGAGTCCAAATTTTAATTTGGTGCAATTTGAGGATTATTCTTTAAAAATCTTCTTCTTCAGATCCCCCAGGTAGAATTCTTTCATATTTGGTATACAACATCTCTAGGGGGCTCAGATTCAAGATTGTTCAAATCGAGTCCCTGGGTTTATATTTTGGCTCCCTATGGGAGCCTGAATTTTAACTTAGTGCAATATGAAGATTATTTTTTAAAAATCTTCTTCCTCAGATCCACTGGCCAGAATCTTTTCATATTTGGTATACAACATCTCTAGAGGGGTCAGATTCGAATTTGTTCAAATCGAGTCCCTGGGTTCATATTTGGGCTCCCTATGGGAGCCCAAATTTTAACTTGGTGCAATATGAGGATTATTCTTTAAAAATCTTCTTCTTCAGATCCACCAGGTAGAATTCTTTCATATTTGATATACAACATCTCTAGGGGGCTCAGATTCAAGATTGTTCAAATCGAATCCCTGTGTTCATATTTGGGCTCCCTATGGCAGCCCAAATTTGAACTTAGTGCAATATGACGATTATTCTTTAAAAATCTTCTTCTTTATATCCACCAGTCAGAATTCTTCCATATTTGGTATACAACATCTCTAGGGGGGTCAGATTCGAGTTTGTTCAAATCGAGTCCCTGGGTTGATATTTGGGCTCTCTATGGGAGCCCAAATTTTAACTTAGTGCAATATGAGGATTATTCTTTACAAATCTTCTTCTTCAGATCCATCAGGCAGAATTCTTTCATATTTGGTATACAACATCTCTAGGGGGGTCAGATTAAAGTTTGTTCAAATCGAGTCCCTGGGTTGATATTTGGACTCTCTATGGGAGCCCAAATTTTAACTTAGTGCAATATGAGGATTATTCTTTACAAATCTTCTTCTTCAGATCCATCAGGCAGAATTCTTTCATATTTGGTATACAACATCTCTAGGGGGGTCAGATTAAAGTTTGTTCAAATCGAGTCGCTGAGTTAATATTTGGGCTCCCTATGGGAGCCCAAATTTTAACTTGGTGCAATATGAGGATTATTCTTTAAAAATCTTCTTCTTCAGATCTATTAGGTATAAATTTTTCATATTTGGTATACAACATCTCTAGGGGGGTCAGATGCACATTTGTTCAAATCGAGTCCCTGGGTTGATATTTGGGCTTCCTATGGAAGCGTGAATTTTAACTTAGTGCAATATGAGGATTATTCTTTAAAAATCTTCTTCTTCAGATCCACCAGGCAGAATTCTTTCATATTTGGTATACAACATTTCTAGGGGGAGGGGGGGGGTCAGATTCATATTTATTCAAATCGAGTCCCTGGGTTGATATTTGGGCTCCATACGGGAGCCCAAATTTTAACTTAGTGCAATTTGAGGATCATTGTTTAAAAATCATCTTCTTCAGATCCACCAGGCAGAATTCTTTCATATTTGGTATGCAACATCTTTAGGGGGGGTCAAATTCAAATGTGTTGAAATGGAGTCCCTGGGTTGATATTTGGGCTCTCTATGGAGCCCGAATTTTAATTTGGTGCAATATGAGGATTATTCTTTAAAAATCTCCTTCCTCAGATCCACCAGGCAGAATTCTTTCATATTTGGTATACAACATCTCTAGGGGGGCTAGATTGACGTTTGTTCAAATCGAGTCCCTGGGTTCATATTTGGGCTCCCAAAATATCCATATTTGGTATACAACTTCTCTAGGGGAGTCAGATTCAAGTTTGTTCCAATCAAGTTCCCGTGCTGACAATTGGGCTTCCTATAGGAGCCTATATTTTTTAAAAATCCTCTTCAGATCCATGAGTCAGAATTCTTTCATATTTGTATACAACCTCTGTAGGGGGAGGGGGGAGGATGGGGTGATTAAAATTTGTTCAAATTGAGACTCTGCATTCATAGTTAAGTTTCCTATGGAAGGTCGAATTTTAACTTAGTCCAACATAAGCATTATTCTTTAAAAATCTTCTTCAGATCTACCAGTCAGAATCATTTCATATTTGGTATACAAAATCTCTAGGGAGGTCAGATACAAGTTTATTCAAATTGAGTCTCTGGGTTCATATTTGGGCTCCCTATGGGAGCCCAAGTTTTAACATCATGCAATATGAGGATTATTAGCTCACCTGACCTAAGCTCAAGGAGAGCTTCACTGATCACTTTCTGTGCATCGTCTGTCATGCTTTAACTTGACATTATCAACTTCTCCTCACGAACTAATGGTTCAAATTCAGCTAAATTTGTTGCGCATGTTCCTTATCATATGTCAGTTCAAGTTTGTTCAAATAAAGTTGTCATGCCCACAACAGGCAATACAGGGGGCATAACTTTGATATCACCCATAAATTTCTTTCCAAAACTAAAAAAATCTTCTTCAGATCCACCAGTCAGAATTGTTTCGTATTTGGTATACAACATCTTGAGAGGGGTCAGTTTCAAATTTGTTAAAATTAAGTCATTGGGGGTAATATTTGGGCTCCCTATGAGAGCCTGAAGTTAACTTAATGCAATATGAGGACTATTTTTTAAAAAGCTTCTTCAAATCCATCAGTCAGAATTCTTTAATATTTGGTACCGGTATACAACAAACATCTCAAGGAAAGTCAGACTCAAGTTTGTTCAAATCGAGTTCCTAGGTTAATATTTGGTTTCCCAATTGGAGCATTGATACATTGATATACAGTGATATTGATATTTCATACACAGCACACTTGTTGAGGGATGGGAGGTGGGAGGAGGGCAAATTGGGGCAAATTCATGTTAGTTCAAATTAAGTCCTCAGTTCATACTTGGGCTGTTTCTTTTGAGTCTGGAATATTCTTTACAACTTGTTTTAGATCCACTGGTCAGAATCTTTGGATATTTGGTATAAGCTTTTCTGAGGAGGAGCAGATGCAACTTATTGAAATCAATTCTCTGGGTTGATATTTAGGCTACCATGTCAGGTGAGCGCCCTCAGGCCCCTTGGGGCCTCTTGTTGTAATTCAAAGGAAGTTGTCAAAATATCACGATTTCGTCAAATCTCTTACAGTTCTTTTCACAATTAATCTTCGAATTCCCGACATTTGGTCCCTCGAATCGATTTGAAATGGTAGAGAAACAAATACGTATTCGCAGAGCACACCGAGGACAGAGCTCGAAACTGATCAAACAAATGGAAGAAGCCTTAGCGGCGGAAAACACTGTTCAATGTTCACTCGTTTTGGCAAATCTACGAAAAAAGCTACAAATGCAATTGATTCAAAACTGATAGATATGTTAGATCCTGAAGCCGAGTGCTTCGAAAACATAATAATAGAATGTGACGATTTTATAAATGAACTGAACTCAAATATAAATAAATTAGAAATAAGCTTGAATGCCCTAAGTCTCTAAACCACGGAAATTGATGTACGGAAACGTGAAAGTGACACTACAAAATCGATGAAAGTACAACTTCCCCAAACCGACTTACCGAAATTCGCGGGTGACGTGATAAAGTGGCAAACGTTTTGGGAGATATTTTGATTCCGCAATCAATTCAGTACTCATCTCCGGGACATTGACAAGTAAAAGTACCTTGAAAACTTTCTCGTCGGGGAAGCCAGTACATGCATAGAGGGTCTACCATTGACAGGAGACAATTACCCACAGGCTCTTGAACTACTGAAGACAAGATTTGGCCAGACCCACCGTATTGTTGAAGCATACACGAAGCATCTCATCGAACTTCCCCATCCTACGTGGGATTTCCACTCCATCAGAAAATGTTCAGACTGTCTCGAATCTATAGTGCGAACTCACCAATCACTGGGAAAACCCGAAAATTCATATGAAACCATGCTCCTCCCAATGCTGTGGGATAAACTGCTCTCTGATCTAAAGTGTAATCTAGCAAGATCCCACTGCGGGAATAAAGAGTGGAAACTAGAAGAATTTCGAAACAAACTACAAGCTGAAGTCACTGTGCGCGAGTGTTGCAAGCCTATATATCAACAAACAGATACAACACATGTGACTGCTGAGGATGCTACTGGTACCATTACATCTCTAATCACACCCGACAACCAATACTGAATCAATTCTACTGCTAGTTGTTCCAAGTTATTGTGCAAACAATCTGAGAACAGGACCATTACAAACATCTGAACTTGATAACTCAAAAAGTGTTCTTGTGAAGAGTACCCAGAGTTCAGCGTATCCTGATGTTATTAAAGCCTTTTTGGGGAGAGACACTCCGCCAAAGTTATCAATAATCAACCAATTACAGCTGTTCTTAGATTCAAATGACATCATACGTTGTCGTGGACGCATTCAAAACGATCCACTTGAGGATAATACGAAACATCCAATTTTATTACCAAAGGACCACAACTTTTCCAAACTTCTAGTTCTTGATATTCACAAGAGACTAAAACACTCCGGCGTTAATTCAACTGTGACATCAATTCAGTCAGCGTTCTGGATTCCACAGGCTCGTCAGTTAGTCCGGTCACTTCTCAAACAATGTGTTATATGTCGCACACTTACTTGCAAACCATATCGCCTACCTAACCCACCACCTCTCTTGTCAAGTAGAGTTTCGCAGGTACCGCCATTCTACTACACTGGTGTCGATTTTTGTGGGCCTCTATTGGTTCAGGGGAATGATGGTGTGGAAAAATGCTATATTTGCTTGTTCACGTGTGCTGTGACCCGAGCCATCCATTTGGAATTGACACACGATTTAACAACCGTCTCATTCATTTCCGCACTCCGCAAGCAGAAGTTCGATGCCTAGAAAGCTTATTTCAGATAACGCGAGTACGTTGTTAGCTGCAAACTCATATATTCGTGATTTGTTTCATTCTCATGACGTGTTATAAACTGTGTTTACAAGGTATACAGTGGGACTTCATCACAAAGCGGGCACCCTGGCAAGGTGGCTTTTACGAAAGACTGATTGGGAGTCGCCAAATTAGCCTTGAAAAAAGTCCTCTATCGTGCAATGGTAAGCTTCGAAGAGTTGAGAACAATTATAACCGAAATTGAAGCTTGTGTAAACAATAGACCGTTAGTTTATATCTCGGAGGACATTTCTGACGGAGAAGCATTAACCCCATCTCATTTCCTCAATCGACGTGTCACAACTCTTCCTCACCCACCAGTATTTGACGATGAGTTAAGTGACCCACAATTTGACATTCGAAGCACTGATCTTGAGAAACGAGCACGACATCGAGCAGCATTGTTACAAATTACAAACTTTCACAAATCGATGGACTCATGAATCTCTTACCAGCCTACGAGAATTTCATAAGTTTAATGGTGACAACCGCGAATGTGTTAAACTCGGCTCTGTCGTGCAGATTAAGGAGGACAATGTTAAGAGACTGAATTGGAAGTATGGAGTTGTCACTGAAATTCATCATGGTGTCGATGGTTTAATAAGAACTGTATCATTGAAAACTCAACACGGAACGACAAATCGACCAATTTCAAAACTGTACCCACTTGAAGTGTATAGCACATCTATCGAATCAAAATCATCACAGGATACTTCACATATATCATCTTAGTAGTATGTCTCGTATGTTTGGGGCCAAGGTTGCAGGATCTCATGTGACGTCATGTCACGTGACCCAGTGCCGCCATGTTGTGTTGCCATGGTAACCCGCGTGAGCGGCCATCTTGTGACGTCATCTCCATAGTGATACGTGGTGTTAGTGCGCATGCACAGCTCATGTTGTTAGGGTGATACGTATTTCCGTCGTCCATTTTGTATACTGGAGGCCGCCATCTTGGTTTCTATGGTAGCACGTGATTGCTATGTTACCCAATTTTTCTGCAATAAGACGGGGTATGTTCGGAGGGTGTGTTCGATCATAGAAGAGTAAATCTAATTACCACAAACAACCCGACAATCCTTCCAAATCACCAAAATCCACCCCAACTTTTACTATTCCGAATTCTTCCGGAGTTCTCTGCTTCTATCTATATATGCAATAGTTTTCCTCTACCTGACCATGTTCCTTTGTTCTGGAGTATACTCCAGTAGCGTAGTAGAGCCTATCAAATGGAACAGTTTTGCTTATTGTTACTATATTTAGCAATTTCTGGTCTATTCTTGTTAGTTCTGACCATATTCCGTGTACTCTTGTTGTTTCATTTATCTAGATCATAACTAACCAATCAGATTGCTTGATTTCCCATAATCTGTATGCAGGATTATCTCCCTTGTGTATAACAAAAGCCTATATCCAATGGCCATATCCCATGGAATCTCATTTTTGGGAAACGCCCGTGGCTATGGAATCCCTTTTTTATTGTATGAGGCCATGAGGGCTATTTAAAAACCCTCAATGAGTCCTCATTTATTATCCCTCATACCCGCATTGAATTTTGAGGTTATGAGGACAATGAAAAATCACTCGAGGTATAATTTACTACGACTCTTAGCCTCATTTCAGTATTTAACAGGTATATCCTATGGAATCCCATTTTGGAAAACGCCTGTGACTGTGGAATCCCTTTTTTGTCGTATGAGGCCAAGAGGGCTATGTAAAAGCCCTCAATGAGTCCTCATTTATTATCCCTCATAGCCTCATTGAATTTTGAGGTTATGAGGACCATTAAAAATCCCTCAATGAGGCATAATTTACTACGACTCTTAGCCTCATCTCGGTATTTGAGGATACCCATGGCCTGGTATTGTATTATTCGAGGATACCTATCGAGGATACCTTTTGGAGAATCCTTTTTTGTAGTATGAGGCCATGAGGGCTATGTAAAAGCCCCCAATGAGTCCTCATTTATTATCCCTCATAGCCTCATTGAATTTTGAGGTTATGAGGACCATTAAAAATCCCTCAATGAGGCATAATTTACTACGACTCTTAGCCTCATCTCGGTATTCGAGAATACCTGACATTATATTATTTGAGGGTACTAGTTGGAATTTACATCCGGGTACTTCATAATACATCCGGGTACTTCTGTTGGGAAAGGTATAAAAAGGGTGTTGGCACGAAAATAAATTCATTTGTGTCCTGACCGTCGTCGAGTGAAGACATGTTACCAATTCGTTGCAGATACTGTTCCAAGTTATTTTCAAGATCGGATAATGCTCGAAGACACGAGATGAACCATCATCGGCTCCACTGCAGATATTGTGATAAAGAATTCTCCAGGAGCTTCACACGTAAGAGGCATGAAGAACATTACTGTCCAAGAAGAACAGAAGAGGAGAGAGATACTGGACTGACTGACCAGAATAAAGCACTTTTAGAATTTTTACGGGATGCTGACAAGATGGAAATCGATGCCGTTCTACGCGCTGCTGATGAAGATTTGATTACCTATTTATGTAAATGTGCTACCAACATCATCGAAGATAAGATACCACTGAATTTAGCTGAACTTGATGACCTGCGAAAATACGAACATGTATTGAAGCTGCTAACAGAGATGGAATTTCTCCAGATATAAAAAGATGTATACTACGAAAGAGTTACTTTCTCTTGGCGCTTATCAACCCAGTCCTAGCTCTGAAAAAAGTATAAAAGGGGTGTTGGTGTGAAAATAAACTCATTTGTTCTACGACCACGAAAGAGTGAAGACACGGCGATACATAACTGCGAGTACTGTGGAAAAACATTTTCTCGAAAATTTAACATGAAGAGGCACAAAGAAGAAGTTTGCCCAAACCGACAAACGGAAAAATCGAGCAACACTACAAGATTAGAAAGAAATCTAGATACACTGCGAATCCTATCTGATGCGGATCGATATGAAGCCAAGACTATGCTGAAGATGGCCAGTGATGATTTGATACAATGTATATGTGATTGTGCCTCAAACATCTTGATACCTATAACCAAATCTGAGAGAGCTAAGCTGATTCCACACAAGTACGAAATAAGGAGAATTGCGTCACCAAAGACAGAACTATCTTATCGGAAAAGAAGACGGATCATACAGAAAGGAGGATTTTTAGGAAAGTTGATCAAATCCGTCATCAATGCTCTGTCCGACATCCTATAAAAGGGTCGTGCTCATAAGAAATTTGTTATTTGTAATCTGACCTTCGAAGAGAGCGGACACAATGCATTCCAGCTGTGTACCAAAAAATTGGTCAAGAGATTCGGACTCTGATGAATCGTCGGAACTATCAGAAGATATGGAATATAAAGAAGAAGAAGAGGTTTCTATGATGGAAGGTATCGTTCAAAGTGCCTCTGACAAATACCAAAACGATTTTGACAACCTCATGAACAAATATATCGAAGATGGAATGGATAGTGAAGATGCAGTTGAAACAGCATATAGAGCACTTCGAAAGAATGTTAGAGAAGCCATTAGTGATAAATACATTCATACACTTGTGTACATTCGAAATTTTTGCAACGACTCAATTCACAAGAAAATTCAAGAAACTGCCAAGCGTCTTCGTGAAGAAGAGGATTTTGACTTTGAAGAATCCCAGAAATATGCCTTGGAAAAGCGAAGATTTCTGTTCGACAACCTTATGACAAACTACTCATTCCGAGTAGATGATGATGAAGAAGAAGAAGACGATTAGAAAAAAAGTATAAAAGGAGTGTTGGTATAAAAATAAATTCATTTCAGTTTTGAACGTCGAAGAGTGAAGATGTCTGTGTCGACAACAGTGCTCAGATTCAAAGATGACTTACATATACAGATGTTCAAAAATGATGCTGGATTAAAGCTGACTTCCCAAGACCTGGCTCAAGTGAATCGTGTGGTAAATGCAGCCAAGAGAAAAAATCTAGACATGGATGCTGGTGGAAAGAAACAAAGATGTGTGGATAGTGGCCGATCAGTAAACAAAAGAATAAAGACAGAAGAACTGACTCCCAATACAAACAAGAACGAAGTTACTACTGCGAACAAAGTTTCTACAGAAACAAAGAAAGATGTGTCTATTAAAAAAGAAGTTTTTACTGAAGACAAGAAAACGATGCCAGCTCCCATAAAGAATAAAGTTACCGCTACAAATGAAGTTACTACTGAAGCTAAGAAGGATGTTTCCACTCAAATCACAAATGAAATTACTACTAAGAAGACTGAAGTTACTACTTTGAAACAGCTAGAGAAAGAGGAACCCAAAGATGCCAGACAGGAAATTAAAGCAACCAACAAAGCCAAGTTATCAAATGAAAGAATGTGTTTTATCAAGAACCTAGCAACGCGATGGGAAGAAGCTCCAACCCACAAGAAGATGAAATGATTAGCCCATGCAAGAAGAACTACAAAGAGAAATGCCTTGAGACATTGAATTGTATACTTGAATAAAAATGAAATGTTATATATATTGTTGTTCGTTTTTTATCTACTACCTCAACAGAAGTACCCGGATGTAGTATGAAGTACCCGGATGTAAATTCCAACTAGTATCCTCAAATAATATAATGTCAGGTATTCTCGAATACCGAGATGAGGCTAAGAGTCGTAGTAAATTATGCCTCATTGAGGAATTTTTAATGGTCCTCATAACCTCAAAATTCAATGAGGCTATGAGGGATAATAAATGAGGATTCATTGAGGGCTTTTACATAGCCCTCATGGCCTCATACGACAAAAAGGGATTCCACAGTCACAGGCGTTTTCCAAAATGGGATTCTATAGGATATACCTGTTAAATACTGAAATGAGGCTAAGAGTCGCAGTAAATTATACCTCACTGAGGGATTTTTCATTGTCCTCATAACCTCAAAATTCAATGAGGGTATGAGGGATAATAAATGAGGACTCATTGAGGGCTTTTACATAGCCCTCATGGCCTCATACGACTAAAAAGGGATTCCATAGCCACGGGCGTTTCCCAAAAGTGAGATTCCATGGGATATGGCCATTGGATATAGGCTTTTGTTATACACAAGGGAGATAACCCTGCATACATATTATGGGAAATCAAGCAATCTGATTGGTTAGTTATGATCTAGATCAATGAAACAACAAGAGTACCCAGAATAGGGTCAGAACTAACAAGAATGGACCAGAAATTGCTAAATATAGTAACAATAAGCAAAACTGTTCCAGTTGATAGGCTCTACTACGCTACTGGAGTATACTCCAGAACAAAGGAACATGGTCAGGTAGAGGAAAACTATTGCATATATAGATAGAAGCAGAGAATTCTGGAAGAATTCGAAATAGTAAAAGTTGGGTGGATTTTGGTGATTTGGAAGGATTGTCGGGTTGTTTGTGGTAATTAGATTTACTCTTCTATAATCGAACACACCCTCCGAGCATACCCCGTCTTATTGCAGGAAAATTGGGTAACATGGCAATCACGTGCTACCATAGAAACCAAGATGGCGGCCTCCAGTATACAAAATGGACGACGGAAATACGTATCACCCTAACAACACGAGCTGCGCATGCGCACTAACACCACGTATCACTATGGAGATGGCGTCACAAGATAGCCGCTCACACTGGTTACCATGACAACACAACATGGCACCACTGGGCCACGTGACATGACGTCACATTAGATCCTGCAACCTTGGCCCCAAACATACGAGACATACTACTCATCTTCTTTGGGCAGTAGTGACGTTGATAATGAGTAACCTTCTCAGAACAGTAGGTCCAAACCTCGCAGAGCAGCCGCCCTATACGTGCACAGCAAAGAATCCAGTCGTGGCTTACCGACGAATAGACTGTTGTACCATTTACTGGGCTATGTTTTGGTACTTAGTCCCCTGTTACATGTACTTTGGACAGGGGTGGGGGGGGTCATAAACATTGCCAATTTCGCTTCGTTATTTCATTATTCGGGGAAATCTCCGTGTTCCGTTTTATATTGTTTCGTGTTTTTGTAATTGAAAGGAAGATGTCAAAATATCACGATTTCGTCAAATCTCTTACAGTTCTTTTCACAATTATTCCTCAAATTCCCGCTACATTTGATGCCATTTGACAGAGACCCTTCCTTACATTTTAGTACTTTTATACGGCGCGGAACTTTTGGATACCTGAACCTAACCTAGGAGTCATAGACTCCCTGGCCAGGGTCAGGCCGGCAAAAGTTCCGGGCCCCGGGGTTACTAACCCACACACACTCTCAAATCGGCCCTGGACGCAGTCGACACTATACTTATATGAAGACAATGAATATTAGGCCAAGACGGAGTCAAACTGACCCATCATCACGAAAGAACATTTTTTTCTTTTCTGCTGCTTTCTCGAAATATCTCCCGGGAACCCCCATCTCCGATGAGCTCCATTGACAGCATTTCAAGTGAAAGAGGAATAGCTTGTGGGGCCCAAATTGTACGCCCGAAAGATATGAGTGATAACCATAGACAATATACTGCGTGGCTGAGAACGAAATCAATCATTTCTGATTTTCAATAGCACTCTTTCCACAAAAAAGCCACATCCCCCTCCCCTCCCCACTCCAACACCATTTTAACTTTTCAGATTTGTGGGCAGTTAATATATAAAAATCGGAAATTCATTGCTGCCGACAAATGAGTAAAATGAGCACCAGAAAATAAAGTGTGATAACCCTCCTTCCTCCCCGGTATATCTGACAATCTTTCAAAATACACTGAGAATCTCCAGATTACATGCAGTACGTGGTGGTTGAATTATCATGTTAAATCGCAGTGGGTTAGATTTTTGACCCGGAAAAAAATCGCAATTGTTTTCCTCAAAAATCACATGGTATACACTTGTAGACTATTAGCTATAGACCACCAAGTGCAACCCGGTGGTCCATGAGATAAAAAAAAATTGTTTGTGCTTCTTGTGTTTTGTTCCCATAAGCACGTAAATAACCAACGGTGAATAAAAAATTACCTTACCGCGACTTAGTGGTATTCCACCCTTCCTGAGTCCCTCCACATACTGTATACGTGTAGGATAGATTTGTTTGTAAAAAATTCTTATTATCGTCCCTCAAATATTCCAGAGTCCAGACTCTTCACACTGGATAAACTAACTGAATGTTAGATCACACCATTCGGAAGCTTGATATTGAAAGGGTTTATACAAGAAATTCAATTGCAGGAAATCTGTCTCCTATCTGTCGCCCAACTCATCTGCAGTGTGTTCACTCCGCCTCTGCCAACTATCGCAGGATCATACATATTATATTTTATAAATATTTTAACCACAATTTTAACCGTACTAATGCTGTTGTATTTAAGAGAAAAAAGGAAGCTGGTGCCAATAGCCGTTAACATCCCTTTTTGTTTGGTTTTATTGACCATTGTTCGGAGCAAAATACTTCAGATCTGCCATATAGAGAACTTCTTATTTTTTGCTTCGGTGATTGGTAGAGATCAAATCTTGAACGAGAGTGGCGCGTCTGTTGAAGAAATCACTAGTTAGTTGATTCTCAAAGTGGAAAAACTTATTAGAATGGCGGTTAGGAGAGGACACTCGAATTAACCGTTATTGTAATGAATTTATTACAATAGCGGTTGGTGGAAATATGTACGTCAGCCCTCTAATAAGTTTATTACAATAGCGGTGGTTGAAAATGTTTGCATCAACCGCTATTGCTATTGTAATAATTTTATATTACCAAGGACGTAGATAGGCGGTAGGCGGGGTTTCAACGGGGGGGGGGGGGGGGGGGGGGGGTATTGATCTATAAAAAATCCAACCAGGGATGGATACTTAAAGGGGTGTCACCTCCCATACCCCCTCCCTTGGGTGGGGGGGGGGGAATTTTCAAAACGTTGACTCCGAGTGACCTGTACCGGGAGTTTTTCGGAGAATACTTCCAATACGTTTAAATGGCTGAAGCTAAATATCTAAATAATTTGAGGTTTTAAGACAGCACAAAATGACAATTTCTTATGGTACTGTTGTCTATAAAGGGTACGGGAAGGTTCGACCTGTGGAAGATTCAGTGAAAATGAGGTACAAAGGAGAGGGTTCATATGCTTATCGGAGAGATTGGGAAGAATGGGGCATGGGGTGTCATCAAGCACTTCGACTTATGCAGAGTGTTGTGAGGAGAGGAGAAGTGTGGGAATGGGTAGGCAGTTGGGAGCGCAGGGAAAACCAAGGCCTTCTCATGCACCAGAGAAACGCGACGAATCAGCGACCGGTATTATTATTATTAATTATTATTATTATTATTATTATTATTATTATTATTAAGCGAAAACCATAAACCACTGTCAGATAACCTTAAGACATCAAACACCGGGGCCAAATCTTCCCGGCCGAATCTTCCCGAGGTCAAAAAAGACAAGGCCGAATCTTCTCGAGTGCGAATCTTCCCGTTCCCGTGTGTAAGTAGATCGTATTTGCCTTCATATGGCATTTTGTCAATTACATAGATGTACATGTATGGGGAATGCTAAAAAAAATCAGTATTCAACCAATAATTTCTTAATTAATCATCTCAAATGTGAGATCATTCTGAGCAGTGAACAAACTAATCTTCTAATACTGTGGCGAACCTCCTTAAGCCAAATATGTAGTAGCCAATCAGAATCCGCGGAATGGTATCGACCTATGTCCCACTGTTTGCGGTAATAGTCGCAACCAGACGCTTCATAAGCCTGTGAATCAATGCATTCGGCCTCCTTTTTGGTTCGTAATCATGTTCGCACCTCTCAATTCAGAGCGCAAACACCCTGATTGACATCATGGATAAATTGGAAATACCAACAAGACTGAGGGAACGTGACAACCGTTACTTATTCCCGGTTTCTTATTCGACATTCGACACTAACCGATTTTCGCCAAATAAACTGCATTGTGGGGTGGCACAAATAGATTCATGAAGATTGCCACCAAAATTAGGCTCCCCACCCTCCCAAAATTGGGCACCCTAGGAGCCCAAAAGTGCTGAGTTGCTCAAAATCGCATTTATCAACCGATTTTCGCCAAATAAACTGCATTGTGGGGTGGCACAAATAGATTTATGAAGATTGCCACCCAAATTAGTTACCTCACCCTCCCAAAATTGGGCACCCTAGGAGCTCAAAAGTGCTGAGTTGCTCAAAATCGTATTTATCAACCGATTTTCGCTAAATAAACTGCATTGTGGGGTGGCACAAATAGATTCATGAAGATTGCCACCAAAATTAGGCTCCTCACCCTCCCAAAATTAGGCACCCTAGGAGCCCAAATGTGCTGAGTTGCTCAAAATCGTATTTATCAACCGATTTTCGCCAAATAAACTGCATTGTGGGGTGGCACAAATAGGTTCATGAAGATTGCCACCAAAACTAGGCTCCTCACCCTCCCAAAATTGGGCACCCTAGAAGCCCAAATGTGCTGAGTTGCTCAAAATCGCATTTATCAACCGATTTTCGCCAAATAAACTGCATTGTGGGGTGGCACAAATAGATTCATGAAGATTGCCACCCAAATTAGGTACCTCACCCTCCCAAAATTGGGCACCCTAGGAGCCCAAAAGTGCTGAGTTGCTCAAAATCGTATTTATCAACCGATTTTCGCCAAATAAACTGCATTGTGGGCTGGCACAAATAGATTCATGAAGATTGCCACCAAAATTAGGCTCCTCACCCTCCCAAAATTGGGCACCCTAGGAGCCCAAAAGTGCTGAGTTGCTCAAAATCGTATTTATCAACCGATTTCCGCCAAATAAACTGCATTGTGGGGTGGCACAAATAGATTCATGAAGATTGCCACCAAAATTAGGCTCCTCACCCTCCCAAAATTGGGCACCCTAGGAGCCCAAAAGTGCTGAGTTGCTCAAAATCGCATTTATCAACCGATTTTCGCCAAATAAACTGCATTGTGGGGTGGCACAAATAGATTCATGAAGATTGCCACCAAAATTAGGCTCCTCACCCTCCCAAAATTGGGCACCCTAGAAGCCCAAATGTGCTGAGTTGCTCAAAATCGCATTTATCAACCGATTTTCGCCAAATAAACTGCATTGTGGGCTGGCACAAATAGATTCATGAAGATTGCCACCAAAATTAGGCTCCTCAACCTCCCAAAATTGGGCACCCTAGGAGCCCAAAAGTGCTGAGTTGCTCAAAATCGCATTTATCAACCGATTTTCGCCAAATAAACTGCATTGTGGGGTGGCACAAATAGATTCATGAAGATTGCCACCCAAATTAGTTACCTCACCCTCCCAAAATTGGGCACCCTAGGAGCTCAAAAGTGCTGAGTTGCTCAAAATCGTATTTATCAACCGATTTTCGCTAAATAAACTGCATTCTGGGGTGGCACAAATAGATTCATGAAGATTGCCACCCAAATTAGGCTCCTCACCCTCCCAAAATTAGGCACCCTAGGAGCCCAAATGTGCTGAGTTTCTCAAAATCGTATTTATCAACCGATTTTCGCCAAATAAACTGCATTGTGGGGTGGCACAAATAGATTCATGAAGATTGCCACCAAAACTAGGCTCCTCACCCTCCCAAAATTGGGCACCCTAGAAGCCCAAATGTGCTGAGTTGCTCAAAATCGCATTTATCAACCGATTTTCGCCAAATAAACTGCATTGTGGGGTGGCACAAATAGATTCATGAAGATTGCCACCCAAATTAGGTACCTCACCCTCCCAAAATTGGGCACCCTAGGAGCCCAAAAGTGCTGAGTTGCTCAAAATCGTATTTATCAACCGATTTTCGCCAAATAAACTGCATTGTGGGCTGGCACAAATAGATTCATGAAGATTGCCACCAAAATTAGGCTCCTCACCCTCCCACAATTTGGCACCCTAGGAGCCCAAAAGTGCTGAGTTGCTCAAAATCGTATTTATCAACCGATTTTCGCCAAATAAACTGCATTGTGGGGTGGCACAAATAGATTCATGAAGATTGCCACCAAAATTAGGCTCCTCACCCTCCCAAAATTGGGCACCCTAGGAGCCCAAAGTGCTGAGTTGCTCAAAATCGCATTTATCAACCGATTTTCGCCAAATAAACTGCATTGTGGGGTGGCACAAATAGATTCATGAAGATTTCCACCAAAATTAGGCTCCTCACCCTCCCAAAATTGGGCACCCTAGGAGCCCAAAAGTGCTGAGTTGCTCAAAATCAACCGATTTTCGCCAAATAAACTGCATTGTGGGGTGGCACAAATAGATTCATGAAGATTGCCACCCAAATTAGGTACCTCACCCTCCCAGAATTGGGCACCCTAGGAGCCCAAAAGTGCTGAGTTGCTCAAAATCAACCGATTTTCGCCAAATAAACTGCACTGTGGGGTGGCACAAATAGATTCATGAAGATTGCCACCCAAATTAGGTACCTCACCCTCCCAAAATTGGGCACCCTAGGAGCCCAAAAGTGCTGAGTTGCTCAAAATCAACCGATTTTCGCCAAATAAACTGCATTGTGGGGTGGCACAAATAGATTCATGAAGATTGCCACCCAAATTAGGTACCTCACCCTCCCAAAATTGGGCACCCTAGGAGCCCAAATGTGCTGAGTTGCTCAAAATCGTATTTATCAACAGATTTTCGCCAAATAAACTGCATTGTGGGGTGGCACAAATAGATTCATGAAGATTGCCACCAAAATTAGGCCTCTCACCCTCCCAAAATTGGGCACCCTAGGAGCCCAAATGTGCTGAGTTGCTCAAAATCGCATTTATCAACCGATTTTCGCCAAATAAACTGCATTGTGGGTTGGCACAAATAGATTCATGAAGATTGCCACCAAAATTAGGTACCTCACCCTCCCAAAATTGGGCACTCTAGGAACCCACAAGTGCTGAGTGCTCAAAATCGCATTTATCAACCGATTTTCGCCAAATAAACTGCATTGTGGGGTGGCACAAATAGATTCATGAAGATTGCCACCCAAATTAGGTACCTCACCCTCCCAAAATTGGGCACCCTAGGAGCCCAAAAGTGCTGAGTTGCTCAAAATCGTATTTATCAACCGATTTTCGCCAAATAAACTGCATTGTGGGGTGGCACAAATAGATTCATGAAGATTGCCACCAAAATTACGTACCTCACCCTCCCAAAATTGGGCACCCTAGGAGCCCAAAAGTGCTGAGTTGCTCAAAATCGTATTTATCAACCGATTTTCGCCAAATAAACTGCATTGTGGGGTGGCACAAATAGATTCATGAAGATTGTCACCAAAATTAGGCTCCTCACCCTCCCAAAATTGGGCACCCTAGGAGCCCAAAAGTGCTGAGTTGCTCAAAATCGCATTTATCAACCGATTTTCGCCAAATAAACTGCATTGTGGGGTGGCACAAATAGATTCATGAAGATTGCCCCCCAAATTAGGTACCTCACCCTCCCAAAATTGGGCACCCTAGGAGCCCAAAAGTGCTGAGTTGCTCAAAATCGCATTTATCAACCGATTTTCGCCAAATAAACTGCATTGTGGGGTGGCACAAATAGATTCATGAAGATTGCCACCCAAATTAGGTACCTCACCCTCCCAAAATTGGGCACCATAGGAGCCCAAAAGTGCTGAGTTGCTCAAAATCGTATTTATCAACCGATTTTCGCCAAATAAATTGCATTGTGGGGTGGCACAAATAGATTCATGAAGATTGCCACCAAAATTAGGCTCCTCACCCTCCCAAAATTGGGCACCCTAGGAGCCCAAAGTGCTGTGTTGCTCAAAATCGTATTTATCAACCGATTTTCGCCAAATAAACTGCATTGTGGGGTGGCACAAATAGATTCATAAAGATTGCCACCCAAATTAGGTACCTCACTCTCCCAAAATTGGGCACCCTAGTCCGCCAACAGAGGTATCTCCAAGACTAGTCCCCACTTCTTCACGCAGGTCTGTCTTCCCGGCTGTCAACCATCAAATACCAAGAAACGTAACGATGATTTCCAACAAGTGACCATCTATCCCCCCACCCCCCATTCGACAAACCGCCAAACACATTTGCCACAAATCAGAGAAATTAGATCTTTCAGTATGCTCCGATGGTTGTCGTGACTTAACATTATATGGGTTTTTTTTACCGCAATGTAGCTTGTTGATACACATGGCGAAAGAGTAGTATGCTGAAGACAATGCAGCAGTAGGATCTATCCAGGAAAAAGGAAAAATTAAACTTTTTATTGGGGTTTAACGACACTTTTAACAGTCAGGGTCACCTTGTGGCGGACGATTTAACGCGATTGAGGACACTGGAGTATCGAGAGAGAACCACCTAGCAGGGGCGTGCAAATGTCAGACTCCACAACGTACTAACTCAACAAAGCAGTGTTTGCATTGGTTGAAGACAAGTGCATCGAGGATTGCGGAATGTTACGTTCATGGAGATCAACGCCACAAGTAGACCGTGTAGAACGCTCCTTTCCCCGAGAAACGAACCCCAACAGACTGCTCTGGACTTTACCATAACCATAGCCTGAGAGCTCGCCTCTAAGCAGTTTTATAGAAAATATTGAATACAGAAGCTTTGATTTCACACAACGGGGGTGAGGAGTTCAAAATGATCATCTTGTTTCTATAACGGTCAGAGAACGGCTGAGCCAGCACCGGATGTGGTGATAAAAACCGTCTATTGTTTTTGCAAGCTATCATGTAGAAATTCATGTGGAACGTATCTTTCGGTGGGAAGAACAAACTCAAATGTGTCATTGCTTATGGGGATTGTTGGGGTGAGGGCTGCAGGAATTCAGAAAGTGTTCCCGTTGATATAAGGGAAGAGGGCGTCTGATGTGTAAACGACATCCGATGGAAATTCTAAGGGTGTTTTCTACATTTTGTGCATATGTACCATCCTTATTTGTCAATTAGGGCTTCAAATTCGACCATTCTATTTCTAACAATCCCCTGTCTGATCATGGTATTTCGTGGCCAGGATTATTGTGCCTCACTCATTGTTTTTCTTAGTTTCTGTTGTCTGTAGGGCATGTGTCGCAAATTTTTCGTTGAGATCTAGTATTTCTGCTGAATTCGGCAACTTCGGCGGTGATCCATGTGTGATTCGGTCGTAAATTCCATTCTCGTGACCACTGAGTACCTCCTTGACCAGTGTTGATGGAACTAATAATCTCTCGAATCTAAATTGCATTCCTACTATATGATATTTTCAGCTTACCTCATTAAATCATCTTCGGTGGCAAACTTGAACGCCATCTCGGATAAAAAATTCCTCTGCCTGACATTATTTCCGGGAAGGCTCTCGCGAAGCGCTTTCAAGAAGGTGAAGTCGGTTCCTAGTGGTTCTACGGGATGCTTGGTATGTTGTGGTTGCTCTCTGACTTGTTTTGACTCTTGCTGTAATTGACTGTGATCCGCGCTCAGTACTTCTACAATTTAGGTATATAGCTGCGTTTGTCTCCAAGTTGGCCTCTCTTCTCTTCTTTCCACTTCTTCTCTTCTTCTTCCCTTGTCCTTCCCACGTTTCTTATCTATATTATTATTCTATTTCCTCTTTTACTTCTTTTTTTCTTTTTTTTTCTACTTCCTTTCTATATGCCTTATTTCTCTCAACATACAGTTTTGAGCAATATCTAGTATTCGTTTACTAACAGTAACTGCATCTTTCCCTTGTAATTTGGAGACATAAGGGAGACGACTAATATAAGCACTTCGCTTTCTGTCGAACCCCTTCACTATAGGGTTTATCATATTCTCTGTATACTGCCTACCATGTTCTATGTATCAACAATTATGTCGTTTTATTTTTCTTTTGTATAAAGTGATGTATGGATGTATACAGATATTTCAATAAATATTGTTTAAACTAAAAAAACTGGCTAGAAATTTCTTGAAGATTCAAATCTAATTACAACCACACTAAATTTTACAGAATTCATTTTTTAACACGCTCTTCCAACATCGATCAATGAAGCCAACTGGGAAAACTGTAAAATACAATAGCATTCTCATATAGAGCCTTACTTGCGGTAAAACAGCGTGGTTATAAGTAACTCTCCCTGTGTATCATTTAAAACGCCCTGTGCTCCCCAGAATGAATACCGACCAGCTGACTTCTCCAGGCTGAGACTATCCACAGACTCAAACTCCACTTATCTACTAGTTTCAAGAAGAATGAGTTCGACAACAGGTGGGGTTAGGGTCTTCTGTCGAGTTCATCTCCCAGTGTTTGACTTTGCACAATTTTTCTCTCTCCGTACAGACCAGAAAAAGCCGCTTTGCCAACAAAAGATTGTTCTCCTTCCCCTGGTGACCAACATCGTCAATCACTTCAAGTAGATAACACCAGATTCCAGTGATAAGTTTTATACTATCTAGTATTTATCTGCCTTAGTGACTCCTTGCTCCTTCCACCCTTGCGAACAGAACTGATTTTAATGACATGAACTCTGTGCAACTTAGGATTTTTCTCGTATCCTGTATTGACACGTTCTCTCTGATCAGTGGCCATGTGTCGAAGGTAACGTATTCCACGCAGACCGAACGGGGAAATGTGTTTCTGGTATAAACTGTCTACAAATGACACTGAAGTAGCTACCGTTTCACAAATAGCTTCCACAAAACCAAGAAAGCACTTCTGGTCGTATTGGCAATCTATCAACATAACCGTTTTGTTTCCCAATTTCATAGTGTGTGATGAAAGTTTAATTCTTCAATGTTTACCGAATTATGACGACATCGTTCACCTCAGAAATGGCGTATTGTTCATTTTCATGGCATCAAGCGTAAGTGGCCATGTTTTGACGTCAATAATATGGTTAATCGATGGTGGCACGTGTTTTCGTCGTACATTTTGTATGACGGGGACCACCATCATGGTTCCTATGGCAATACGTGGTTGCTATGAAACTGAAATTCCCGCGTCAGTGAAGGGTTGTATTAGGTGGTATGCTCGATTGTTCAGAAGAATACTGAGTATCGATAAATTGAATTACCTGAAGCAAGACAATTGCCAAACATTACCCACATCATGTACTACAACACAGACACATGGTTGGAAATCTGGATAACGCGATTAACCTTTTGTTGTAAAGGGACACGTGTGTCCCTGTGCTGGGCGTGTTATGCGCACTTTGCGACATGAACGCAAGCACACGACGACGGCATATCCTGCATGCGCCGTATGTGTCGTGGACATGTTGAACACTTGCATACATGAACATCTCAGAGATGTCTCGTCTCCAATTAAGCAAGGATAGTTTAGACAGATGCGGACTAGAGTAAATGAAGCCGTCTGACTGATTCACACTGAATGTACTATGACTTGGTTGGGATTAAAGGTCGGGCCAGTATACATAGCCAGCAGCAGATAGGTATAGTAGGGAGGAAGTAGCAAGAGGTAGACAAAGTCATTAAACTGGGCGCAATCGCTCACTGGAAGCCGAGAGAATAGTAATTGCAACAAGAGCGCATATAAAATGTAATGACATTCAACTTTGTTGCTGTTTCGGAACCTAAATCTGTTTTAGTTTAAAATTACTTGAAATAATATACCTTCAATGTTTATCCGATAGGAAAATTCCTACCATGGAAATGATTTTATGATATAAAAATACGTCACCACAGCAACAGTGTCTCTTTATGATAACACCAATTGCAGATACTATCAGAAGATGTATGCGTTAACAAAGCTACTTTGTGTCGTAAAATAATACATTTATTTGGAAACCGATCAACCTCTTGTCGCGTTCTCATCAGTAGTAGGGGATGTGTGGATCGTCCCTTACTGGCCGGACCCCGGCCCGGACCCCGGAAGTGACGTCATGTCACGTGATCCAGTGGCGCCATGATGTGTAGCCATGGTCATGGTAACCCGCGTGCGCGGCCATCTTGTGATGTCATTCCCACAGCACCGCGTGGTGTTAGTGCGCATGCGTAGCGGGTGTTGTTGGGGTGATACGTATTTCCATCGTCCATTTTGTATACTGCCATCTTGGTTTCTATGGTAGAATGTGGTTGCTAGATGATCCAAAGGCTCACAATAAGACAGGGGTGTGTCCAGAGGGTATGCTCCTTTGTACAGGAGTAATTTCGCGATTCGAAAAATTACCCAAATAAACCCGACAAGTTTTACTATATCGAATTCTTTCAGAATTCTCTGCATCTATATATGCAATAGTTTTCGTCTACCTGACAATGTTCTTTTGTTCTGGAGTGTACTCCAGTAGAATAGAAGAGCCTTTCAGTTGGAACAGTTTTAGCCTTTTGGTACTATTTTAAGCTTTTCTGGTGTGTTCTTGTTAGTTCTGACCCTATTACTTGTACTCTTATTGTTTCATTTATCTGAATCATCCAAGCAGTTCACTTTACTGGCGCTAACTAACCAACCAGATTGCTTGATTTTCCATAATCTGTATGCAGAATTATCTCCCTTGTGTATATGAAAAGCCAAAATCATTCCCAAACCCAATAAGCTATCGAGTTGTTACTGAAGTCATTGCTCGAACGACTCGAAGCCCATCGAGCAAATGAGCTTTAGACATACTGCTCATCGACTCATTTCGGTTCTTGAGGATACCTATGGCCTGGTATTGTATTATTTCTTGAGGATACCTTTTGTCGGATACTTACATAAGGATACCAATCCTTCTAGGCTATCCTAGGACATACCTATCCCCAAGCTTACAAGCTAAAGAACCAAAAGAGTAATTGCTCCATGAGCAATTGCTCGAACGACTTGGAACCCATTGAGCAAATGAGCCTTAGAGCAATTGCTCAATCGAGTGACTCCACATACAGCTCGAACGACTCAAAGAAAATCGAGCAAATGAGCTAACGAGTACTTGCTCGTTCGAAAGACTCAAACATACAACTCTTTGGCTCATGTCAGAAAAAGGGTTGTTTAAGTCCAGTCATTTTCAAATAGGGGATTCCGTAAGTAGGATTTTTCCCAAATAAGCCAAAGAGTAATTACTCCATGAGCAATTGCTCGAACGACTCGAAGCCCGTCAAACAAATGAGCTATAGAGTAATTGCTCGATTGAGTGACTCCACCTACTGCTCTTAGCCTTGTTTGGGTATTTTAGGATACCCATTTTACTGGACTGTTAGAGGACACTTGTTGTAGAAACCTTACATCCGGGTACTTCATGCTACGTCCGGGTACTTTTGTTGGGAAAGTTATAAAAAGGGTGTTGGTATGAAAATAAACTGATTTGTGTCCTGACCGTCGTCGAGTGGAGACATGTTACCGATTCGCTGCAGATACTGTTCCAAGACATTTTCGAGATCGGATAATGCTAGAAGACCCGAAAAGGGACATCGTTGGCTCCACTATTGATATTGTATATTGTACTAAGTTGTACACCCAACCACACAATAGGAAGAGGCATGAAGAATATCATTGTCCAAGAAGAACTGAAGAGCAGAGAGATACTGGAGATTTAATGACTGACCAGAATAAAATACTTTTAGAATTTTTACGGGATGCTGACAAGGACAAAATCGATGCCGTTCTCCGCACTGCTAATGAAGATTCGATTACCTGTTTATATAAACGTACTACCAACATCCTCGAAGATGAGATACCACTGAATTTGGCTGAATTTGATGTATTGAAGCTGCTAACCGATGATGGAATTTCTACCGATACGAAAAAGAAGTATATTACGAAAGAGTTGCTTTCTCTCGGTGCTTATCAACCCAGTCCCAGCTCTGAAAAAGGTATAACGGGCTGTACTAACACCAAATGCTCATTTGTTCTACGACCACAAAAGAGTGAAGACATGGCGATTCATAACTGCGAGTACTGTGGAAAAACATTTTCTCGAAAGTTTAACATGAAGAGGCACAAAGAAGAGGTTTGCCCAAACCGACAAAAGGAAATTGCGAGCGACTACAAGACTAGACAGAAATTCAGATACACTGTGAATCCTATCTGATGCGGATCGATATGAAGCCAAGACTATGCTCAAGACCGACAGTGATGATTCGATACAATGTACATGTGATTGTGCCTCGAATATCTTGAAGGGGGCAGTACCTATAACCAAATCTGAGAAAGCTAAGCTGGTTCCATGCAAACACCAGATCAGGAGAATTGCCTTACCAACTCTTTTATATGAAAAGAAGACGGATCATACAGAAAGGAGGATTTTTAGGAAAGTTAATCAAACTCAATGTTCTGTCCTATATCCTACACTGCAAAAAATATAGGTTCTCTTTAGAACCAAAACTGGATCTAATCTTGTCCCTGAGATGGAACCAGTTCTGTTTAAAGAGTATTTATTTCAAATCAAATAAATTTATAAAGATTAACATTAAATATTAACAAAACTAAACATAAATTTAGGGGGTGTCAGCCGTAAGTTTAGAGCTTATACGAGGTTGTCTCAAATCATTATTAACCAAAGCAGATATGAACAGTTGGCATATCGAACCAGTTTTGGTTCTGTATAGAACCAATATACCAGGTATTTATATTCGCTTTGTTTCAAAATGTTTGGCAACTGCGTTGAATAGACTCCAAGTTTACTGCTGAATCTACTTCAGTTCTTGTATTATTCTGTTAAAATTGAATGCTAATCTTGGTAAATTTATTTAATTTGAAATAAATACTGTTTAAACTAAACTGGTTCCATCTCAGGGACAAGATTAGAACCAGTTTTGGTTCGAAAGAAAACCTATATTTTTGCAGCGTATGAAAGGTCGTGCTCGTAAGAATCTTGTTATTTGTAATCTGATTTTCGAAGAGAGCGGATACAATGCAATCCAGTTGTGCACCAAAAAATGGTCAAGAGATTTGGACACCGATGAGTCGTCGGAACTCGCAGAAGATATGGAATATGAAGAAGAAGACGAAGAAGAAGAAGAAGACGTTTCTGTGATTGGAACTATCGTTCAAAGTGCCGATGACAAACACCAAGACGATTTTGACAACCTCGTGAACAAATATTTCGAGGATGGAATGGATAGAGAAGATGCAGCTGAAACAGCAAATAGAGAACTTCAAAAGAGTGTCAGAAAAGCCATTACTGAAAAATACATTGATGCCCTTGTGTACATTAGAATTTTTTCCAACGACTCAATTCACAAGACAATTCAAGAAACTGCTACGCGTCTTCGTGAAGAAGAGGATTTTGACTTTGAAGACTTTGAAGAATCCCAGAAAAATGCCTTGGAAAAACGAAGATTTCTGTTCGACAACCTTATGACAAACTACTCATTCAGAGTAGAAGATGATGACGAAGAAGAAGAAGATTAGAGAGACTGAGAGAGAGAGAAAAAAGTATAAAAGGAGTGTTAGTATAAAAATAAACTCATTTCCGTTTTGAACGTCGAAGGGTGTGTCAACAACAGTGCCCAGACTCAAAAATGACTTACATATACAGATCTTCAAGAATGATGCTGGATTAAAGCTGACTTCCGAGAACTGGCTCAAGTGAATCGTGTGGTAAATGCAACCAAGAGAAAAAATCTAGACATGGGTGCTGGTGGAAAGAAACAAAGATGTATGGATACTGGCCGATCATTAACAACCGAAGTTGCCACTGCAACCAAGAGAAGAAAGACAGAAGAACTGACTGATGCTTCCAATACAAACAGGAATGAAGTTACCACTACGAATCAGTCTTAAGTTTCTACTGAAACAAAGAAAGATGTTTTCACTAAGAACGAAGTAACGAATCAGTCTGAAGTTTCTACTCAAATTACGAATGAAGATTTAAAGAGGAACCAAACCAAGAACGATGTTTCCACTCAAATCACGAATCAACATAAAGAAGATTTAAAGTGGAACCAAAACAAGAACGATGCTTCCAATACAAACAAGAACGCTGTTTCCTCTCAACCCACAAATGAAGTTACTACTGAAACGAAGACTGATGTTCAGAAGACTGATGTTGCCACTATGAAATAGCTAAAAGACAAGAAAGACGAACCCAAAGATGCCAGACAGGACATTAAAGCAACCAACAAAGCCAGATTACCAGATATCAATGCGAGAACGTGTTTTATCAAGAACCTAGCCAGGCACTGGGAAGAAGCTCGAACTCACAAGAAGATGAAATGGCTAGCCCATGCGAGAAGAAGTACAGAGACAATGAAAGTGTCAATGACTCTGTAGCTCAACTTGTGTAAGACATGTACATGTATAGTATGTGACACAGCAATGGCAAACATCTAGGTAATGACTTGATAACAAAGATGCATATAAAGTATTGTAACGGTCTGTACATAAACGCTGACCGTAGACTGTAACAAATGTATAGGTAAAGTATTGTAAAGGTGGGCGACAGTCAGATGCTAAACTAGAAAAGAAATCTTTGAGTCCCAGAGTGGGTCTGACTGAACCCCAAAATATTTGTTCTAATAGCACAGTGATAACAAAGGTACCCCAAACACTCGTTTCTGTCCCAGGGTGATAACAAAGGTACCCAATAAGTTTCGTGGAGATCGGTTCATAAATATCGCCTATAGCCTGAGCCGTATAGAAGCTGTGTACAAAAAACTGATTGGACCTAATATCGGTACAAAATGACCACTGGCAGCCATCTTGAATTTTCAACGGCACCCAGGAACACTCGTTCTCGTCCCAAGGTGGTAACAAAGGTACCCAAGGCGTTTCATGAAGATCGGTTCAAAAATACAGCCTCTAGCCCGAGCCATATTGACATGTGCACTTACTGTGTATAAGTAGCACTGAATAAATCAAAGTTCATCTGATTTGCATAATTTCTGCACGAGAAAAAAACCCATATTATATGTGATGTATTCCATGTTACTAAACGTTCATTCAAAAATTTATTCAAATCAGAACCTTCATATAGAAGTTTTGTACCAAAAACTGATTGTACCGAACTTTGGTACAAAATGGCCGCCGGCAGCCATCTTGAATTTCAGACCGCACCCAAAAACACTCGTTCTCTTCCCAAGGTGATAACAAAGGTATTTAAGAGGTTTCGTGAAGATCGGTTCATAACTACAGCCTCCAGCCGTAGCTGTATGACATGTGCACTTACAGTATAGAAGTAGAGCTGAAATATTCAAAGTTCATCTAATTTGCATAATTTATGTATGAGAAAAAAACCCTTATTATATGTGATGTATTCCATTTTACTGAACATTCACAAAAATTTATTCGAATCAGAAGTTTCATAGAAATGTTCTGTACATAAAACTGATTCCACTAACTACAATACAAAATGGCTGCTGGTGGCAATCCTGAATTTCGGACCGGACCCTTAAACACTTGTTCTCGTCCCACGATGATAACAAAGGTGCTCAAAAAGTTTCGTAAAGATCTGTTCATAAATACCTCTAACCTGAGCCGCATTGAATTGTTGACGGACAGACGGACCACGGGCCATGGCATAAGCTCAAATTCAATTTCTCAAGGTAAAACTGAAACCTTGAGAAATTGAAATGTATACTCGAATAAAAATGAATGAAATGTTATGTATATATTGTTGTTTGTTTTTTATCTACTATCCCAACAAAAGTACCCAGATGTAGCATAACGGTTTTTACAGCAAGCGTCCTCCAATAGTCCAATACAATAGGAATTCTAAAATATCCAGATGAGGCTAAGAGCAGTAGGTGGAGTCACTCGATCGAGCAATTACTCTATAGCTCATTTGCTCGGTGGGCTTCGAGTCGTTCGAGCAATTGCTCATGGAACAATTACTCTCTTGGCCCTTTGGCTTATTTGGGAAAAATCCTACTTACGGAATCCTCCCTTTTTGAAAATGACTGGACTTAAGCACCCCTTTTTCTGACAGAACTCGAAGAGTCGTATGTCCGAGTCACTCAAACGAGCAAGTACTGGTTAGCTCATTTGTTCGATGGACTTCGAGTCATTCAGGCAGTATGTGGAGTCACTCGATTGAGCAATTGCTCTAAGGCTCATTTGCTCGATGGGTTTCGAGTCGTTTGAGCAATTGCTCATGGAGCAATTACTCTCTTGGCTCTTTACCTTGTAAGGGGAATTTGGGGATAGGTATGTCCTGGGATGGCATAGAAGGCTGGGCCAAACAAGTAACAGTATCCTTAGGTAAATACCCTATAAAAGGTCTTCTCAAATAATAATACAATACCAGGCCATAGGTATCTTCAAAAACCGAAATGAGTCGACGAGCAGTATGTCAAGTCACTTGAACGAGCAATTACTCTAAAGCTCATTTGCTCGCTGGGCTTCGAGTCGTTCGAGCCATGACTTCAATAACAACTCGAAGCTTACTGGGTTTTGGAATGATAAAGGCTTTTGATATACACAAGGGAGATAACTCTGCATACAGATTATGGGAAATGAAGCAATCTGATTGGTTAGTTAACGCCAGTAAAGTGAACTGCTTGGGTGATCTAGATAAACGAAACAAGAGTACACGGAATAGGGTCAGGACTAACAAGAACAGACCAGAAAAGCTAAAAATAGTATCAAAAAGCTAAAACTGTTCCAACTGAAAGGCTCTTCTACTCTACTGGAGTATACGCCAGGACCAAGGAACATGGTCACGGTGACGAAACCTACTGCATATATAGATAGAAGCAGATAATTCAAAAGAGTAAAACTTGTCGGGTTTATTTGGGTAATTCTACGAATCGGGGAAAATACTCTTGTACAAAGGAACATACCCCCCAAACATACCCCTGTCTTGTCAGCCTTTGGATCACCTAGCAACCACGTGCTACTATAGAAACCAAGATGGCGGCCTCCTGTCTACAAAATGGACGACGGAAACACGTATCACTCTAACAACACCCACTGCGCTTGCGCACTAACACCACGCATCACTGTGGGGATGACGTCACAAGATAGCCGCTCACGCCGGTTACCATAACAACACAACATGGTGCCACTGGGTCACGTGACATTACGTCACTTCCGGGGTCCGGCCAATAAGGGACGACCCATACATTCTATACTACTCACATCGATCTCGTTTTACGTTTAGGCCAAACTGATTTTATCTACTCAGTCAGTGGCGGAGCTCCTCCCCCCCCCCCCCCCCCCCCAATGTTACTGTGCCATTTCCTCTAAAAATTGCAGGAAGATTGTGTTGGCGATTGCATGCATGGACCTAAATATTTGTGTCCAGTTCTTTCCAATACATCTATGAAATACCTAATTCTATAAGACTTTAAATTGCCAACAAGTAATTAAATCACATCTGGAGGGTGAGTGGAGGCAAGAATATAAATGCCATCAGAGATAATATATGGATTTACCACTAACTGGACTTCTGTACAAAATTATCAAATTGGCATTGTTCGTCTAGAACACAGGTTATTTATTTCCTTCAAAAATCTTTTCAGCAGAAAAGCAGCAAAATAGTCTCAGAATCACTCTCAATGCTTAAAAATTTTCCGAGGGAAACACACCCAGACTCTCGCCTATAGAATGGGTACACTCCCTTCTATATCCTCATCCTGCTCAACCTCCGAGATATGCCTTCAGCATATCGTGTAAAGACTTTGAAATTTGCCTCCACCCCTCCCCCCCCCAAAAAAAAAATCGCTGTGCCCTCTCCCCCCCCCCCCCAATTTGAAATCCAGACTCCGCCACTGGACTCAGAAAAACGATTTCCCGTAAGCGATACCAAACAGTGTCATTTTAGAAGAACAGGCTTTGGAATGCAGAGAATAGAGACGGGAGTAGGTTGAGTGTGACACAAAAACGAGGATTCTGCACGCAGAGTCCGTGCTGGAAAATATACTCCAATTACATCGAGAGACACCACACCATACATTATTCAGTGGCAGTAAAAAACAACTTCATGGCATCGATACCAATGGGGTACAATCCATGGTGCCAATTTTCAGCTAACTGTCTTCAATAGGATATCGAGTCATCTCGAAACGGTATCTCTGAGAGGAGGGGGCATAACAAAGTTCGGGGCCCTAGAATAGCAAGGCACGGATGAAATAACCCCATCCCCAAGCACAGTTGAAGCCTGTCCAGCTATTATTTCAATATCAACACCACATGACGCCCTCTGTGAACATCTTGCAGCTCACTAGACCACCATTTAACAACATGCCTGACTCCTGCAATTAAAAAATCTGTTCCATGCAGATTCGAATTGGTGTGGACCCACCTACTACCCACACTCTCCCCTCTCCGGTCACATTACTGCTTGCAGTTATGATTCTAACGCAACCTGTCTTCATTTCAGTGAAGATTCTATATATATGGCATGTGTTGGGAGGGGAGGGGTCGTTTTTCAGTCAGCATGAATATGAATCTTAGATATCGATTCGCTTTGCTTGTAATCAGGCACTTTCATGCCTGAGTCACCAGACTAGATTTGATTTTCATTCTTTGACTTGTGTCACACATACACAGTCAGACATACAAATGGGGTCTGTTGTATCCGATTTGGTTTGGGGGGGGGGGGGAGGGGGCAAGTAGTGTTGCGGTTCAGGGCAGCAAAATACCAGCCCAGGAATGGATCGCAGAGCGGAGCGGACGGCCCCCGCAGTACTTGTATAAAACGGTCTGAGTAGGTCCGGGGAGGTTAAGAGGGAGATTGCAATTTGTCTCTAGTTCGGGAAACCCCGGTGGCATTGCAATACGGCGTTAGTTCAGGACACAACGCTCCGTTTTGGGATCTATACGTTTCTACATGACCTATGAATTAACCCGGAGAGTGGTTTCAGGAACACTCTCGTCGCAATCTGAGATTCAAGTCGCTCCTGACAGATGCCTGCCCATTACGATTTAAGGCACGTAGTGATAGAATATACTCAGGGGCGACGGAATGAACCAAACATTGGTCCGACTATAACACCCAAAATCCATGTTTTTCGAATTGTTGCCATCGATTATGTGGAGGAGAGAAAACAATGATAGTGCATGCAGTTCGTCTTTCGAGGAACATAATATGAAAAAAATTCTTTGGCAATTTGGCAGGGTATTTTGTCATATTATGTTCCTCGAAAGACGAACTTTAATGTGGGGCGGCGGGGGGGGGGGGGAAATGTGGTACCCGGGGCTCTCCATCCAGTCTGCCAATTTGTAAATCCGGCCCTGCCACAAAAAATGTTTGAAAAATGACCTCTCTCAGACCAATTTTGAGGCTACTTCTTTACTATTCCAGCCGCTTCCGAAGCGGTTGGAATATTAAAGAAGTAGCCCCTAAAATCTTCTCATCTCACGTTAACTCGTCATTAATAGCCGCCATTGTGTGCCCAATATTAAAGAAACAAGACGATCTATGCTCGAACTATTTTCGGATATCCGCAGAACAAAATTAAAAAATCATACCCTAGTTATTTGATATGAATGGCGTTCGGCTCCATTGGGAACAACAATGCGCTATCCGCAACGCTGAAGCCTTCAAAATGGCACTTTGTTACACCCAAAGTCAGAACCAGGAGATATAATATCTGCTTGTTACAAAGCCACAGTGCCTTACCGAATTTTTCATTTTCTTAGCAATTTATCAAACATGTTTGATATCTGCTACAAACTTGCAGTAACCCTTCACTATCGAATATATACTCGAAAAGCGTTAAAATGCCCTATACGCCTATTGGTCAAAAATAGAACACTGGACATACGACATAGTAGAAGGCAGACCACCTAAGATCAATCCGGGTGCAGAACCGAACCGCATACCCAAGTACCGTTTCAGGTGGCTATTTTGTTACCAAACAACAACGGGAGTCCGGTACGGTCCGCATATACTAGGATCCAAAATGATCAATTTGGAGTGCCGGTACGGTAGAGGCTCATTCAAGGAGACATCACGAGTGGCCCAGTGGACAAGTGCGCTGGTCTCTCATGACAGAGTTCCTGGGATCGATCCCTGGTTGGGGAAAGTTCTCGACGTGCCCGAATCCTCTCGGTAAGCATCAACTGTGGGGTTGATGCTGTCACAGCGTACCGTCCATCGGGCGGGGACGTAAAATGGCTGCCAATCTCCGTGCAGGCTAAAGGTCTCTTCGTAGTATTAGAGAAGGGCGAGGCCACGAAGTTGCCGCTTCGAAGATCATCCCACACTTGCGCCACTCAGCCATAGAGAGAGGTTAATTTTAAGATTAAATAAAGACGTCGCGTCACGGCTACAGTCCTGTATTTTAAATATCTAAATATAAATTTCAAAGAACACTGGAATCTTTATCTTTAGTTCCGCCTAATATTTCAAATACATCATCAAAACGTGTCACGAATGATGATGCAAATACAGTATTTGATCAGTTGAGACCCGAGGATCACAGAAAAACTAATACCCCCCCCCCCCCCTCCCCGCACCCACTCAATCGCCCATCTTTGCGACGCATCAATTCCTTTCGCAAGTGAAACCTATACAAAATTCAACTGAGAAGGGTGCAATTTCACGAACTGTTCTTCATTCCTAACTTTGAGGACATAAACAAAACGTGTGGCGATCGTGCGAACTGTGTTTCTGTATGTGGGAGCTCACACGGCTAGTTGGGTTAAGGCAGTTATTTTTCATAAAATAACTTTATAACTTTATTCGATAGGGCAGGATACTAATAAAATGAGATGAAAGAGGGATGGGCTGACTCCATTTCCGCCAATCTCGGGGGTTGTACTTTAACTGTCATGGTGTCTTAGTGGTCAGTTCTCTATTCCATTCAGCTCTGCAGGGCATCAACGAACGAATATGGAATGTTTTCGAACTATTTTTCTCAGACAGACCACCTGAATCCTATTTTAGATGAGTCGTTTCGGTTTACTTGTAGATCCTTAGGCCTCAGTCGTATTTTCAGTCGCATTAGAATCGCCAATTTAACAGATATCCAACAATCAATCCAACGCAGTTATGGTTATGAACCACTAGATTGGTGAACACGTGACTTGGAAAATTTAACACCCAAAGTTGTGAGTAGGATTAAATAGGCCCGATTGGCTGATTGGTTCAATATCAGTGGGATTTGAAACCATTAATTAAAAAAAAAATTGTCCTCTTTAGGAAGGTTTAAAAAGTTTGTTTGCAATTTTTTGCCGGAATGTGTGAGAATCTCTCAAAAACATGAGGCATGAAAAAAAGTGTCAAGGCCATTCAGTGCAGGACCATAGGGTAGTAGTGAAAATTCGAATTTTAAATTGAAATTCAGTGTGGCAACATATATTTTTTTTCATTTTTTTTTTTTCAAGAGATGATATACTTTGTGGATATATATTTATTTTTTTGCAAAACAACTTGGTGAGTTGTACAGAGAGTCAAAGGTTAGCACTGTGTTCAATGGGATTTTTTAGTGGTTCATAACCTAAATGTCTGGCTCGAAATGAAGCAGACGGGGAGATGTGGGATTTGGCGATAGATATAGCCCTTCTCGCAAAATGTGGAAAAGTTGTGCGACAGTGCCCATCGTTTACGAATAGTCCCGAAAACATCAATATTGAATATATTAGCTTACCGATAGTTTTGCTGTTGTTGTAATCTGGAAGTCAGTGTCCAGGGAACAATTCAAACTTAGAAATTAATATATTATACTAGATAAGCAGAATTTACTGCACCCAGTAAATTCAAGTCTGTGTGAAAAGAGTTAAAGTATCAGGGAAAAAACTATATAGAAAGAGAATTTTTGGACGCTTATTTTTGGGAGTAAAATAGTTTTAAACAAATCAGAAATGGATTTTCATTAACAGTATTTACAGATATTCATACAGGAAGCAGCACAATTTTTTAAGAAACCAGAAAAGGCATATATACTACTCAAAGTTTACTAAGCACCAAGTATATCTGATTACCTGTTTTACGTTTTAGTTGAGATATTGTAATGAAAAGTGCATATATTTTTTATTTAATTACATCTTTAATGATTTAAGTACAGAAATTGAGATTTTGTTTGTGTTTGACATTATTTTTTCAGCTTTTGAACACGATAACCATGAAAAATGGATATTATTGGTAAAAGAGGACATTTTTCAATATGCCAAAAAGTCGATGGAGTAAACTGGTATAGGATCAATATCGAGTATGTGCCACCAACAATGTAGTTTATTTGGCGAAAATCGGTTGATAAATACGATTTTGAGCAACTCAGCACTTTTGGGCTCCTAGGGTGCCCAATTTTGGGAGGGTGAGGTACCTAATTTGGGTGGCAATCTTGATGAATCTATTTGTGCCACCCCACAATGCAGTTTATTTGGCGAAAATCAGTTGATTTTGAGGAACTCAGCACATTTGGGCTCCTAGGGTGCCCAATTTTGGGAGGGTGAGGTACCTAATTTGGGTGGCAATCTTCATGAATCTATTTGTGCCACCCCACAATGCAGTTTATTTGGCGAAAATCGGTTGATTTTGAGCAACTCAGCACTTTTGGGCTCCTAGGGTGCCCAATTTTAGGAGGGTGAGGAGCCTAATTTTGGTGGCAATCTTCATGAATCTATTTGTGCCACACCACAATGCAGTTTATTTGGCGAAAATCGGTTGATTTTGAGCAACTCAGCACTTTTGGGCTCCTAGGGTGCCCAATTTTGGGAGGGTGAGGTACCTAATTTGGGTGGCAATCTTCATGAATCTATTTGTGCCAGCCCACAATGCAGTTTATTTGGCGAAAATCGGTTGATAAATGCGATTTTGAGCAACTCAGCACTTTTGGGCTCCTAGGGTGCCCAATTTTGGGAGGGTGAGGAGCCTAATTTTGGTGGCAATCTTCATGAATCTATTTGTGCCACCCCACAATGCAGTTTATTTGGCGAAAATCGGTTGATAAATACGATTTTGAGCAACTCAGCACTTTTGGGCTCCTAGGGTGCCCAATTTTGGGAGGGTGAGGAGCCTAATTTTGGTGGCAATCTTCATGAATCTATTTGTGCCACCCCACAATGCAGTTTATTTGGCGAAAATCGGCTGATAAATGCGATTTTGAGCAACTCAGCACTTTTGGGCTCCTAGGGTGCCAATTTTGGGAGGGTGAGGTACCTAATTTGGGTGACAATCTTCATGAATCTATTTGTGCCACCCCACAAGGCAGTTTATTTGGCGAAAATCGGTTGATTTTGAGCAACTCAGCACTTTTGGGCTCCTAGGGCGCCCAATTTGGGGAGGGTGAGGTACTTAATTTGGGTGTCAATCTTCATGAAACTATTTGTGCCACCCCACAATGCAGTTTATTTGGCGAAAATCGGTTGATAAATGCAATTTTGAGCAACTCAGCACTTTTGGGCTCCTAGAGTGCCCAATTTTGGGAGGGTGAGGTACCTAATTTGGGTGGCAATCCTCATGAATCTATTTGTGCCACCCCACAGTGCAGTTGATTTGGCGAAAATCGGTTGATAAATGCGATTTTGAGCAACTCAGCACTTTTGGGCTCCTAGGGGGCCCAATTTAGGGAAGGTGAGGAGCCTAATTTTGGTGGCAATCTTCATGAATCTATTTGTGCCACCCCACAATGCAGTTTATTTGGCGAAAATCGGTTGATAAATACGATTTTGAGCAACTCAGCACTTTTGGGCTCCTAGGGTGCCCAATTTTGGGAGGGTGAGGAGCCTCATTTTGGTGGCAATCTTCATGAATCTATTTGTGCCACCCCACAATGCAGTTTATTTGGCGAAAATCGGTTGATAAATACGATTTTGAGCAACTCAGCACTTTTGGGCTCCTAGGGTGCCCAATTTTGGGAGGGTGAGGAGCCTAATTTTGGTGGCAATCTTCATGAATCTATTTCCGCCACACCACAATGCAGTTTATTTGGCGAAAATCGGTTGATTTTGAGGAACTCAGCTCATTTGGGCTCCTAGGGTGCCCAATTTTGGGAGGGTGAGGTACCTAATTTGGGTGGCAATCTTCATGAATCTATTTGTGCCACCCCACAATGCAGTTTATTTGGCGAAAATCGGTTGATAAATACGATTTTGAGCAACTCAGCACTTTTGGGCTCCTAGGGTGCCCAATTTTGGAAGGGTGAGGAGCCTAATTTTGGTGGCAATCTTCATGAATCTATTTGTGCCACCCCACAATGCAGTTGATTTGGCGAAAATCGGTTGATAAATGCGATTTTGAGCAACTCAGCACTTTTGGGCTCCTAGGGGGCCCAATTTAGGGAAGGTGAGGAGCCTAATTTTGGTGGCAATCTTCATGAATCTATTTGTGCCACCCCACAATGCAGTTTATTTGGCGAAAATCGGTTGATAAATACGATTTTGAGCAACTCAGCACTTTTGGGCTCCTAGGGTGCCCAATTTTGGAAGGGTGAGGAGCCTCATTTTGGTGGCAATCTTCATGAATCTATTTGTTCCACCCCACAATGCAGTTTATTTGGCGAAAATCGGTTGATAAATACGATTTTGAGCAACTCCGCACTTTTGGGCTCCTAGGGTGCCCAATTTTGGGAGGGTGAGGAGCCTCATTTTGGTGGCAATCTTCATGAATCTATTTGTGCCACACCACAATGCAGTTTATTTGGCGAAAATTGGTTGATAATGCGATTTTGAGCAACTCAGCACTTTTGGGCTCCTAGGGTGCCCAATTCTGGGAGGGTGAGGAGCCTAATTTTGGTGGCAATCTTCCTGAATCTATTTGTGCCACCCCCACAATGCAGTTTATTTGGCGAGAAAATCGGTTGATAAATACGATTTTGAGCAACTCAGCACTTTTGGGCTCCTAGGGTGCCCAATTTTAGGAGGGTGAGGAGCCTAATTTTGGTGGCAATCTTCATGAATCTATTTGTGCCACCCCACGATGCAGTTTATTTGGCAAAAATCGGTTGATTTTGAGCAACTCAGCACTTTTGGGCTCCTAGGGTGCCCAATTTTAGGAGGGTGAGGAGCCTAATTTTGGTGGCAATCTTCATGAATCTATTTGTGCCACCCCACAATGCAGTTTATTTGGCGAAAATCGGTTGATTTTGAGCAACTCAGCACTTTTGGGCTCCTAGGGTGCCCAATTTTGGGAGGATGAGGTACCTAATTTGGGTGGCAATCTTCATGAATCTATTTGTGCCACCCCACAATGCAGTTTATTTGGCGAAAATCGGTTGATAAATGCGATTTTGAGCAACTCAGCACTTTTGGGCTCCTAGGGTGCCCAATTTTGGGAGGGTGAGGAGCCTAATTTTGGTGGCAATCTTCATGAATCTATTTGTGCCACCCCACAATGCAGTTTATTTGGCGAAAATCGGTTGATAAATACGATTTTGAGCAACTCAGCACTTTTGGGCTCCTAGGGTGCCCAATTTTGGGAGGGTGAGGAGCCTAATTTTGGTGGCAATCTTCATGAATCGATCTGTGCCACGCCACAATGCAGTTTATTTGGCGAAAATCGGTTGATAAATGCGATTTTGAGCAACTCAGCACTTTTGGGCTCCTAGGGTGCCAATTTTGGGAGGGTGAGGTACCTAATTTGGGTGACAATCTTCATGAATCTATTTGTGCCACCCCACAAGGCAGTTTATTTGGCGAAAATCGGTTGATTTTGAGCAACTCAGCACTTTTGGGCTCCTAGGGCGCCCAATTCGGGGAGGGTGAGGTACTTAATTTGGGTGTCAATCTTCATGAATCTATTTGTGCCACCCCACAATGCAGTTTATTTGGCGAAAATCGGTTGATAAATGCGATTTTGAGCAACTCAGCACTTTTGGGCTCCTAGGGTGCCCAATTTTGGGAGGGTGAGGTACCTAATTTGGGTGGCAATCCTCATGAATCTATTTGTGCCACCCCACAGTGCAGTTGATTTGGCGAAAATCGGTTGATAAATGCGATTTTGAGCAACTCAGCACTTTTGGGCTCCTAGGGGGCCCAATTTAGGGAAGGTGAGGAGCCTAATTTTGGTGGCAATCTTCATGAATCTATTTGTGCCACCCCCACAATGCAGTTTATTTGGCGAAAATCGGTTGATAAATACGATTTTGAGCAACTCAGCACTTTTGGGCTCCTAGGGTGCCCAATTTTGGGAGGGTGAGGAGCCTCATTTTGGTGGCAATCTTCATGAATCTATTTGTGCCACACCACAATGCAGTTTATTTGGCGAAAATCGGTTGATAAATGCGATTTTGAGCAACTCAGCACTTTTGGGCTCCTAGGGTGCCCAATTTTGGGAGGGTGAGGAGCCTAATTTTGGTGGCAATCTTCATGAATCTATTTGTGCCACCCCCACAATGCAGTTTATTTGGCGAAAATCGGTTGATAAATACGATTTTGAGCAACTCAGCACTTTTGGGCTCCTAGGGTGCCCAATTTTAGGAGGGTGAGGAGCCTAATTTTGGTGGCAATCTTCATGAATCTATTTGTGCCACCCCACAATGCAGTTTATTTGGCGAAAATCGGTTGATTTTGAGCAACTCAGCACCTTTGGGCTCCTAGGGTGCCCAATTTTAGGAGGGTGAGGAGCCTAATTTTGGTGGCAATCTTCATGAATCTATTTGTGCCACCCCACAATGCAGTTTATTTGGCGAAAATCGGTTGATTTTGAGCAACTCAGCACTTTTGGGCTCCTAGGGTGCCCAATTTTGGGAGGGTGAGGTACCTAATTTGGGTGGCAATCTTCATGAATCTATTTGTGCCACCCCACAAGGCAGTTTATTTGGCGAAATCGGTTGATTTTGAGCAACTCAGCACTTTTGGGCTCCTAGGGCGCCCAATTTGGGGAGGGTGGGGTACTTAATTTGGGTGTCAATCATCATGAATCTATTTGTGCCACCCCACAATGCAGTTTATTTGGCGAAAATCGGTTGATAAATGCGATTTTGAGCAACTCAGCACTTTTGGGCTCCTAGGGTGCCCAATTTTGGGAGGGTGAGGTACCTAATTTGGGTGGCAATCCTCATGAATCTATTTGTGCCACCCCACAGTGCAGTTGATTTGGCGAAAATCGGTTGATAAATGCGATTTTGAGCAACTCAGCACTTTTGGGCTCCTAGGGGGCCCAATTTAGGGAAGGTGAGGAGCCTAATTTTGGTGGCAATCTTCATGAATCTATTTGTGCCACCCCACAATGCAGTTTATTTGGCGAAAATCGGTTGATAAATACGATTTTGAGCAACTCAGCACTTTTGGGCTCCTAGGGTGCCCAATTTTAGGAGGGTGAGGAGCCTAATTTTGGTGGCAATCTTCATGAATCTATTTGTGCCACCCCACAATGCAGTTTATTTGGCGAAAATCGGTTGATTTTGAGCAACTCAGCACCTTTGGGCTCCTAGGGTGCCCAATTTTAGGAGGGTGAGGAGCCTAATTTTGGTGGCAATCTTCATGAATCTATTTGTGCCACCCCACAATGCAGTTTATTTGGCGAAAATCGGTTGATTTTGAGCAACTCAGCACCTTTGGGCTCCTAGGGTGCCCAATTTTGGGAGGGTGAGGTACCTAATTTGGGTGGCAATCTTCATGAATCTATTTGTGCCACCCCACAAGGCAGTTTATTTGGCGAAAATCGGTTGATTTTGAGCAACTCAGCACTTTTGGGCTCCTAGGGCGCCCAATTTGGGGAGGGTGAGGTACTTAATTTGGGTGTCAATCTTCATGAATCTATTTGTGCCACCCCACAATGCAGTTTATTTGGCGAAAATCGGTTGATAAATGCGATTTTGAGCAACTCAGCACTTTTGGGCTCCTAGGGTGCCCAATTTTGGGAGGGTGAGGTACCTAATTTGGGTGGCAATCCTCATGAATCTATTTGTGCCACCCCACAGTGCAGTTGATTTGGCGAAAATCGGTTGATAAATGCGATTTTGAGCAACTCAGCACTTTTGGGCTCCTAGGGGGCCCAATTTAGGGAAGGTGAGGAGCCTAATTTTGGTGGCAATCTTCATGAATCTATTTGTGCCACCCCACAATGCAGTTTATTTGGCGAAAATCGGTTGATAAATACGATTTTGAGCAACTCAGCACTTTTGGGCTCCTAGGGTGCCCAATTTTGGAAGGGTGAGGAGCCTCATTTTGGTGGCAATCTTCATGAATCTATTTGTTCCACCCCACAATGCAGTTTATTTGGCGAAAATCGGTTGATAAATACGATTTTGAGCAACTCAGCACTTTTGGGCTCCTAGGGTGCCCAATTTTGGGAGGGTGAGGAGCCTCATTTTGGTGGCAATCTTCATGAATCTATTTGTGCCACACCACAATGCAGTTTATTTGGCGAAAATTGGTTGATAAATGCGATTTTGAGCAACTCAGCACTTTTGGGCTCCTAGGGTGCCCAATTCTGGGAGGGTGAGGAGCCTAATTTTGGTGGCAATCTTCCTGAATCTATTTGTGCCACCCCCACAATGCAGTTTATTTGGCGAAAATCGGTTGATAAATACGATTTTGAGCAACTCAGCACTTTTGGGCTCCTAGCGTGCCCAATTTTAGGAGGGTGAGGAGCCTAATTTTGGTGGCAATCTTCATGAATCTATTTGTGCCACCCCACGATGCAGTTTATTTGGCAAAAATCGGTTGATTTTGAGCAACTCAGCACTTTTGGGCTCCTAGGGTGCCCAATTTTAGGAGGGTGAGGAGCCTAATTTTGGTGGCAATCTTCATGAATCTATTTGTGCCACCCCACAATGCAGTTTATTTGGCGAAAATCGGTTGATTTTGAGCAACTCAGCACTTTTGGGCTCCTAGGGTGCCCAATTTTGGGAGGATGAGGTACCTAATTTGGGTGGCAATCTTCATGAATCTATTTGTGCCACCCCACAATGCAGTTTATTTGGCGAAAATCGGTTGATAAATGCGATTTTGAGCAACTCAGCACTTTTGGGCTCCTAGGGTGCCCAATTTTGGGAGGGTGAGGAGCCTAATTTTGGTGGCAATCTTCATGAATCTATTTGTGCCACCCCACAATGCAGTTTATTTGGCGAAAATCGGTTGATAAATACGATTTTGAGCAACTCAGCACTTTTGGGCTCCTAGGGTGCCCAATTTTGGGAGGGTGAGGAGCCTAATTTTGGTGGCAATCTTCATGAATCGATCTGTGCCACGCCACAATGCAGTTTATTTGGCGAAAATCGGTTGATAAATGCGATTTTGAGCAACTCAGCACTTTTGGGCTCCTAGGGTGCCAATTTTGGGAGGGTGAGGTACCTAATTTGGGTGACAATCTTCATGAATCTATTTGTGCCACCCCACAAGGCAGTTTATTTGGCGAAAATCGGTTGATTTTGAGCAACTCAGCACTTTTGGGCTCCTAGGGCGCCCAATTCGGGGAGGGTGAGGTACTTAATTTGGGTGTCAATCTTCATGAATCTATTTGTGCCACCCCACAATGCAGTTTATTTGGCGAAAATCGGTTGATAAATGCGATTTTGAGCAACTCAGCACTTTTGGGCTCCTAGGGTGCCCAATTTTGGGAGGGTGAGGTACCTAATTTGGGTGGCAATCCTCATGAATCTATTTGGGCCACCCCACAGTGCAGTTGATTTGGCGAAAATCGGTTGATAAATGCGATTTTGAGCAACTCAGCACTTTTGGGCTCCTAGGGTGCCCAATTTAGGGAAGGTGAGGAGCCTAATTTTGGTGGCAATCTTCATGAATCTATTTCTGCCACCCCACAATGCAGTTTATTTGGCGAAAATCGGTTGATAAATACGATTTTGAGCAACTCAGCACTTTTGGGCTCCTAGGGTGCCCAATTTTGGGAGGGTGAGGAGCCTAATTTTGGTGGCAATCTTCATGAATCTATTTGTGCCACACCACAATGCAGTTTATTTGGCGAAAATCGGTTGATAAATGCGATTTTGAGCAACTCAGCACTTTTGGGCTCCTAGGGTGCCCAATTTTGGGAGGGTGAGGAGCCTAATTTTGGTGGCAATCTTCATGAATCTATTTGTGCCACCCCCACAATGCAGTTTATTTGGCGAAAATCGGTTGATAAATACGATTTTGAGCAACTCAGCACTTTTGGGCTCCTAGGGTGCCCAATTTTAGGAGGGTGAGGAGCCTAATTTTGGTGGCAATCTTCATGAATCTATTTGTGCCACCCCACAATGCAGTTTATTTGGCGAAAATCGGTTGATTTTGAGCAACTCAGCACCTTTGGGCTCCTAGGGTGCCCAATTTTAGGAGGGTGAGGAGCCTAATTTTGGTGGCAATCTTCATGAATCTATTTGTGCCACCCCACAATGCAGTTTATTTGGCGAAAATCGGTTGATTTTGAGCAACTCAGCACCTTTGGGCTCCTAGGGTGCCCAATTTTGGGAGGGTGAGGTACCTAATTTGGGTGGCAATCTTCATGAATCTATTTGTGCCACCCCACAAGGCAGTTTATTTGGCGAAAATCGGTTGATTTTGAGCAACTCAGCACTTTTGGGCTCCTAGGGCGCCCAATTTGGGGAGGGTGAGGTACTTAATTTGGGTGTCAATCTTCATGAATCTATTTGTGCCACCCCACAATGCAGTTTATTTGGCGAAAATCGGTTGATAAATGCGATTTTGAGCAACTCAGCACTTTTGGGCTCCTAGGGTGCCCAATTTTGGGAGGGTGAGGTACCTAATTTGGGTGGCAATCCTCATGAATCTATTTGTGCCACCCCACAGTGCAGTTGATTTGGCGAAAATCGGTTGATAAATGCGATTTTGAGCAACTCAGCACTTTTGGGCTCCTAGGGGGCCCAATTTAGGGAAGGTGAGGAGCCTAATTTTGGTGGCAATCTTCATGAATCTATTTGTGCCACCCCACAATGCAGTTTATTTGGCGAAAATCGGTTGATAAATACGATTTTGAGCAACTCAGCACTTTTGGGCTCCTAGGGTGCCCAATTTTGGGAGGGTGAGGAGCCTCATTTTGGTGGCAATCTTCATGAATCTATTTGTGCCACACCACAATGCAGTTTATTTGGCGAAAATCGGTTGATAAATGCGATTTTGAGCAACTCAGCACTTTTGGGCTCCTAGGGTGCCCAATTTTGGGAGGGTGAGGAGCCTAATTTTGGTGGCAATCTTCATGAAGCTATTTGTGCCACCCCCACAATGCAGTTTATTTGGCGAAAATCGGTTGATAAATACGATTTTGAGCAACTCAGCACTTTTGGGCTCCTAGGGTGCCCAATTTTAGGAGGGTGAGGAGCCTAATTTTGGTGGCAATCTTCATGAATCTATTTGTGCCACCCCACAATGCAGTTTATTTGGTGAAAATCGGTTGATTTTGAGCAACTCAGCACCTTTGGGCTCCTAGGGTGCCCAATTTTAGGAGGGTGAGGAGCCTAATTTTGGTGGCAATCTTCATGAATCTATTTGTGCCACCCCACAATGCAGTTTATTTGGCGAAAATCGGTTGATTTTGAGCAACTCAGCACTTTTGGGCTCCTAGGGTGCCCAATTTTGGGAGGGTGAGGTACCTAATTTGGGTGGCAATCTTCATGAATCTATTTGTGCCACCCCACAAGGCAGTTTATTTGGCGAAATCGGTTGATTTTGAGCAACTCAGCACTTTTGGGCTCCTAGGGCGCCCAATTTGGGGAGGGTGAGGTACTTAATTTGGGTGTCAATCATCATGAATCTATTTGTGCCACCCCACAATGCAGTTTATTTGGCGAAAATCGGTTGATAAATGCGATTTTGAGCAACTCAGCACTTTTGGGCTCCTAGGGTGCCCAATTTTGGGAGGGTGAGGTACCTAATTTGGGTGGCAATCCTCATGAATCTATTTGTGCCACCCCACAGTGCAGTTGATTTGGCGAAAATCGGTTGATAAATGCGATTTTGAGCAACTCAGCACTTTTGGGCTCCTAGGGGGCCCAATTTAGGGAAGGTGAGGAGCCTAATTTTGGTGGCAATCTTCATGAATCTATTTGTGCCACCCCACAATGCAGTTTATTTGGCGAAAATCGGTTGATAAATACGATTTTGAGCAACTCAGCACTTTTGGGCTCCTAGGGTGCCCAATTTTAGGAGGGTGAGGAGCCTAATTTTGGTGGCAATCTTCATGAATCTATTTGTGCCACCCCACAATGCAGTTTATTTGGCGAAAATCGGTTGATTTTGAGCAACTCAGCACCTTTGGGCTCCTAGGGTGCCCAATTTTAGGAGGGTGAGGAGCCTAATTTTGGTGGCAATCTTCATGAATCTATTTGTGCCACCCCACAATGCAGTTTATTTGGCGAAAATCGGTTGATTTTGAGCAACTCAGCACCTTTGGGCTCCTAGGGTGCCCAATTTTGGGAGGGTGAGGTACCTAATTTGGGTGGCAATCTTCATGAATCTATTTGTGCCACCCCACAAGGCAGTTTATTTGGCGAAAATCGGTTGATTTTGAGCAACTCAGCACTTTTGGGCTCCTAGGGCGCCCAATTTGGGGAGGGTGAGGTACTTAATTTGGGTGTCAATCTTCATGAATCTATTTGTGCCACCCCACAATGCAGTTTATTTGGCGAAAATCGGTTGATAAATGCGATTTTGAGCAACTCAGCACTTTTGGGCTCCTAGGGTGCCCAATTTTGGGAGGGTGAGGTACCTAATTTGGGTGGCAATCCTCATGAATCTATTTGTGCCACCCCACAGTGCAGTTGATTTGGCGAAAATCGGTTGATAAATGCGATTTTGAGCAACTCAGCACTTTTGGGCTCCTAGGGGGCCCAATTTAGGGAAGGTGAGGAGCCTAATTTTGGTGGCAATCTTCATGAATCTATTTGTGCCACCCCACAATGCAGTTTATTTGGCGAAAATCGGTTGATAAATACGATTTTGAGCAACTCAGCACTTTTGGGCTCCTAGGGTGCCCAATTTTGGAAGGGTGAGGAGCCTCATTTTGGTGGCAATCTTCATGAATCTATTTGTTCCACCCCACAATGCAGTTTATTTGGCGAAAATCGGTTGATAAATACGATTTTGAGCAACTCAGCACTTTTGGGCTCCTAGGGTGCCCAATTTTGGGAGGGTGAGGAGCCTCATTTTGGTGGCAATCTTCATGAATCTATTTGTGCCACACCACAATGCAGTTTATTTGGCGAAAATTGGTTGATAAATGCGATTTTGAGCAACTCAGCACTTTTGGGCTCCTAGGGTGCCCAATTCTGGGAGGGTGAGGAGCCTAATTTTGGTGGCAATCTTCCTGAATCTATTTGTGCCACCCCCACAATGCAGTTTATTTGGCGAAAATCGGTTGATAAATACGATTTTGAGCAACTCAGCACTTTTGGGTTCCTAGGGTGCCCAATTTTAGGAGGGTGAGGAGCCTAATTTTGGTGGCAATCTTCATGAATCTATTTGTGCCACCCCACGATGCAGTTTATTTGGCAAAAATCGGTTGATTTTGAGCAACTCAGCACTTTTGGGCTCCTAGGGTGCCCAATTTTAGGAGGGTGAGGAGCCTAATTTTGGTGGCAATCTTCATGAATCTATTTGTGCCACCCCACAATGCAGTTTATTTGGCGAAAATCGGTTGATTTTGAGCAACTCAGCACTTTTGGGCTCCTAGGGTGCCCAATTTTGGGAGGATGAGGTACCTAATTTGGGTGGCAATCTTCATGAATCTATTTGTGCCACCCCACAATGCAGTTTATTTGGCGAAAATCGGTTGATAAATGCGATTTTGAGCAACTCAGCACTTTTGGGCTCCTAGGGTGCCCAATTTTGGGAGGGTGAGGAGCCTAATTTTGGTGGCAATCTTCATGAATCTATTTGTGCCACCCCACAATGCAGTTTATTTGGCGAAAATCGGTTGATAAATACGATTTTGAGCAACTCAGCACTTTTGGGCTCCTATGGTGCCCAATTTTGGGAGGGTGAGGAGCCTAATTTTGGTGGCAATCTTCATGAATCGATCTGTGCCACGCCACAATGCAGTTTATTTGGCGAAAATCGGTTGATAAATGCGATTTTGAGCAACTCAGCACTTTTGGGCTCCTAGGGTGCCAATTTTGGGAGGGTGAGGTACCTAATTTGGGTGACAATCTTCATGAATCTATTTGTGCCACCCCACAAGGCAGTTTATTTGGCGAAAATCGGTTGATTTTGAGCAACTCAGCACTTTTGGGCTCCTAGGGCGCCCAATTCGGGGAGGGTGAGGTACTTAATTTGGGTGTCAATCTTCATGAATCTATTTGTGCCACCCCACAATGCAGTTTATTTGGCGAAAATCGGTTGATAAATGCGATTTTGAGCAACTCAGCACTTTTGGGCTCCTAGGGTGCCCAATTTTGGGAGGGTGAGGTACCTAATTTGGGTGGCAATCCTCATGAATCTATTTGTGCCACCCCACAGTGCAGTTGATTTGGCGAAAATCGGTTGATAAATGCGATTTTGAGCAACTCAGCACTTTTGGGCTCCTAGGGGGCCCAATTTAGGGAAGGCGAGGAGCCTAATTTTGGTGGCAATCTTCATGAATCTATTTGTGCCACCCCACAATGCAGTTTATTTGGCGAAAATCGGTTGATAAATACGATTTTGAGCAACTCAGCACTTTTGGGCTCCTAGGGTGCCCAATTTTGGGAGGGTGAGGAGCCTCATTTTGGTGGCAATCTTCATGAATCTATTTGTGCCACACCACAATGCAGTTTATTTGGCGAAAATCGGTTGATAAATGCGATTTTGAGCAACTCAGCACTTTTGGGCTCCTAGGGTGCCCAATTTTGGGAGGGTGAGGAGCCTAATTTTGGTGGCAATCTTCATGAATCTATTTGTGCCACCCCCACAATGCAGTTTATTTGGCGAAAATCGGTTGATAAATACGATTTTGAGCAACTCAGCACTTTTGGGCTCCAAGGGTGCCCAATTTTAGGAGGGTGAGGAGCCTAATTTTGGTGGCAATCTTCATGAATCTATTTGTGCCACCCCACAATGCAGTTTATTTGGCAAAAATCGGTTGATTTTGAGCAACTCAGCACTTTTGGGCTCCTAGGGTGCCCAATTTTGGGAGGGTGAGGAGCCTAATTTTGGTGGCAATCTTCATGAATCTATTTGTGCCACCCCACAATGCAGTTTATTTGGCGAAAATCGGTTGATAAATACGATTTTGAGCAACTCAGCACTTTTGGGCTCCTAGGGTGCCCAATTTTGGGAGGGTGAGGAGCCTAATTTTGGTGGCAATCTTCATGAATCTATTTGTGCCACCCCACAATGCAGTTTATTTGGCGAAAATCGGTTGATAAATGCGATTTTGAGCAACTCAGCACTTATGGGCTCCTAGGGTGCCCAATTTTGGGAGGGTGAGGAGCCTAATTTTGGTGGCAATCTTCATGAATCTATTTGTGCCACCGCCACAATGCAGTTTATTTGGCGAAAATCGGTTGATAAATACGATTTTGAGCAACTCAGCACTTTTGGGCTCCTAGGGTGCCCAATTTTAGGAGGGTGAGGAGCCTAATTTTGGTGGCAATCTTCATGAATCTATTTGTGCCACCCCCACAATGCAGTTTATTTGGCGAAAATCGGTTGATAAATACGATTTTGAGCAACTCAGCACTTTTGGGCTCCTAGGGTGCCCAATTTTAGGAGGGTGAGGAGCCTAATTTTGGTGGCAATCTTCATGAATCTATTTGTGCCACCCCACAATGCAGTTTATTTGGCGAAAATCGGTTGATTTTGAGCAACTCAGCACCTTTGGGCTCCTAGGGTGCCCAATTTTAGGAGGGTGAGGAGCCTAATTTTGGTGGCAATCTTCATGAATCTATTTGTGCCACCCCACAATGCAGTTTATTTGGCGAAAATCGGTTGATTTTGAGCAACTCAGCACTTTTGGGCTCCTAGGGTGCCCAATTTTGGGAGGGTGAGGAGCCTAATTTTGGTGGCAATCTTCATGAATCTATTTGTGCCACCCCCACAATGCAGTTTATTTGGCGAAAATCGGTTGATAAATACGATTTTGAGCAACTCAGCACTTTTGGGCTCCTAGGGTGCCCAATTTTAGGAGGGTGAGGAGCCTAATTTTGGTGGCAATCTTCTTGAATCTATTTGTACCACCCCCACAATGCAGTTTATTTGGCGAAAATCGGTTGATAAATACGATTTTGAGCAACTCAGCACTTTTGGGCTCCTAGGGTGCCCAATTTTAGGAGGGTGAGGAGCCTAATTTTGGTGGCAATCTTCATGAATCTATTTGTGCCACCCCACAATGCAGTTTATTTGGCGAAAATCGGTTGATTTTGAGCAACTCAGCACCTTTGGGCTCCTAGGGTGCCCAATTTTAGGAGGGTGAGGAGCCTAATTTTGGTGGCAATCTTCATGAATCTATTTGTGCCACCCCACAATGCAGTTTATTTGGCGAAAATCGGTTGATTTTGAGCAACTCAGCACTTTTGGGCTCCTAGGGTGCCCAATTTTGGGAGGGTGAGGTACCTAATTTGGGTGGCAATCTTCATGAATCTATTTGTGCCACCCCACAAGGCAGTTTATTTGGCGAAAATCGGTTGATTTTGAGCAACTCAGCACTTTTGGGCTCCTAGGGTGCCCAATTTTGGGAGGGTGAGGAGCCTAATTTTGGTGGCAATCTTCATGAATCTATTTGTGCCACCCCCACAATGCAGTTTATTTGGCGAAAATCGGTTGATAAATATGATTTTGAGCAACTCAGCACTTTTGGGCTCCTAGGGTGCCCAATTTTAGGAGGGTGAGGAGCCTAATTTTGGTGGCAATCTTCATGAATCTATTTGTGCCACCCCACAATGCAGTTTATTTGGCAAAAATCGGTTGATTTTAAGCAACTCAGCACTTTTGGGCTCCTAGGGTGCCCAATTTTAGGAGGGTGAGGAGCCTAATTTTGGTGGCAATCTTCATGAGTCTATTTGTGCCACCCCACAATGCAGTTTATTTGGCGAAAATCGGTTGATTTTGAGCAACTCAGCACCTTTGGGCTCCTAGGGTGCCCAATTTTAGGTGGGTGAGGAGCCTAATTTTGGTGGCAATCTTCATGAATCTATTTGTGCCACCCCACAATGCAGTTTATTTGGCGAAAATCGGTTGATTTTGAGCAACTCAGCACTTTTGGGCTCCTAGGGTGCCCAATTTTGGGAGGGTGAGGTACCTAATTTGGGTGGCAATCTTCATGAATCTATTTGTGCCACCCCACAAGGCAGTTTATTTGGCGAAAATCGGTTGATTTTGAGCAACTCAGCACTTTTGGGCTGCTAGGGCGCCCAATTTGGGGAGGGTGAGGTACTTAATTTGGGTGTCAATCTTCATGAATCTATTTGTGCCACCCCACAATGCAGTTTATTTGGCGAAAATCGGTTGATAAATACGATTTTGAGCAACTCAGCACTTTTGGGCTCCTAGGGTGCCCAATTTTGGGAGGGTGAGGTACCTAATTTGGGTGGCAATCCTCATGAATCTATTTGTGCCACCCCACAGTGCAGTTGATTTGGCGAAAATCGGTTGATAAATGCGATTTTGAGCAACTCAGCACTTTTGGGCTCCTAGGGGGCCCAGTTTAGGGAAGGTGAGGAGCCTAATTTTGGTGGCAATCTTCATGAATCTATTTGTGCCACCCCACAATGCAGTTTATTTGGCGAAAATCGGTTGATAAATACGATTTTGAGCAACTCAGCACTTTTGGGCTCCTAGGGTGCCCAATTTTGGAAGGGTGAGGAGCCTCATTTTGGTGGCAATCTTCATGAATCTATTTGTTCCACCCCACAATGCAGTTTATTTGGCGAAAATCGGTTGATAAATACGATTTTGAGCAACTCAGCACTTTTGGGCTCCTAGGGTGCCCAATTTTGGGAGGGTGAGGAGCCTAATTTTGGTGGCAATCTTCATGAATCTATTTGTGCCACACCACAATGCAGTTTATTTGGCGAAAATCGGTTCATTTTGAGGAACTCAGCACTTTTGGGCTCCTAGGGTGCCCCATTTTGGGAGGGTGAGGTACCTAATTTGGGTGCCAATCTTCATGAATCTATTTGTGTCACCCCCAATGCAGTTTATTTGGCGAAAATCGGTTGATAAATGCGATTTTGAGCAACTCAGCACTTTTGGGCTCCTAGGGTGCCCAATTTTGGGAGGGTGAGGTACCTAATTTGGGTGGCAATCTTCATGAATCTATTTGTGCAACCCCACAATGCAGTTTATTTGGCGAAAATCGGTTGATAAATGCGATTTTGAGCAACTCAGCACTTTTGGGCTCCCAGGGTGCCCAATTTTGGGAGGGTGAGGAGCCTAATTTTGGTGGCAATCTTCATGAATCTATTTGTGCCACCCCCACAATGCAGTTTATTTGGCGAAAATCGGTTGATAAATACGATTTTGAGCAACTCAGCACTTTTGGGCTCCTAGGGTGCCCAATTTTAGGAGGGTGAGGAGCCTACTTTTGGTGGCAATCTTCATGAATCTATTTGTGCCACCCCACAATGCAGTTTATTTGGCGAAAATCGGTTGATTTTGAGCAACTCAGCACTTTTGGGCTCCTAGGGTGCCCAATTTTGGGAGGGTGAGGTACCTAATTTGGGTGGCAATCCTCATGAATCTATTTGTGCCACCCCACAGTGCAGTTGATTTGGCGAAAATCGGTTGATAAATGCGATTTTGAGCAACTCAGTACTTTTGGGCTCCTAGGGGGCCCAATTTAGGGAAGGTGAGGAGCCTAATTTTGGTGGCAATCTTCATGAATCTATTTGTGCCACCCCACAATGCAGTTTATTTGGCGAAAATCGGTTGATAAATACGATTTTGAGCAACTCAGCACTTTTGGGCTCCTAGGGTGCCCAATTTTGGAAGGGTGAGGAGCCTCATTTTGGCGGCAATCTTCATGAATCTATTTGTTCCACCCCACAATGCAGTTTATTTGGCGAAAATCGGTTGATAAATACGATTTTGAGCAACTCAGCACTTTTGGGCTCCTAGGGTGCCAATTTTGGGAGGGTGAGGTACCTAATTTGGGTGACAATCTTCATGAATCTATTTGTGCCACCCCACAAGGCAGTTTATTTGGCGAAAATCGGTTGATTTTGAGCAACTCAGCACTTTTGGGCTCCTAGGGTGCCCAATTTGGGGAGGGTGAGGTACTTAATTTGGGTGTCAATCTTCATGAATCTATTTGTGCCACCCCACAATGCAGTTTATTTCGCGAGAATCGGTTGATTAATGCGATTTTGAGCAACTCAGCACTTTTGGGCTCCTAGGGTGCCCAATTTTGGGAGGGTGAGGTACCTAATTTGGGTGGCAATCTTCATGAATCTATTTGTGCCACCCCACAATGCAGTTTATTTGGCGAAAATCGGTTGATAAA